>PYXC01002508.1:3490000-3637500 GCA_015244755.2 Tenualosa ilisha | reverse complement strand
GATGGGGAAAAACTTGTGTGATCCCACATACAAGCACCATCTCCGGTCAGTGCTGACACACACATCGCAGACTCACAGACACGACACACACATGCCCCCGAGGTAATGTCATTTCAACTTGGCTTCTCAAACACTCGTCATTCTCACACTCACATTGTTCCCCCGCAATACACAAACATGAATTGTTTTCATAGAGGAAAATCAAGATTTTAGCTTTCTTATAAAACTGCTTTTCATCACAGTAAATTTTCTATTTAAAATCTTAGTAAAATAAAAACAAAAAAAATCAAGGCAAGAATAAGAGAGCAAAAGTACATTGATATTACATTTCTAATAAGGGTATTAATTTTTAAAACCCTTAGTAATTATTGGCCTACATTTTACTATTCTGAAACCAAAAAGACAGTTGAAATCCATTTTGTTTGAACATTTAAACTCAATAAATACCTGCATCGTGGATTAGGCTAAATTGGCATTGACCTCTCAAGCCTAAATAAATTGGTTTTGTTTTTTTTTATCTTACTAGTGGATTAAACTCTAACCCTGGCAAATGCATTTAATGATTAAAGTTTCAAATGTTCCGTGGCGCATTTCTAAAACAAATGAAGGAAAGTAAACACTTTGGACAGAAACCGAAAGCCTACGTGATGGTTTTACTTCTAAGCTATGGATGAACCCCAAGCACACCGTCTGTGGGTGGAACAAGCAGGTGCTCACCTTTGAACAGGAGCGCGAACCACAAAAAGATCCCCACCGATCCAAGATTCCGAAACTTCCCGCACCGCATCTTCTCTTCGCGGCCGGCAATCAGAGCGCGTTATTGGAGCTTCGGTCAACAGACACTCGGACACTGTTGCCTTTTATTTACTGGTAAAGTGGCAGACGCATCTGGACTTCCAGCGCGTCAGAGAGCGTTTTTATGTGCTAGTCCGTGAGGTGGTGTCTCTGGTAATATTTCCTCCGGTGTGGTTCAGTGTGCTTGTGTATCAGTCTGTGGGTGCCACGGCTCACACCGCTGGTCTTCTTGACGCCGTGCTTACGCGCGCCAAGACTCACATCCGCTTTTCGCTCTGGGGTCTGCGTGTGTTTGCGCGTGTAAATGAGTGAGTGTGCAGGTAAGGTGGGGTGGATTGCCCTCTGCCGCTGTAAAAGCCTGCGCAACAGTCCAAAATGGATGATATCAAATTAACTGACACATTTATTCTCACGCTGCAACTTCTGTTTTCACGCCCCTCGCTCAATACGTGCACGACCCGATGAGTCCATATCTGCGACATCTGCGTACCGCAGGCATTACTTTGTCAACTAAATGAACTGTCAACTAAATAATATGAATAAATTGAGTAAAAGTAGCCTCTTAGTAGTCACAAATTCAATATTTGGATTAGTGACGACTGTCTTTGATGACGTTAGGCAACAGCAGTTATTGGGTCAGTGGGATGACTAACTTTTTATCTTGTTATAAAGCGACTGGAGAGAGGAACTGAAAAACTGAGGGCTCCATACTGAATAGAATTATAAGTTTATTTTACCATTAAAGAATGATTGGATTTCAACAAGCAAGGGTTTTGACGCCATCACATCTCAGAGAGACCAGGCACGCCGACTGAGTGCTAACTGTTGGCTAACATCTACAGGGATCTCTTTTTGCTCAGTGGAAGCAGCCGCACATCCACCAAATTACAGTGCTAAAACAATATGGACTGTGCGGCCAAACCGAACTACATTGGATTGACGTGACTGCCGCTAATATAAGGGACTTGCGCAGGAGCTGTCCAGGCAGTGCTGGTGCTGAAACTAGTAATCGCCAAGCACATGGATATAATTTTGGTTTCAGTATTTTATCCTTTTCTTGCCTAACGAAACATTAAGAATAAGTTGTTCAAAACAAACGTCTTGTATTCTGCTCCCTTCTCTGAGTGGAGGTGTTGGGGGTAGATAACACTCATGAATTCATGTCTCTCTCACACACAAAAATCAGTTGTTTCATAAGATACGTTAAGGTTTCCCTCAGAACGATTCAGTTTATTCTTTTCAACACATTCAACACCACCACAGGCAAGAACTTTGCACAGCGAGAAGAATGTGGGAAAGGAATCAAGTACTTTTCTATATTTGTGGCACTGCATTAACTGATGAACTGAATTGTAAAAATAATAGAATCTGACATTTCAAAGTAAAACATATTTGTAGGCTACATCTGAACAAGCCAACCTGACATCTGAATCGATGTCTTCAACTACAGCTATAAATAAGAGGGAAGATAACTGCGCCAATCCCCGGAAATATGAAAGGGTCATGATGTTTGGACAGGAAAAGTCACTCCTGTTATATGGCTGCGAGATCTCTCACTAGTGATAAATAATGGCAGGCTACTGTGATTTACAGTAAGTTTTTTTTTCCTTTCTTGTTTTTCTTTTTTTAACCTTCGTAGTCGACCCATAGATGGATGTACTGTTAGAACATTTGAATCCACGTCCATGGCTCTGCTGTGAATGAACCGATGCCGCCATCTAGTGGACATATGAGGCACTAAATGTCCTGTCACACCATGGTCCAAGATTTTATTTTAATTACCAAGGATCAGATAAGAGAGCTCTGCTGGCTGAAACAATAGCCCTGGCATAAAATCAAGAGACTCACTCTCTTGCCACCATTTTCAGTTTTATTTGTTAAATTAACATCACAATTTAGAGAAATATAGTCCAAAGTTGGCCTTCACCCCTCCCCCAGATACTACAGAGTAATTAGCATAACTATAATGTAGTTCTAGGGTGAATCCCATAATCACAAAATAATGTGTCCATTTCAAAAGCCCAAAGATTTTCATGTGGTACAAACTGCAAGACAGGGAGGATTGGGAGCATTCTTGCCTGGATACATAATTAACCTTAAACAGATAACACATATTGCAAATAGACAAGTCTGATGAACTAAAAGAAATTGTATTACTGGTCTGGCAAATTAGCATGGGGAGGGCAGCTTCTTTTAACAATCCGTTAAAGAATACACCACTGTTCAACTCTGAATGACATCTTTAACATATTAAACATGATGTATGAACACATACAATGGGAAAATTTCTTTTGTATTGAGTATTCTCTGGCTACCATGTTAACTGTGACCACTGATGTGTATAAGGCTTCAGCTATAAGCTTACGTCCAGCAATGCAGTGAGGTCACACAAATGACAAGGATCCACTGAAATGTTGATGTTTCCATGAGACAGAATGTTGTCATCAGAATCTAACAGTGTAGACGTATAAGACATCAAGTTGATAGGAGGGACAAAAACAAAAGGGGCATGAAATGGAACATGCTAAACAAACCCCAAAATGCACAACATGGGTCTGCATGTGAGGTGGCTTTGCAATAGAACTAGGCAGCCTAGCTAGGCCATCTGTCGCTGCCATAGCCTACTCACGGTTAGACACAGAAGCCCTTCTTGAGAAGGCAGCCCTACAACGGCCCAACACTGGCCTATGGTGCAATCTCTTTCTCTCTATCACTCTTTCTTTCTCACTCTCTCTCTCTCTCTGGGAATCACATGCCCATGGACTTGAAAAGTAGTTTGCAGATTTGTTGTCCCTCCCTTAGAATCAATCCCTTTTGGCACGACAGCCCTGAGGTAGCTGCTTTAGGGGCCTTCAGCTTTCTTAACACACATGAACAATGCATGGACACATCATTTATTCACATAAACACACTGACCATATCAGTGACTGTGTATTTTAACGCTTACATAAATCTATTGTGTGCGTGTGTGTGTGTGTATGTTTGGAGTATTATTCACTAGCTTGTCACGAGGTGTGGGTTTTCACATCCTATCTTAATATTTTACTCCAAGAAAACATCAGTTTACTCCATGTACTCCATGTCAGCTAATCATGACAAATACTTCTATATTTATAGATTCTTACGAGAGGCTGTGTGTATGTTCGCTCAGCCGTTCTAAAACAGAACACATAGTTCATATGAGCTACTGTGTAAATCTGTAACACACAAGACAATGGTGTGTGTGTTTGTATGTGTTTATGTGTTTGTGTGTGTGTGTGTATGTGTGTTTTTCTCCAATCTGGGGTCTTCTATAGTAAAAGGTCTTTGGAATAATGGGACTAGCCTTCAAATGTTGACCCTTAGCACTTTGTACGCCACATGAAACCAAATCCTTTGTAGGACTTTTACTGTGTATAACAGCAGTTTTCTCATTACAAAAAAAAAAAAAACCCTCCAAAAAGCCTCAGTTAGACCCTCCTTTCATTTTCATGACAGATGGAGGTCTTTCAAAAAAAGCTCCAACCCACTTATATACACAGACCAAAACACAACACCCAGATTTGGGCATCAAGCACTGTGCCCTACGACCAGAGCACTACAAAAGGCTTCGATTTTTTTTTTCTTTTACTTTTTTTCCAAATTAAAGGCATACCAGGCAAAACTTTTTTTGTTTTTCTCTCCGGAGCACAGTCATGGAACCAGGGATGATCATTTTCGTGTGTTAAAAAACGATTTCGATTTCATTCACTTTCAGTTTTGTTTCCTCCGACCAAGTGTTTCAGATCCTGCAAGTCTAGTAACCACCGAATCTACGCCAGAGGCAGCCGAGAGACCCTTCATTCACCTCATAATAAGCCAATTATTCATCAAAGTGACAACAAAGCTGATAAATTAACCTAAAAATGTTGCCTGGTGTGCCTTTAAAAGTCTGTATATGAAGCTGTTATGACGCTATGATTGTTCAGGCAATGGCTATTTAACCTGTTCATAACTTACAGCCTAACAGAAGCACTACATACAAAAGATATCTTAAAAGCACAATGATAATAATCATATCGGTAAACAAAGTCAAGCAACAGCAGCTTGTTTTCACCCAGTTTCAAGCCCGCGTTCATTTGAGTAAATCATGAATCACCAATGCAGATCAGACATTCCCTGGAATGTGGCACAAAGTAGAGACAACAAAATACAATTTTGTTTTTCCAACTAAACCAGACGAAGCCAAAAAAAAAAACAAAAAAAACAAAAACGAAAACAAATCCAGCCCTTCAACTCCAAGACATCTGAGGTCTCCATCTCTTCCTCCTCAGTACTCATCACCACGGTGAACTGAAGCTATAACTACATGTGCTTGTAAGTGAGTCTGTGCATTTCAATTCAAAGGGCTACATGATTAAACTGTCACTCGTGTTAAAGCCTAAAAACACACACAAAGGCACTGACACACTTAATGGGACAACGCTCCTAGCCACAGCCTGACGCTCACTCAGTTTGTGAGGCTGCAGGGGGAGAAGTGGCAATAAAAACCCACCACCCCTCTGTACTGACATGCTGCTAGTCCGGTAACCTGTGTGTCTTTCAAAGAAAAATAGCCTACTAAACACTGTAATTCCAATAATAACAACATAACTCCTCAAGACTGTCATAAGGATCACTACTGACTGTGTTACCTAAGTGATTTTGAAAAGAAAAGCCCTCCATATGTAACACAAGGCTGTGGATTGTGTGCCACAGCTGCGGGCAGTAATGCAGATCCCCCCAAAAAAGCCATTTATAGACTGTCACGTCAGCTGGAAATGGAGAGCCAGAGTAGAACAATAACCTTCCATCATATATACACAAACACAGATGTCAACAAGTCACACAGGAGGAAGAAGAAGAAGAAGTAGAGGAAGAAGAAGAAGAAGTAGAGGAAGAAGAAGAAGAAAAGAAAAATGTTAATACTATTGCTGCTCTCCAGACTACTTAGAAGTCTAAGGTCAGACTTTACTTCCGACTTTGAAGGAAATATCTCTTATGGCAATGAAGGCCCCATTATGACTACTGATAGCAATATATGGACATGTCACTTATTCCATTCCATTCCAACAACTTCTTGTCCTGATAAGATGTTTCTCCTTCTGCACTGATGCACTGCAACACCACAATCTGTAATCTGTAATCTGGACATTTATGCTGTCTAACACAGCTCCTGTTGCACTACATAACACAGGTAAGACTGCAAGTGAGAGGGATGGTCTGGTAAAATAAAATAAAATAAAAATGTGTGTTAATCTCTTCAAAGGTCCTTCGTCAAGTATGACAAAGTGAGTTCAGTGTAAACACTCTTTAGCATGCTAGCCATGCCGCTGAGCCCAAAACCTACTCATCAGAGTGTGTAACTCGTGTTTGGCAAACGAGTGATGAAGAGATGGGACTGCAGAAATGCATGATGGGACTGCGAGTAGCATAGCAACACAGCTACCCATCACTCTTTACCAAAACATGTTTCAACATCTCAAATGCTAAGTAGTACCAGAAGAAAAAGATAGTGACGACTTAGTACTACGTCAAAAATTGTTTACCAAAGTTCTCTGTCATTTTTTCTTTAAAAACAATAGGCATTGCGCCTTGCTCCGAGGGCCGCCAGATTAAATTCAGACATAAAGGATGTTTGCTTAAGCCAAGCAAAACTGTGCGCATTAAGTTACTGCTTCTTTTTCTCTCTTTGTACGTGTGTGTGTGTGTGGTGTGTGTGTGTGTGTGTGTGTGTGTGTCTGTGAGTGTTATGCTCTGGGAGATTTTCTCCAACATTAGTCAAAAGTGCCAAGACCAGTCCTTGAGTGTGTTTGTCTATGTCTTTGTGTGTGTGTGTGTGTGTGTGTGTGTGTGTGTGTGTGTGTGTCTAGCTCTGAGAGAAATATTCCAACATGAGGCGCAGGTGTCCAAGCCGGTCCTTGAGGGAGGTGAGGGACAGCACTGTGGTCTGGTAGGTGGGGTCCAGCTGCAGCACAGACAGAAGCCACCAACACCATACAGGACCATTACTAGAAGCCTGCAGACAAACAGGGAGATAGGCAGAGAGAGAGAGAGAGAGAGAGAGAGAGAGAGAGAGAGCTCAGACACAAAAGAATACAGCTGCACATATGCACACACACACACACACACACACACACACACACACACACACACACACACACACAGACATATACATATTGTCTGTGTGCTATTGTGATACTGTGTACACAACAAATAGTGCAAGTATTAGGGTGTGTTTAAGCAATTATATTGTCTGGTATGTGTCTGTGTGTGTGTGAGTGTGAGTGTGTGTGCGCGTGCGTGCATGCTGCATGTGTGTGTCTGCTTCTGTGCACAAGAGTGTGTGTGTGTGTGTGTGTGTGTGTGAGTGTGTGTGTGAACAATGTGTAAGAGTGCGTGAATGTGCCCGTATGTGTGTGCAAGTGTGTATTTGTGTGTGTGTGTGTATGTGTGTGTGTGTGTGTGTGTGTGTGTGTGTGCGCGCGTGTGCATGTATCAGTCTTACCTGGATGTTGTCCTCTTTCTCGGGCATGGCCCCAAAGCGCCTGCAGATCTGCTCCCGGATATGGACACCCAGACGCTGGTACCATTCCATGGCCTGTTGGTACACACTGTCATGCAACCGCTGAAGCATATCCAGCTCTGCACCCTCCGCCTGTTTACACACGCACACACACACACACACACACACACACACACACACACACATATTTATTCTGTGTGGGCAAAACCTGTCTTCAGTCTAAAATGTACTGCATACACTATGCACTAAACATACACCTTGACGTAAACACTTCAGTCCTAGACAGATACATTTATGCACTCATGAGTGACATATGCCATGACATAAGTCAGGATGCTCTTTACAATCAAGCACGTTTTGCACTCACAATCCCACACACACACACACAAAATACACACAGGGCAGAGTGTGAAAAGACACAGACACATGCAAACACACACACACACACACACACACACACACACACACACACACACACACACACACACACACACACACACACACACACAGACACAAACACACACAAACACACACACACACACACACACACCTTGCGGTCCTCCAGGTACTCCACATCAGCAGTGTGGTATCCATCTCTCTGACTGCGTCGCAGCACGCGGAAGCGGTTGCCCCCCACCGTGTCCACAAAGGAGCGCCCATCTGGCAGCAGGTCCATCTCTAAGATCTCCAGCATGCAGCCGTAGTCTGCGAACCTGCACGCGCACACACACACACACACACACACACACACGCACGCACACACACACACACACGCACGCGCACGCACACGCACACGCACACGCACACGCACACACACACGCACACACACACACCACCAAAAGTCAACATCAGAAGAGAGCTAGGAGCAAATCCTTTCGCTGGGAGCAGAGGCAAGCTTCACTGCTGTAAAATTTCATCTGAACGATGTAAAATCATGTCATCTAATCTCCCATGAGACGAGACAATGCCTTTCTTTAGACTGATGTGAAATGTCCTGTCATTGGAAACTCGGAGTCCTCCTCACCCTTTGCCCGGCTCATAGCAGCACATGCCAAACTTCTTGGTGCCCGTCTCCATACAGCGACGCATCATCAGGCGGTAGCGCGGCTCGAAGACGTGCAGCGGGCAGGGGATGCCCGGGTATGCCACCGTGCAGACGAAGATGGGAATATCGGTGGTCAAGCTGAAGGGCAAAGCACCGGCACAGCGACATGCTCAAATCATTCAAAATCCAGCAGGTATAATCTGGGCCTGGTTTCTTGCTAACTATGGATCATGCGCTTACACACGTTCATCACGATCGATCGCTACATTCGTTTAGACTCTCGGTGTGTTTTCTAAAAATGCTTGTACAGAATTGCTCTATGTATCACATGTAAGCCTGCAAGTTTTTACAACATTCTTAAAAAAAAACATGGTTATTATTTCAGTAGGCCTCATCTGCCCTGCTACATATACGACAAAATCTGTGATTATTGTACGTAAATAAATATTATTGAAGATTACTTAAGTATGGACTGCAATTGTGAAATATTAAAAATTTCAGTAGGAGCAAATTCTCATCCGGCTTCATCATTACCATCGTCATCACCTCACACAGTGGCCACACCTATGAGTGGAGATGGTTATCATGACAACCGTGACTTACTTGGAGAGCTCAGCCATCTCGGCTTCATGGACCTGCTTGCGCTCAGCCAGCTGTGAGGGGAAGAGACGACTCATGATGTCTTTTAGGAGCACCGTGGTAGTGTACTTCCTGGTCTTCAGGTACTGCAGGAACACACAAACACACACACACACACACACACACACACACACAAACACACATAAATAAACAGGAAGCAAAAAGAGAGCTGATTTACGCAATGTTCCTCTAGCTCATAAAAGAGTAAAACATGGAGACAGGAGCTGTCTGTATGGCTCCTTAACTTCTTATTACCATTTAACACTTTAGATTAGGGTCCACATGTTCACAATTAACTAGCAGCTTATTAACATGCAAATTAATAACATACTAGTCATTTGTTGTCATTACAAGTCATTTATTAATACCTTATTCTACATGAACTTATTCTACCCATAGTAGATCTTTAACTAGAATTTCTCCAATATAAACTCCTAATTACTGTTTATTCATAGTAAGTGAGCTAGTTGTTGTGTATGAATTATGATCTCAATATGCTTTGCTCAGTAAGGGACTTTTAAGGTGGCAGTACAACTTTCTCAAGAACAGCAATTCTCAATCAAAATGACATAATTAGGACTTATTGGGACACTATTAGGCACTTGTAGTTTTGTGTTTTGTTCTTATGAACAGACCATCTTTTCTAAATATTACTGAAGCAGAATAAGTTCCTGTTGTACTACTGCTTTATAAGCCCCATACTATTCAAAGCATATTAAGATCACAATTCATATACAACAACTAGATTAATTACTATGAATAAACAGTAATTAGGAGTTTCTATTGGAGAAATTCTTTGTTAATGGTCTACTATGGGTAGAATAAGCTCATGCAGAATAAGGTATTTAAAAGTGACTTGTAATGACTAACGAAAGGCTAGTATGTTACTAATTTGCATGTTAATAAGCTGCTAGTTAATGGTGAATATGTGTACCCTAATCTAAAGTGTTTTTACATTAAAATATCTTGGTAAGGGAATTGATGGTATCAATCACACCAGATATTATACCAGCCTCAGTCCCCCTGGAGTAACCTGGACTTAAGTTCCTTCTTCAGTGGCATGCAAGCCCAATAGTTTAGTCACCACCCCACCACCTTTCATTAAATGCTTGCTCTGTTTACTAACTCAGCACTGAGCGATGTTTCCATAACCAAAACAAAGCTTGCTTGATCAAACTCTCTCCAAAATGGTGGAGGTTGTATTTGGTAAACAACAGTACCTCTTGTAGTGGCTGTTTGCAGAGGGGGCATCGCAGGTTGTGGTCCAGGCTTCTCTCAATGCAGTTCTTGCAGAACGTGTGTCCACAAGGCGTCGTCACCGGCTCATAGAACAGTCTTTGGTAAACAGGGCGGTGGAACATTGAGACAGCAGACATAGCTGTGTTAGCATAACAACATTCCTTTAAAGACAAGCTATCTTCATGTAATACTGGCTATTATTTAACGAGTCGAATCAATAGTTTTACAACCATTCCAAAATAACAGCATAGCTCTAAGTATATGAGAACACTCCACACTGTTCCTCTCAACTTTCTTCCTCTCTTCCACATTAAAACAACTCTATCTCTCTCTCTCTCTCTCTCACACACACACACACACACACACACACACACACAAAGTTGCATTTCCAGTCCTGTGGGTGCACTGAGAAAGGGCAATGAGAGTAGGTGGCAGAGACAGTGGGATCGAATGACTGGAGTGGCCAGCGAGCCAGCTGGCACTCACCTGATGCACAGAGGACACTCAAAGTCAGAGATGGTGAGGACACCAAGGGACGATTCCTTGTCCATGCCACAGGACACTTAAGGACACACAAAAGCAATGGATAAGACACTGTCTCAGTGACACTAGGCAACTGTGGCGTTATCCATGACTGAAATTGAACTATGTGGTTCTTACAAAACAGCACAAAACAGCAAAACAACATAAATAATCCACTCCCAAATCCTGCGGCTGTATCTGACGATGTTACATGTTAAAGCAAGCTACTGTTACGAATGCATTTCTAGGAGTTATGCAATCAACCAAGTTGCCAAGCAGGCATGATGAACCCAACACACAAAAAGAATAAATTGGCTCTGGAGAAAGAGATCATTATGCTGAAGAACTGAAAAGGCTTAGACTAAATGGCACCATGTAGTTTGTACATGTAGTGCTGTAACACAACACATATAGACTGAAGACACAAACAGGTTGCAGACTGTTTTTTGCTAGTTCTTATTTTCTGCATATAATTATTAATGAATCAAATACATTTATGCATTATTGTGTATTCCGTATTGTACTGAGATATCACCATGCCATATGGACTCAATACACTCCAGAAATATAAAACAAGACAAAATGTAGACTTGACTGATTAAAAAAAATAAAACAATGTTATTTAAATGCTCTAATAAAACACATAATTAAATAGAATTTAAAAACTTTAAAAGTACCCATAGCAGTGTGAGCCCAGGTCATAGTGTTTGACAAAATATGTTTTTAATCGAGATATTAAAATGTCAACAGTACCCAGATCCCTGGAAGTGTAATCTTCCAAAGCAAAACAAAAAGTTGTGTCAGAACCAGCTTTAAAAGTTTTGTCAGAACCTGTTCCCCTGGCCACTGTGGTTATGCCAGGACTATGTTTTAACACTTATGAAAGCTCATAGTATTCACAAACATATTTTAAGGACAAAACTGCAATTTTGGATATTTTTGCACAGCCCCTCGGTGACACAAAGACATGGATAAAAACGTGTTTCTCCTTAAAAGATATTTTCATCATGTTGTATAATGGCTCATATGGAATGGCCTTCCATAAACATCAACTTCTCACCTCTGCCATGCCTCTCTCCCTTCCTCATCATGGGCTCCTCCTCCTCATCGGCGGAGGGGAGGAAAGACACGGCCTGGCACAGGCTCAGGCAGCACTCAGTGCTGGAGCCCAGCCTGGCTTTGGCTGGGGCCTGGACACAAACACAGCAGAGAAGGCAGAAGCAGAGAGCTTAGAGCAGGAATCACTGTTCATCTCCACTGCCACTCCACTCCACTGCCAAATCTCTCCCCAAACCCATTACAGGCAACTAGCAACACTAAACACTCAGTAAACAGAGATCAAAACGCAAACAGACCAAACAGCTTTGAAATGGTGAAAGCAAATACAAAAAAAAAAAAAACATCACCATAACATAAGCCTTTCACTTGTCCCCCATCTATGTTTCGGAAGTATCTATACTTTACACTTTTACTTTTACTCCACTACAGTTTCAATATGCAGTATAGTTACAAGTACCAGATAAAACTGTATTTGGTGGTTGACCGAGTGACTGCAAAAAGTTCTGGGGAAGCTGACTTGTCATTGAACAAGTGCAAACAACAAATTCTCCATTAAATCTGTAGATGTAATATAGGCTGTCTGTTTGTTCATTATTTTGTTTTTCAGTTTTTTTTTTTTTACATTTTCAGAAGTTTGTTGTTTGCTACATGTTTTAAAAAGACTTTTTTGCCTACTTGTACTTTTGCTTTCATTACTTAAGTGCATTTAATTGTAGATTACTTCTCATACTTAATTACAGAAATATGAGATACTTTAAGATGCTTCTGGGGGACTTGAACTTCTACCAATGTAATACGGGAATCTTTACTTTTACTCAAGTGGGACTTTCGGGTAATGTATACAACACTGCATGGAGGGTGGTGTGTGATCATTTTTAGTCATCACGATACTGTCACAATGCAACAATAAAATGTTATGATTTTATAGTTTTTGCAGGAGGTTATGGTACATTAATCTCCTGTGCCTGAAGTTTGCCTATAACAGCACAATAACATTGTAATATAATAGTTGATAACTTGCTATCCATAGTTATGCAAGCATGCAGACCTGGCCATGACCTGTTTATGGCATGTCTATGAGTTGTGTGTTAGAGGGGTCAAGTAGAGTGTGAGTTTCCTCTCTGATTTAGGTGAATGATAAACAGAGGGACTCAAATGGCTCATGGCCAAACAGAACTGATTGCTACAGGGTGGTCAGGCTAGAAAGTATGATACAGGTCAACGCCTGCAGGAGTTCAAAAGTTCATATGATCACGCTCACTCAAGCTGTTTACAGAGGCTGCTGTATCGTATTGAGCTGAGTCTGTCGATTAAAAGGTAACACTTTCACAACCTTCAGACCTTTCACACTTTTTATACTGATGTGTTGTCAAATAAAAATAAACAGAAGCTGTTACATTGCTTGACTGCCTATTATGAGAATAACATAACCGTGCTATAACTGATAACATATGCTGTTTCCTAGAAAGTCAGTGTCATGTAGTCAAGGCAACATAATCTGATATACCAATGTAGCCACAACACCATAATTTACTATTTTTAAACTTCCACTTGCAATGACAGATCGTTTACATCTGTCAAAAGTTGTCACAGCATGAGAATACATGATGAGAATGCATGTTATAAATGTCACAGATGTTACGTAAACCATTTACAAAAGGCCCAAGTCCCACCCACAGTGGTCACATGTAGCATAGCTATGGAGGGTTTTGTAACGAATGAAATGGAAGAGTGGAGTTGTGGGGTTGTGGTCCAGTAGGATTCTATAACGTATGAGGTTAGGAGATTGGGATGGGTGGGGTCGTACCTTCCCAGAGTCTCCCTTTTCTCTGGCACCATCCTCTGATTGGTGCCTCAGGCTGGCCCCATTTGGGGGGGAAAGGGCACTGGTGATGGGGCAGGGCTCCTGTAGGAAGTCAGAAACCACCTGCAGGATTCGAGGAACCTCCTCCGGCACGGACATACCTTCAGCCTCCAGGATCTGAACACACACACGCACACGCACACGCACGCAGAGCATTTACAAGAGATTCAGCTACTAACCTGAGTGGGAACAAATGAAACATGAACATGAACATGAAAATGAAAATGTGAAAATGAAATGTGACAAGAACACTTCAAGGTTTTACTATGTCTAACACCTTCTGGTTTCCTTTTAGTAGAGAAATCACCTCAGTTACAGTAAACTATCTGAATGAGAGCAACCTCTGTGAATTACAAGAAATTGGGTGAGTTAAAACAAGCAAATAAAGCTTCCTTGGCCAACAGGAACAAAGAACTCTATCTTCAACAAAATGCTTGTGATGTAAAAGCCTGGTGTGCGTGTGTGTGTTTGTGTGTGTGTGTTTGTGTCTCATCAGACGGGATAGCCAAGCTGAGTTCCCAGACAACTAAATTTTTCAAGCTAAGACGAGAAGGGGTAGCCAACTCTACCACTATGACGGTAAAATATCTCGGTAACACTTTCTATGAACCAAGTATTCATAAAGCACTATAAACACATTCATAAAGCGTTCCAATGCATTCATAAAGTCTTATAACTAATGACATAAGTGTTCTCAACTGTTTATACATTCTAATATACAGAAAGCATTACAATGTTATCATATAAGCCTTTACAACTTTAAGTGTCTCAAAACATTATAAAGCTTCAATTTGTTATTAATTGAAGCTTTATAATGTTGTTGTTATTAATTAAAGCCATAAAAACGAGAGATGAGAAACTAGCACTAGCACATACCCTTCCACCAGCAGCAGCAGCAGCACACAACAATCAGACATTACACTATACAACCTCACACACCCCAAATCGAATTACCAACAAACATCAAAGCCTTGATAGCATAATTATCAAAGTTGATGTGAATGATTCCAAATCTGGTCACATAACAGGTTACATCACTGAAAACAAACAACCTCTTAGAACATCTTAGGACACACTGTTAACATAACACAAGTTAGTCCTTCAGCTGGGTAATTTAAGGAAATTTAGATCAGTGTAATCACCTCTTCCCATCTGTAATGGCATCTCTGTAGCACTGCCATGACACACACACACATACACCCACCCACACACACACACCCACACACACACACACACACACACACACACACATTCACACTAACAACTGTGTAAAGGCCTCAGGCTTAGGTGTGTGACACTCAAGGCACATCAAGGTTGTGTGAGTGAGTAAGTGCACATCTAGGTTGAGTGAGGCAAAGCCGAGGCGGATCACCTTTTTGATGTGGGCCTTGGCCGGGGCGAAATCTGCCTGCTGTTTCAGGCAGTGATGGAACTGGATCAGGGCTTCAGTCTGCCGACCCATCTCCAGCAATACATTCCCTTTACGAAAGAAGCCCTGCATGTCAGGGCGGAGAGGGGGAATTAGAGAGAGAGAGAGACAGAGGCACCATAAAATTTGTGTAAAAGTTTGCTTGGCAACACTGCTGTTAAAAGTCATGCCAATACAGCTCTTTTGGATCGATTTGCATTGGACTACATTAATACTTTTAATACTTCTAGTATTGAGTCATCTTGAATGCAGTTTTCCATTCACTCGCATTATATTTACCACAACGGCTATAGTGTGATATAACAGGGAAGGCTGAACATGGTAGAATGTGATATTATGGGAAGCTGGGCCAAAGCGAGTTGATTTGCATGGATTAACTTCCGTGAACAACATGGTACTAAGGCCTTTCAGACATAATGTCAGTATGGTTGTTTCTTCACAATCTGCCGCTGTTTCTACGTCATTTTAGGATATTTTAACCCAAATATTACACATAGCTCCTATGTCCTAAACATACCTCATAGTGTGTGTGTGTGTGTCTGTGTGTGTATCTGTGTGTGTGTGCATGCAAACAGTTTATTTCTTTATCACCTCACAATAAGGAAGTATCTCAAGGATGTTATACCAAAGGGCCATATTACCAGATATAAAGTTACGTAGCTGTTTTATAAGACACTGGACATTCGTTAAAAGGTAATACACATTAGATAATCTACCCAACCACATAAGCATGACCTAGCCAAAGTCTCCCTGGTGTTCAAAAACATTATAGACATCAAAAGATTTCTCGGTCTGCTGCTATGGCAGATAGCCAGGCAGGGATTCTGTTGCATACAACACAGGCAAAAACAACAAGAAAACAGGTGTTATTATATCATTGTCACAAAGGACACAGCCAGAAAATACATAAATAAACAAACTGATTCTAATGTGTTTCTAATTGATTCTAATGTGTATTATTAAGCTGCAATTAAGAGATGCATACCTCGAACGCTCTTGGGTGAAAGTAGCTGCTTAGACATCAATCTTGTGTGAAGATCTCTTTGGACAGGAGGATGCCAACTATTGTTTAACTGACTAGTGGACATACTTGAACCCCTCTGACTTCACATCCTTGGTGTTGTGTGATGTGTGACACAAGAATCTGTCCATTTGTGTGCTATATAGTATTCTGCTCAAAATGAAATCCCTTACACTTATTTGTCTTCATGACTATGTGATAGATGCATCATGTGACTGCAAATGGTATGTTTTAACTCAGGGCAGGTGACCTTAGCGCATCATTGCTCAGGAGCATACCTCAGTCCAGTTTGGGCGAATGGTGCAAACTTCATCAAGGTCGCGCAGAGCGTCAGAGAAGTGGCGCAGCCCCATATTCGCTTCAGCTCGCCATACCTTAAGACTAACATCATCAGGGGCTAGAGTGTCAAAGAGAGAGAGAGAGAGAGAGAGAGAGCGAGAAGAAGGGAGGGTGGTTAAATGGTACATGAGTTGATCTTAACCTAAAAAAAAAACTGGTTACAAAACATTGCCATTTGATTGGATGGGAACCCCTGTCCCCTGTTGGACCAATACTTCACTACTGCACTGGATGTAAACTATACAAAACTAAACTATCAATTTCTCAAAGGGCCATCTTATAAATCTTGCAGTCATTACAAAAAAGGCTGTTTTTTTTCTTTCAGCAGAGCTACCACCCTGTCCATGTGGTTTCCTATTCTTAAACCAAAGGAGCTTTCCTTATGAGCTGTTTGGTAACAGTACCAGTAGCCATGACCTGCATGTAAACATCACATAAGTAGGAAGCCATGTGCAAAACACAGGATGATGTAAGTAAAAACGAGACTCCCAGCTTAAAGGGAAAAAGGAAAAGCTTAAAGGCCACCGAGTGCTTTTGGTAGAGAATAAAAAATGAGACAGCATAGACCAAATAGCGAAGCAGGAGCTGAAGCTAACCAGTTGGGGCACACCCACACATATTCAGAAACTCTACAACAAAAATATGCCCAAATCTTACACAATCATTGGTTTGACAGACTGAGAATAGCTTGACAATGCACCTAACCACACCCCTAAAAAAAACACAATGGATTGACAGCACATCTCCCAAAGAACACCGTGACTCATGGAATGTGTATAACACATAGGTTTGAGAATACACATCATATATAGCTTCCTACCTGCGTCTAATTCCAAATGATTCCATTATTATGAAAAACAAAAACACTTTTCTCAGACTGAAAATCAATACTTCTACCCTGCAATTGCCATTGCACCTTAAGAAGCGAGCAAGATAAGAATTTCATGCGTATCTGCCCCCAAAATACTTGAACTGAATTCTTCAATTGTAATTGGCACAAAATCTTATGATGAACTCTACTCTCTCTGTGTCTTACAGATACGTCACCAGAAAAGCAAAAGCTGTGTGCTGCTCTCAGTTAAAGACTAGGCAAGGCCTATGATCAACCTCTTTCTGGGTCTCTATGGCAGACAGCAACCATCTATTATGGTGCACTGATTTCATTTTGGAGTGAGGTCATACAATCTTTGACATAGATTATTATTACAATACACAAGACAGAGTAAACCAGTACACTATTTGGGATAGGGGGCTACTGGACAGATGACAGATGATAGAAAAATGTGTTTGTGCATCATAAACCAGCTGTATATTCGCCTGTGCTATTTCATTACCATACAAGCTAACTGAACTTGAACAAAACTGCAGGTTGTGGCCTCTCCTCCAGATCAAGTTTGAATTTGCAAATGAAAAGGATGTGACCACGTGGAGAAGAGGATAAGTGATTATAAAATAACTGATTGAGCTACTTCAGATGCTTACGCAATGGGAAACTGAACTACAAATGACAATCTACCCTGCTGTTTCTATCGAGACCTAAATCAGACCAGAAGCAGCACAAGGTGAGGTCAGTGCAAACGTGACAGCATCAGGACTCTTTTCAGGAAGTGGAGCAACAGTAACATGACCACTGGAAGTTCAAGCTCAGACGTGAGAGACAAGGGGTGATATGCATAACAAGCTGACCTCTTCTTTGCCGTCAGTATCATACTATGAACAGCTGACAACAATAGGGTGATGGCACGGATCCAGGATCCAACATTGCGCACACGATATGCTACTTTAAGTGGGACTAACTGCGTTTTTTTTCTCTCGAATGTGCAGGTTAACATTTGCATGCATTTACATTGCATAATTTAGTTTTGTAAGCCAATAGGCCGATGATATATATATACAGCTGAGAGAACGGTGGTTGTGTAAGTAGCCCCCCCCCCTCCTCCCCCGCCTGTTAGGCACAAAAACCCTTACCTAGTTCTATTCCCTCATCCGCAATCTGCAACGCTACCGTGAATTCGCTTGTTTTGAGCTTCTCTTGAATGTAGCACTTCATTTTAGTCTCTTCCGGGCAGCATTTCTCGATTATGCTTATGAGCAGCACGTTGTTCTTGATGTTTTTCGTGTCTCTTTGTTTTAATCTCTCTTTACACGCGGGGCATCTTGACGGCAGGTAGCTTCCCATACATCGCCGGCAGAATGAGTGACCGCAACTCGTTGTCACAGGTTCGCTCATAAGGAACAGGCAAATAGGACATTCCAGCAGCTCCATTGCGAACTTTCTGATGCGGTCAAATGTCCAAGTGAAAGTTGAACACAGAAGACCTCCGTTTCTGTTGTATTAATTATTTCTAGGGTTTTGTGTTCCCTTCAGCTTCCACGGTGTTGTTTAGAAGTTAAGTAACCAAGGTTATGAGGCCAGACAGTGCGACAAATTTGCGACTATCAAATCTGGGTTACCAAGCTATGGTGTTTCAAGGAACGGTCAGCTATTGCGTTGACAGCCACAATCTACTGCAGCTATTCCTAAATGGGGCTAGATCAGCAAGAATCCCACTTGCATATAGTTTTCGTTCTCACCAACACCAAATCTAGGCTAGTGCTGCCAATATCCTTTGTCAATCATAACTTCTATGTTGGCAAAGTAACGACTCCCCTCTACGAACATGCTGAACACAGGCTTTTCTCTTCAGTCCAAAAGCTACTGTCCTCGCCTGACGTACCAAACCGTACTCCATCAACACTGAAAAAAAATCTTCGGCGTAAAGAACGGGTGTTTTATATATCCGTCTATATCCAAGGTAGGTTGCTTGAATATTAGCTCGCGCACAGCAATCAACCTACAGCTGACAGTATCTGGCAGTGTTACGTTACATAAATAAAGATCACATGGTACGGCAGCTGGGTTTTCTATTGGCCAGCCACGACTCGTTGTGAAACAGTCCCTGTTGCGTTTCGTAACACCGACTTTTAGATGTTACAATTTCGAACATACTACGGCTTTCATATGCCCATTTACACTCCTGAAGCCATTACCCAGGAACCCCATTCTGTGATTGGTGTCGGAAGTGCATGTGTATTTTAACTACAGGGCAGCATGAAACCTCGGTTGTGCAACAATATGCATTTTCCCGAGGCCTAAACTCCACAAAGTTACCGTTTTTCAAAACACAGACTGCTATATGTACCTACCTATTTTACGTTTTAAGCAAAGTGCGCAATCAGACAGCAGATTTTGCAAGTCAGGGAGGTGGATGTGCTAATTTAAGGCTTAAAGTGCTTAAAATTAACATAAAATAACGTTGCTCACAAGAAAAACTGCAAAATTAGCTTTAGTAATGTTTATGCATACTGGGCAGTGGCCTCTATTATTAATATGATTATTGTATATTATTAATGTCATTATTATCATAATATTATAATCATTATAATCATAATATTATTATTACCCCCCTCAAAAACCAAACAAACAAAAATCCAAACATGCTCTGATCCACAAATATTTTGTCATTATAACCAGCAGGACTTTTTGACAAACATTAAAAGGGACATACAATGGACGAATGGAGTATTGCACCATGCTCTCCGATGTTACAGTAGAATATATTCAACTTTAATTATCAAAAATAAGCTCAAGTGCAATGTTAAGAGCCTTATATTATGGCTGGGTATTGGAAAGGTCTTTTAAATGGTGCCCTCTATGGCAACACAATTGCTTTGTGCTATTTCACATCTAGGCTTTGTCCTAATTCACCCGTGATTTAGAGGCTATTTCTAAGTTTAAGATTTTCATATGAAGGAGGCATAACCTCCCATAACCTACCATGTTCATGGTAGCTCTTTAGCCATGCACAACCTCTCCTAATTCATCAAAGCCAAGGCAAAAATGTTTTTCCATTCTATGTGTCCTTTAAGAAAACACCAGGAGATAACAAGACACTTACACGAGATTATGCAAACACAGTGAGTGCTGTGTCATGAGTCATGATCAGCAAAAAAGACATCCAGAAAAGAAGTCAGACACTATAACGTCACAGAATCACATAAATGCGTAACAGACCATGTGACAATGACCTTTGTGTTCATGGTGAGAAGTACCAAACTGTTTACCAAATGACTTCAGCATGCTTGGTGTGTCACTGGCCCCGCGATGACAACGTGCGCAAAAACTCTAACATCTCACGGCACTGATCCAAGAGAGTGAGGAATTTGGCTAGCCATTATGAAAGCAAGCTGTCGTGATTAAATAATGTTGTCTGGGGCCACCTCAGTTCTTATCAATTTGACAAAGAAAATTTTGAGGGTCTGAATTGAGAGTGCATGTAACTGACTTCCACTTACAATGTCCATATATTCAGCTCTGTATTTAATTTTTTTAATTCTATCGACTTCGATCCAAAAGTGTATATCACAGTTTTATTCAAAGCAAGTTTGATAATATATTGAGCCACAAATTGAGCACATAATGCTAATTATTTTTCTAAAAAGAGGATGCTGCAAAACAAACAAAAAAAACCCCAAAACTCTTAAAGGTTTGGTGTAAAAAACAAAACCCACCAGCGCTCTAGCCTCTCCTCCACCTCCAACAGGGTAGGTCAATACAAACACAACAACAAACAGCATCAATGTAACATCAGACATAAGAAAACAAACAAACACCTCAGGTCATCTCATCAATGATACTGCACATAGCTGCATCTTTGTCCCATTCTTTGTCCTTTGTGGGCACAGCAGCAGCAGCCTTGTCCATCTGTGTTCCCATGCAGCTTACAGCTGCTTCCTCCACATCCATAGGTTCACATTTCAGTCTTGGAGTTCCACCCAAAGCTCCAGCTAAACTCGCACTAGCCCCAGCACCCGCTGCGGTAGAGCCCTCCGACTGAGGCAGGTCGTCGGGTAGCGAAGCCAGGCAGTTCTGGATCATCTCGACCACACGTTCAAGGTGTTTCTGAAAGCGCTCCGCCGTCTCCAAGCGCTGCCTCTTTTGCACCTCCATCATCACACGCAGCGTCTCACGCGCTTGGTGCGGCCGGTACTCGTTGATGAGGTGGTGCATGTGCACAAACAACAGCTTCAGGTCCTCCAGCTTCTCCTCGCGTTTGATGCTACCAGGGCTTTTAATCAATATGTCCAGCAGATCAAGGAAGTTGACCAGAATGGACATGTTGAGTTTCTTGAGCTCATGTTTGTGGTCAAACTGCATGGGGTGCAACCGCTCAATGCCTTGGCTCTCCAGTGGACGGATAATCAGGTCGTCGCATTGGAACTGGTTGCCGAACATCATGTAGCTGTCCCGGATGGGAGGGGGTGGTTTGGGAGCGATGCCTTTCCGCACATTCTCGTCCGTGTACTCTTTGATGTACTGCATGGGCGGTGGTGGAAGAGCACTAACCTGCTGGGACTCACTCATCCTGGCACCCTGGTAAAGAAGAACAAGACATCAATATTATGAACTCACACAACTCTTGATTCTCAGTGTGGTGTGGTCCCAACAAGTGGGGAACAAACACGTGACAGGTGATATGTGAAGAATTCAGGAATGTGACCTGCAAAAAACTTGACAGATTCTGTGCAAGACTATTACTTATGTGTTCCAATATTATCATCACTACCAATGACATCTATGTCTTACTTTGTTGACAATAAAGGTCAAACTCAAAAGCTAAACAGCCACACAAAGTTGCGAATATATCTAGTACAAAGCAAAAATAAAACAAGCCGATCAGCGATGCTGGACAGGTGGTGCTTGAAAATTCCACGTTCTCGAAATTTGGAAATGAGAGTGAACTTTGAGAAACACTGCTGTAACGTTAACGTTATCTTGGTGAGAAGTAACGCTAGCGTTTGCCAAAGTCACCCAACAAAGAGGGGTCCGACGGGCTACTTCCAAAGTGTATTCAACAAAACCGTCCTTTGACTGCTACATCTCAGAGAGAGTTAAAACCTATTCTGGAGTTGAATTCTAAACGGAAACCGTATGTCAGGTATGGCACAGTTAGCTCGACTGATTCATTGTTGTTAGCTCATTAGCAGCTGCTTATAAGTTGTGAGTATTTCGTTAACATTACAAAAACACATTACCCCATTTGCCATTTTTAAACTATGCTTAAATAACCTTGCTATGAAGTTAGCTACATTAAAAGTAAACACGCATTTCATCTGAGCAAATAAGGTTAACTTTAGCCAGGAACTGCTGCCTAGCAAGCCGATTCTGATGGCTGTCTTAACCAAGTTCCCCTACCCAATACAGAACGCAACTAGCACATAGGTGGGAAGGGAACGTATCGAACGAATAAATATGCGACTACAGGCCTACCTCTTTTTTTGCCCTAAAGTGAAATCCCAAAATCCACAAACATCCGACAGACCTTTCAGAGGGAAGCTAACAACACCGCAGCTAAATGCGCTCCTGAATGGAACCTGTTTCCCTATACCATTGGCGATGGCGATTGGAGCTTTTGTCGCCAGTAACTCTGTATTTGATTGGATGTACTAAAAATCGAGGCGTGTACGCGGCAGATACAAAACGTGACGCATACGCATTCTCACCAAATTCCTCACCAAAAGTCTACGGAGAGCGCCAATGGAAGTAGACTAGGTTTAAGAACATTATCACGATTCCGTTTTAGTACATTTCTTTTCAAATCTGTTGTTGATAGATAGATAGATAGATAGATAGATAGATAGATAGATAGATGGATACAAAAATAGATGGACAAAGCTGGCGAATTCTGGCAGTAGGCCTGCTATATATTATCTGGAAAACTGACACAATAACTAATAGCCTAACGTTTTCATATTGTCTGACGAGCCACACGTGGAAGTAGTGCAATGAGAAATGTGATGTTCTAATTTGATTACAATGTAGCATATTTATTGTAAATGTATTGATTAGATTACAAAACATTCAAAATACAAAATCATGACTGCATACTTCAGTTTTTCATTGTAGCCTGAAGGCAACGTTTTCTGTAGGCCTACCATTGGTGCATTTGAACAGTTATTTCATGTTTGCTATGATGTTGAATAGGCTATATCAAAGGCTGCAGCATCTGTAATCAGGACTTTAGATCTTTTACATTCATTTGCTGTCCTTATTTTGTAAACACAGATGATATTTTTAGTTGTGTGCAAAGAACTTGAATAGCCTGCATAGCCAACAGGTGTGTTTGCATGTGTGTGTGTGTGTGTGTGTGTGTGTGTGTGTGTGTGTGCGTGTGCGTGTTTGCAAGTGTGCATAAAGGAAGTGGTTTACCTTCTTTTCTTCCGGAAGTCACATTGACTTCTACCAGTGCATTTTCAAGAGTTCTTCATTTATTTTGAGTGACTGTAATGCGTAAGCGTCTCTCTCCATGAACGTCAGGTGGCACGTTTAACAATGTACCACGCAATTATACTGAAAAACACTCTATATAAAAAATCTCAGCAGAAGCGAAGAACATCTCCATGCAATTACAAAGAGAGATTTTTTGTTCTCACCACTCAAGAACTGACTTACTCTGAACCTCGACCAGGGGTAAGTGTTTCTTTTAGGGTTCTTCATCATTAGGGTTCCTCACCTCCAAGGGGCTTAATAAGTCTTAATTTATATTAGTTCTTCTGAAAGTCTTAATTGGTTTTCAGACATCTCTGTTTACTTTTATAGAAAAAGCCCATTTTAAAAGGTTGTATACAACTCTCCCGGATCAAATGCGTTGAGACTGTGCGCACGAATGCACCCATACCCTGCAAGTACAAGTACCCCTTTCTGGTGAGTGTTTCATGCCATTGTAAAACACTTTTCATTTCTTACCAATACAATATGTATCTAACCATGGTCTGTATGAATCAGTTACCAATTAAATCTGAAATATGTGATGGTATATGAAATGACATGATATTGTTGCATGCCACATGCATTGGTCATTTATCTAAAAATAGCATTTTTTTTCTGTAAGTACTTGATGCTTGATGGATTTTCAGTAACTGCTAAGCAAATGCCACAAATGTACAAAGGAGTAGAGTTTTCCAAGGAATTATACACCATTGTGTGTTTGTGTCTGAGTATGTGTGTGTGTGTGCATGTCTGATTGATTGTTCTGTTTTTCTTTTAGGTTGTTCATGACAGCTATTTCTTATATATATTTGCTCCAGACAATGATTGTCGACTCAGATGGGTCCGAGCGCTCAAGGAGGGTAGGGGTGTATTTTGGATAGACAATTTGTTTCTGATGAATAGGGGGATTACAATTTTTGCCAATCATTATGCTTTGCCAACACATCTCTGAGCACATGAGAACTCTTCATACTTCACCCAGAATTACTAATGCCACCGTAACTATAACATATGCTGTCACTCAGCATGACAGCGTTGCTGATCAATATGCAGTGAACACAAAAACAGAAACAATTTGAAACAAAACACATACAATCTTTCTTTTGCCATACAGTTTGACATAGATCAACCCTCTACATATGTTATATTGAATATAGTTTGAGCGAATACTGCAATACCAAACTATCTAAGTGACCTTTTTACGTATTGGTGTATTGGTGGTTATACATGAAAATAACATATGCAATGATCAAATTAATATTTCTCTGTATCTGTGTAAACTCAGATTGGTTTTAAATCTAAGACTAAGTTTATGGTATGTACCAAGGCAGAGAAGTGGACTCTCATGCCTTATTTATAGTATCAGTATTTATTCCCTAAATGGGAGACAAATTGAGCAGGTACAATTATCTTGGTATTTGGTTAGAGGACAAGCTATATTTTAAAACACATGTGATTAAACTCACAAAGAAGGTGAAGGGTTAAAGTGGGGGCTTTGTACAGGATTAGGTCTTGTTTTTCTAAAGAGAACAGAATGGCCGCTGTTCAGTCAACTATAATGTCAGTCCATGACTATGGAGATATTTTGTACATGCATGCAGCCTCTTCCACCTTGAAATTGCTTAATAAGGTTTACCACAATGCCTTGCAATTGTATAACTGGTGATAGTTTTAAAACTCACCATTGTAAACTTTACCAGACTGCATATAATATATATATATATATATATATATATATATATATATATATACATATAATAGCAGAGAAAGACATGGTCTCCTATTTATTTATAAGGTATTGCAAGGAAAATTGCCACCTTATCTTACCTCACTTTTAAAAATCAAACACAGTCCTCATAACACAGGCTCACAGGTTTATATCCCTAGAAACACCTCAAGTTAAGTCTAAAGTTGGTGAAATAGTGTTTCATTTCTTTGCTCTAACTAAATAGAACAAGCTACAAGAACTATTAAAACAGAACATCTTGTGGCAGTAAGGCCTTAAAAGGCCTACTGCAGAGTGTTATTGCTCTATTGCTAAGTATTTTTTTTTCCTTTTGAATTATTATTTTTTGTCTTCTGTAAATATCATTTTGGTTTTGGTAAGTTTCCTTTTGTTTTAGTTTGTTTCGTTTGGTTCATGTTTTGATTATTTTATGATTGTTATGATCAGGGCATTGCTGAAAAGAGCTTAAGACTTAAAGAGTCAGGTTCCCCTGAATAATGAATGGTTGATGAAAATGAAGACATGTACAGATGCAAATCCTAATAGAACAGTGGCTGTTTCCTAAATGGCTTACTGCTATGCTAATTATTGATATACGTAAGACATGGGAAGTACCGCTGCGGTACTCCTTTTAATCAAGAGAATCTGTGCATGTTGGACTTGTTAGCTCACTCTGCACTGTGGTTTACTATAATGATGTCTCTATAATGTAAAACTATTACAGTAGTAAAATGGCCACACAATTACGATAAACACGTCAATCTACAAACAACTTATACATAACTTTAAAGTCATAATGATTTGTACGTAGACATACAAAATCACTGCTTGTTTACTTGTTTTGGTCTTTTGTATAAATGTCAAGTAGTCTTCTGTATAGTATACTGATAATATTTCTAAAATTTACAGTATACTGATACAGTAACACACTATAGATACACAACAGATATACAAGGACACTGATTGAATGTTCTTGTTAGTGACTTTTGAAGAGAATTACAAATGTCTTCTTACCTTTAACATCCAGAAACAAAGCACAACAACTTATCCCCAACATACCATTCTGATCTCTACATGGATGGACGCTGGAGATGCTGTCATGTGACAGACAAATTGGCCATTGGATGCCATCCATGTGGTATGTATGTGTGTGTGTGTGTTTGTGGTTTTCTTTATGTTTTATAAGCCGTGACATCATGCCTTCATGATGATTGCAAGTTATTGATGAATTGTTATTCCCTTTTCTGAATTCACTATGTTTTCTCTCAAAGGTTCTGTAAAACCCCTTCCACCTACACCTGATCAACCGGTATGTCTTACTTGTGCCTTTACTTTTTTATTATGGCAGTAATGTCATTAATCTCTTGTGTAGAATTCCCTCATTGCTCCTCAAAGCTAGATAACGTTCACTCTTAGACTGCTCTAAGACTCTAAAGATAAACCTTAAGAGGATTTTTGAGCATGCATGAGATTTTTTATGGGCATGTAAGTGCAGATATAAACAAGAAACATGCAGGTTAAAATATAATTAGTGCATCAATATAACGTGGATAGGTTTTTCCTTCAATAATACAATACAATAACAACAACAAATACAATACAAAATGTAATGCAACCATATCAGATCTTCTATGGCAGTAGGTGCACAAGTCTTAAGACCAACGTGACTTTTTTAAAGTTGTAAAGCATGTGTTTAAGCTAAAAACTGTGTTAAGGTAAATCTTAAGAATGGTCCAGACCACTCTTATGAAAGTATGACTTACAGAAATTATAAATAGATACGATAAGGGTTCATGAAACCAACCCCAGTACTTTATAGCTAGGACTACTCTTATCTCAGATGTTGCCACATGTCTAAATATGTGCACTGTTTCATCACAAGCCAAGTGTGGTGTAAGAGAGCTTCCTGTGTAATGTCTTTGAGCCAGGTGTGTGCTCCCATACATACACACTGGTGGAGGCCTTTCACTTTTTTATGTGCTTCAGTCACCTTGCGCTGAGAGGGGAGGCTGAAGGCGTAGATCCATCAGTTCTTTGCGGTGTATCGTTGACCACTGTATTGACTATTGTAAAACTCACACACACTTTGTTTTTGTTGATTGTAGTATTTATATAAACATACAATTGTCCCTGGGTGGCCACAGTGGTTAGACGTGCAGAGAAATTGTTATGAGGGTTAAGCAGTCTAACATGAAATGACTTTAAATCTTGTCGCAGAAGCTTCCCTCTTAAGCAGCTTAAGAATAGGATATGGCTGGCAATGTTCTTGATCGCTGGAACATTGTAACAGCAACAATAACAAGTTATTTACATAGTGATACCACATGCTTTACAAACAGAATAACACAGTATTCTTAGAGAGTAATGTTCTCACGCACAGCAAACTGATTTCAGGCAATGCCAGGTTGTTTAAGGTTTGAAGATAGAAAAAAGTGTATAGTATCTAGTCACCTCAGGTACATACATTTAACTTGCTCTAAGGTCAGTGTTCAATATTATGTATGATAGACTCAAGTTAAAACGAAACCCCCCTGTAATTTTGTCAGTTCCTAAACCCCACCCATCACTGTTCGTTCTTCTTCTTCTTCTTCTTTTTTTTTTCTGCAGCGTCGGTTCTCGGACCCTCTGGAGAGGGTGGTGGTGGCCCTGAAGGACTTTGTTCCCACGCAAGACACGGATCTCCCTCTGCACAAGGACGAGGAGTACATCCTCACTGACAGCTCTCAGCCGAACTGGTGGACAGTGCAGGACAGGGATGGGTGAGTCAATGAGAGGGAATGAAGAGCCACAGTTTGTTAACATTGATAACAGGAAAAAAAAACTGCAGCTGTGGCCTTTCAGAACCAGTGAGTAGGTACAGTACAGGAATAATCTGTTGGGAATTTATTTTAATCTAACCATGGAAAACCGTAATGGAAAATCTAGCCATTAACAACATTCTAAGGAGGAAATTATCCAAGGAAATTATCCAAGCCATGCTTGAATATAGAAATGACAAAATATTATATGATTTAGTAATAAGACCCCTGTAAGGATATAGCCATAAATTCATAGCTAATTGGTGGTAAATGTCCCATTTATAGTTAAATAACAATTAAGCAGCTAAAACTATCAAATGTGGCTGAATGTTGCCTTACCTGAAACAGTGACAATCTTACATATACACCTGTGGAAGATATTTTTAAATTGTGAAAAACAGAACATTTATTAGGGCTACTGCTGCATCTTGAGGTGTCCAAGGGCCTCATAAAGCTGGCGTACTGTGGCCTTAGAGCTTTAGATATTTGGTAGACCGGCACACTACTGTCATATACTGCAGTGTACAAATTCTGAAAAAGTCGGGACATATGGTAAAACCTAAGTAAAAACAAAATACTGTTTTCAAAACATTCACACTTACATATACTAGAATGAAGTAAGTGCAAAGACAGCATGACAAATGTTGAAACTTGGAAATTTTTATTGTTTTGAAGAGAATATATGCTCATTACCTCCACCAAGGAGGTTATGTTTTCACCTGCGTTGGTTTGTCTGCCTGTTTGTCTGTCTGCCTGTGTCTGTGTACAAAATAACTTGAAAGGTACTGCTTGGATGATTTTTTTGGGTAATGTGGGTATTAGGACAAGGAAGATGATTTGATTTTGGTGGTGATCGGGAACACCGTCTGGAAATGGCATGGGATCAGTGACCTTATATTGCCTTGGCGGAGGTCTGCGCTCTCCGAGTTTCATAAAAGAGACAGCCAATCAAGGCTGTAGAAGTTGAGCAATGGCCAAAACACAACACAACGAAGAACATTTCAAGAAGAACATTTCAAGAAGAACATTTCAAAGCTTATTAGATTAATCTAAAGATGTGTGAAGAAAAGATCATCACAGAGAGCTGAGAGTCTCAGCTTGTTTCAGTACTCAGGTCGAAAGGCAGCATGATGGTATGGAGTGCATTAGGGCCTTTGTTATAGGCAGCTTTCTCTTTCAATAGGACCAGAAATCAATGGCAAACTGCATTCTATACAAAGTTCCAACAGTGTGGCTCCATCATAAGGGAGACCAGAGGCAGAAATGGTCTGCTTGTTGTCCAGATCTGTAACCTTTCATGCACAAAAACAAACAAACAAAAAAAAACATGATGAAGACACCTACCAGTTGAGCTGCTGAAATGATGTCTTGGACAAGAAAATACTCTTTGTTATACAAAATCATCTTTCCAGTTAACCTAATTAACTGTGAAGTGTCTTCCTTAAATTTGTCCTGCCTTTTGTTGACACTGTCCCAAGTTTTTTGTCCCAAATTTTAACTTAAAATTTCACAATAAAATATCATAAGTAACTATAGAAGTTTTCACAACAGATGCTGTTTTCACAACAGTTTTCACAACAGATGCTGTATGTTGTTGGACTATTCTCAGAGAAATATGTTGCTTGTGTGATTTGACAATTGGCATTTATTTTCATTTTCAGTTTACGCAACAAACTTTTTTTGGAATTGGGTATGCTTATGTGATAACATTATGATGCCTTATGACTACAGTCATGAGAATGTGTCAGTTTTAATTATGATGAATACTCATGTCATTAGTTATAAGGCTTTATGAATGCATTGTAACACTTTATGAATGTGTTTATAACGCTTTATGAATACTGGGTTCATAGATACTGTTACTGATCTTGCTTTGTACCACTATAAGGCATCTGATTACACAGGTATTAATCTGCTCTTTCTCCATCACCAGAAACTTGGGCACAGTGCCTTGCACATACGTAGCGGAGAAATCCAGTGACAACTTTATGAGATTTGCGTGAGTCTTTATGTGTTAATTTCACCATTATGTAAAAAGGAAACTTTACAGTGTAATTGACACTGACTGCAATTCTTTCACCTCATGAATGTGTCCAACTTTCAGATGGTACAACAAGGACATCACCAGAACAGAGGCTGAAGAACTGCTTTTGAAAGAGGTAAACCTCAAACACGACACACCACACTCATCCAGGTCATTCAGGTTGTTATTGTTATGAGACCTCTTTGTCATGGAAAGGATGCATTCCTGGCATAGGCCATTCACCTAGGGTGCAAAATTTCATGGGGGCATGGCAATGCATTTAGTTATGTTTGTTCAGTTTTTCATTTGTATTTCTACAAAAGAGAAGGGCAAGACTCAGAGCTGACCCTGAGAGGATGCCATTTTAACATTGTTATTACATTATGATTTGCGTTATTGGTTTCAGCACTGCACATTGCGGAGACAAATTAGAGCACCCCTGGAACAGATGGACACAGACTGCGATATGGGTTACTAAGTGGGTTGTGCTGGAGCCTGGAGGCGTAGTGGTGGAGATAGGCAGTGGGAGGGTTCATTTTCTCTTGGCTCACGCTTTGAGGCATAGCTAGAAGCTTACAAATGGAGGGCAGAGTTTTTTTTTTCTTTTAGTTGTTGGTTTTTTCCTTCCCTCCTGTCATGGTGCTGCAAAGGTTGCAAATGTTGTAGGAGCAGGATGTGTGCACATACACATGCACATTCACACATCATAACCACACACACACAGACACATATACACACACACACACATACACATTCTCTATCTCTATCTTGTTCTCTCTACACACACACACACACACACACACACACACACACACACACACACAGACGCAAGCACTGCAAGCTGCAGCAGCAACCCCAGAGACCGACTGCAGGAAATCCTGTCATAGAGACGGTAGTGACATCACCTCATGTGCTCACATGTGGAGGTTCACACAGGTGTCCAGCACTGCACACAACAGTCACACGTGACTGACCAGTGATCTACAGGATCACATCAAGACCCCACATGAACCTCATCGCTCATCGTGGGTGGTGGTGGTGGTGGTGGTGGCGTGTGTGTGTGTGTGTTTGTGTGTGTGTGTGTGTGTGTGTGTGTGTTTGTGTGGATGAGTTTTTACACAAGAACAAAAATGTTTTATATCCATATCTTTCATGTTTTGTTTTTCTAACGCCACTCCCCGATAGTACACAAAGAGTCATTGCTAAAGACAACAATTCAGTAACCTATATTTAACCAAAGTTGCCAGTCAGCACATTGCTTCAGTAGCATGGTAATGAGGGGTTGACAGGTTAAATATCAACAACCTCTCAACTAAATCACACACTACATCTTAAAGCCATGAACAGCATGTGTGTAGCATGACTGAGTTGTATCAAGATGACATGAATATGTGTATTGTCTTATTTTGTTTCTTAGGGCAAAGAGGGGGCTTTCATGGTGAGAGACTCCAGGCAAGCAGGAGTGTACACAGTGTCAGTGTTTACCAAAGCCCCAGGGTAAATTTATTTGTGTTTTTGTTCACGTGATGATCCTCAAATATCAGTGTTTCGGAAGAAAGTAAAATGAGGACTTCATTTTTAGGGAAACTATTTGTCAGTTAGCAGCATAAGTGACAGTACAATCAGGACACTTCAACCATTTAGCATACAGGATATACTCCAGGTTAGACATATCACAGTAGAATTACACAGAATTACAAATCCCAAGTACAATACATCAACTATAAAGAGGAAGTCATTTAATTTGTTTTGATTATCATGTCATATTATGTTATGTCATGTCATGTCATAATTATGATTATCATTTGATTGTCATTTAATTCTCTTGAATATGGATTTCTCTTCCAGTATGTTTAGTTAGTTTGTCATGTTGACTCCCTCAGACACTTGGAGCCATCATGCCTCAGTGGAGCATTTGTATACTTTACTTTCCTGATTATTAACCGAGGTTAATCCATTGATTTTGCAAAATGTAATTATCTATGAGGTAAATAGGAATAGATGGGAATGCACTTCTTTCCATTATTCTACTTTGTCATGAAATCATGATCTGCTACTGCATCTGAATGTTTTGTAAACTGAGTTATGGGTGAGGTTAATGCATGGGTGGTACATGGTTTTATTTTTTTAGTTTGCATAAAACACCTGCCTGAGGTTTATACATGGTGCTGCTTATTTTTGGGAAATTACTGTAAATAACTCAGTGGAGTTTATTTCTGTAGGTCGAATGGGGAGAAGTACCCGCGGGTGAAACATTACCAGATCAGACAGTCAGATGAGGAAGGGAAGTTCTACCTGGCAGAGAAATACCTGTTCAGCACCATTCCTGAGCTTATTCACTACCACCAGCACAATGCTGCAGGTGAGGTTCTTGATCCACAATGCACAGATAAGAGATGTCTCTGGAGGGAATAACCTCATCTTGGATTGATCTCTTGAATCACTGTTCCTAGCACAGTTGACCTGGCCAAAGCTTTTTTATCACTCAATGTGCAGGGTGTTGCTCAGTATGCTAATATGAAATGTACAGTAATCATTATCAAGATGGGATGTTTTGGACTTTGGCAAAAATCAATGAAAAAAAAGCAATTGAAAGGAACAAATTACAAATTATTATTTTAACAAATTGTTTTTAAAACCAAAATTGTGACTTCAAAGTTAAATCATGTTGCTGTCAGACATTTCTGAACATATCGATGTAAATCAATGGGTTCAGGATTATCACAATAACAACACCATAGAGTGCTGATGACAGTGCCACTATGCCCGTAGATATGTAGATAACAGAACATGTAGCTGGTAACTCCTGTATACTGTAACATAAATATACAAAGTCCTCATTTTGAATGTGAATCACCAGGGTTAATAACGAGACTGCGCCACTGTGTGTCATCGGGAGGACCGATGTCTGAGGAAATCACAGAGACTTCCTCAGGTTAGTGCTTCTGTTGGGCCAGTCATCCACAGCTTTTGGTTTTATTTAATCTTTTATCTTAAGGTTATAAATGTCTATCTCTTACAAAAGTCTCTCTTTTACAAACACCTATTGTGGTGTAGTTATAGCATAAAACATACATCATCCCAGCACAGTAACAGTAACTGTACCAGTATTAATGATATCCAATTTCAATTATACATAATTGCTAGTTAGACCACAACATTTTATTTGAAATATACTTTGGACATCATTTTTAAGTCTGAAGTGCTTTGTAACTGTACTGTATCTCTCTCTCTCTCTCTCTCTCTCTCTCTCTCTCTCTCTCTTCCTCAGAGATGTGGGAGCTGGACCCTGAGGAGCTAGAGCTGGTTCAGGAGGTGGGCAGCGGGCAGTTTGGGCTGGTGTGGCAGGGCCTGTGGCGCGACCTGAAGGTGGCTGTCAAAACAGTGCGGGAGGGCGCCATGTCTGAGGAGGAGTTCAAAGAGGAGGCCCAGGTCATGAAGTGAGTTCACATGACCCAGATGTAAATTTATGTTGCGGCAGTTCAAACAATATAGCACAGAGGACTCAACATGCCAAACAAACACTGCTTATAGACTGATCTTCTGAAATGATCTACCTTTCAATCAAGACCAGCATTATAGAATACAGCTGGTATGGCATTTCAGAAACAATAATTTTGACTAAGTCCATGTACTACAGACAATTAAAGCCCAGGCTAAAATAATATAAAACGTCAAAATGACACATGACTAAAATAACTTTGTTAAGATTCGGTTGATTAATTAAATTCAGTTGTTTGTGGTATATGCTTTAGGTTCAGAACAGTGGAAAATACAATGGCAAGTGACAGACTCTCACACCTTGCCCAGCTTTTCTGTAGCACGAGTTTCATATTTCAACAGTCGAATTTCATCATTTCATCAAGTATTTGTGTTCATTCCAGTTAACACTAAACATTGCTATCACATCTAAAACACAGGTAGCAGACTGTATAATAAACCAGACTACAAACCCATAAATAAGTAAAGCAGTTAATTGGGTTAAATAGACTCTGCTGTGAGAACAGGTGGCTTTGGTTCAATTCATTTTCGCCCCTAACCCACACCTCTGCTACCTGCCCCACTCCTTGTAAACCACTGAGCTACAGAAATGAAAATAAAGTATAATTATGCTCCGTGACGAAGATCAGTCATTCACCTCTCTTAAAGCTAACCTTTTTAAAAGCTTAACACCTTATCACATAGCTGTGTGTTTCATGTATTCATGCATATTAATATATAGCAGAATCAACTCCATCTTTGAAAATAATTCAAAAGTTAGAGTTGGTTTTATGTTTGTTTTATGAAGTTGTGGTAGAGGGCTATGTGCGGAATGACACACACACTTACACACACCCCCAACAGAAAAAAATGTAGAGTTTTTTTTTTTTTTCTTTCTTATTGGTTTTCTCACTCTCCACCTCTTCCTCTTCCACCTCCTCCTCCTCCTCCTCTTCCTCCTCCTCACACAGGAAGCTGTCCCACCACAGGCTTGTGAAGCTCATCGGTGTGTGTATGCACCGCTCCCCCATGTACCTGGTGTTTGAGTTCATGGAGGGCGGCTGTCTGAATGATTACCTGCGCTCCCACCGGGGGGAGCTGTCTGCAGACACACTCCTGGGAATGTGCCTAGACGTCAGTGAAGGAATGGCCTACCTGGAGAGCTCCAACTTCATCCATAGGGATCTGGTAACTTTTCTGCTATTGCTGTGAAGCCCAGTCTGAAAGAGAGTGGTGAATGCAATAGAAAAGAAGCTGAGCTGTCAAACTGACATGTCAGATTTGTGACTTGCCTCATGGAATAAACAGCTGTGAAATATGAATGCAGTCAAAGATGATGAGAATATCATTGGTTCACGAAGATTTACTTTAATGATGTTTTTGATGCAGGCTGCAAGAAACTGTTTGGTGTCGGAGGACCTTTCTGTGAAGGTGTCAGATTTTGGAATGACCAGGTGAGAGAGTCAAGTTTTCGTATGACTGACTTAGGAACACATACTACAGTCACATATTATCACAAATAAATATGCCACGTTGTGATTTTCATTGAATTGTTGAATTAAGAGGTCTGCATATGAAATAGATAAGCTTATGCATATTCACTGAAATATTGAAATACTTTAAACAGGTCACACCATGATTATAAACTTATTGACACGTACAAATACCAAACTGGTATTTTGATGCTTGAAAACTTATAAAAAAAATAATTCTTTTGCAAAAAAAAGTTATTTATAAAGTTTACATAAATCTTGATTCTGTTTAGGCATTTATTTTTGCATCAGTATTACACTCATATTGTTTTATAGTTTAGAATAATAGCTGAAATTGATAATCTGTGGCTTTAATTTTCAATATTCTTTAACAGATTTGTTCTAGATGACCAGTACACCAGCTCTCTAGGAACAAAATTCCCCATTAAGTGGTCTGCCCCTGAAGTCATCAAATACAGCCGATTCAGTAGCAAATCAGATGTCTGGTCATTTGGTGAGTACTTTGCCATAAATACTTATTTAAAAACACTCTGCATGAGGTAGACCTCATTTCATTGTATTATGCTCTGTGAAATCAATATTTTATAACATGCACAAATCAGTTTCCTGTGAAGGATTTATATCAAGCAGTTTCCTGATCGTCATCCTCATTGCTCATATCTCTAACCATGTTAACACTGGGGTCTCTTTTTTGCATCCACACAGGTATCCTGATGTGGGAGGTGTATACAGAGGGTCGTGTGCCCTATGAGAATCGCACAAACACAGAGGTGGTGGAGGATCTGAATGCTGGGATGAGGCTTCTCAAGCCAAGACAGGCTCCTCAGCCCCTCTATGACCTCATGCAATGGTGCTGGAAGGAGGTATGTTATGACATGAGAGCTACTGAGAAACTGGAAGAAAATGGACTTCTACCATAAACTGTAGGAATGTATTTGATTTGTTTGACACTTTTTTGAAAAAAAAAGAAAAGAAATCTCATTCCCAATAAAGTTTTCATCCAACCACTTACACAAGTAGTGTATTACTACTTGTGAGAAGCAACTAGCTGGATGTTTCCTCTGTTTGAACCTTTATGAATCATTAATGATCATATTAATTATCAATGACATATCTCCCTCAATTAGTATATAAAGAATGAACTCATATTACATGGACACAGGAAGATTATATTTCGAATGTCTGATGTGTTTTGTGTTCTGCATTCCAGAAACCAGCGGATCGTCCTTCTTTTGCTGTCATGTTGCATGAATTGGCATCTATGCAGGAACTCTGACCTGGTGTCACTTCAACACCAACTGACTCTGACATAATTTCAGAATCACACTGTACATGTTACTGCAACATTTAAATGTATATAGGCACATTATTTATTCTGATATTGCATACTCTTGACAATTTGTACAGTTTTAAATATTTTCTTTTTCTTTGTTGATAGTATATGTTCTCTGTGGACATTCCCATTAGAATAGTTTCACATGGGTCATTGCTTTTTGTGTTCTCTCCATGGTGAATTATATTTTGTTTGAAAAGATGGCAGTCTTATGTTTTTTGTTTTTTTTTCCTCATCTTGACATCATGTCCTTTAGGGGGCACAAATGTGCTGTTTGTGTTTTACAAAATGAACGACTCAATTGCCACAATGATTTTTTAAACAAATAAATAAATAACACATCTATAATAGCACACCTCCCGCTTATTGGTCTGTCTGTCTTGAAGATATACAAGAATACAAGGAAACGTTATTGTCAAGTGCATGTAGTTACTGGGTGTAAGAAATTCAGTGGAATTTTAGCCCCAGAGTGCTAGTGTAGAATGCTGTGCTTTTGTTAGTGAGACAACCATGCAACCTATGGCTAGCCTCAAACTAAACATTTTATTATTTAATGCAGTTCAAAGCTTGAATGTCTGCAAACCTGTAAGTGGAGATGGTAGAGATTGCACATTTTCACACACTACGATCCACTTTGCACCATCTCTGGACATGAGTGGCACACAGACTTAAAGTTGATTGGTGCAGTGAATGTAAAGTTTACTCCCACATACCTTCCTTGGTTACTGTGGCAACAGTACAGAGTGAATACAATCTCCTTGGAAAAGCTTTTTGGCAAAGCTGTGTGTGAGAGAGAGAGTGTATGTGTGTGTGTGTTTGTGTGTTTCAGTGTGTTTGTATGTGACGTATGTGAAAAGCTGCAACCAAATTTTCTTAGTAATCATATTTTGTTTATCTATTTTCATCCTGACATGTTATAATCAAACCAGCCCAGGCATAGTAACTGAGTCAACAGAAGTTTAGGCCCTATAACAGTTCAGCAGGCCTAAAAATGCTGAATGTTTTTGACCTGTTGGAGATGTGTTTTGGACTGGCTTGTATTCCTGCTGCTCTGTCAAATGGGTTCAGCACCATGGCATATATCAACAAATCAGATTGTCACTAAATAGCCAACAATTTGCCTTGTGGTCTAGGCCTGGGCCTAACTTTTTTTTGTATTTGTACAGTGGTCACTTATCAGTCTGTTTAAATATTTAATTATCTGTGACATGTTTAAAAGCCATGGAGTCTTCTCTGTCTAGACCAAAGTACACATTTTTTTTCCAAACTCGGGCCAGAGCCTAATGTAATAGTATTTTTTTTTCCTTTTTTTGGGGGGGGGGGGGGGGGTGCTTGGAAAATGTCCTAGCATATATTTTATCATCAAATTCACACAAACAAACTGAACTTCATCCATCCATTGGTAATGTCAAATGTGAAGTATAAATGTTGTCATTACATGTGCATCACAGATTTAATTAACTGCTGATCAGAATTTATTGACCAGTGACACCATTAGTCCTCGCAGTGGAACAGACCAGAGAGAGAGCAGAGGCCAAACCACTGTGTGCGCGTTTCGTGGTCGTTGTCGCTTTAAGGAAATGCACTTGCAGCCATTTTCTGGTCTTTGTGTGGGGTGGATTAGTGGAGAGGCACTGAGCGAAACGAGAGCATCAATTGTAGGACGGTGAGAGGAAAAAACGTTCCCGATCATCGGTTTTCTCACAGCGGAGTGCCTCACTCTCCGTCTGTTTGTTTCCAAACGGACATGCAAGTTGCAGGTATGTGGTAGCCTAATTCCTTTTCCATGTGAATGGCGGAGATGTGAGACCAGGCAGCTCGACGGGAGGGGAGATGAGCAAGCGAGCAGTGATGGCTCAGACCTGCCAATGCTGTATTTCAGTGCATGGTGCACCGTCATTTTATTCCTCTAGAATGGGAAATAACCTAATCTTCTCTAGCGTTTTAGACTTAGGTTTTAATATCTTATCAAAACCCAGTGTTTTGTAAGGATTCTATATTTCATCCTTGGTTCATCATGTATGCGCGATGCCCGTTATACGGTCGGTATCTGATTGATAGCATCCTACCCTGAAATGGGTGGGGTGATAAGATGATTCTCGTGGAAATGTAGTGCGGGGGGTCGTTTTCATCTTTTACTTTCCCGTCAGTTTCGGATTTTGCATTCAGTTCACGGCAAGACAAAACGAATACAATACAGGTACTGCATTTAATTCTGTGCAGTTCTCATGGGCAACAACAGAAAAGCACTAAGCGGAGTCGGCTGATGAGACATGTTTGCTAAGCTAGCAGGTTGGACTGAGATGAACGTGTTTGAACATAACGTTAGACCATAGAGAAATGAAAGATCTTTCATCACCGCAGATTCATCATCCATATGAAGGCAAGAACATATCTTAGCCGATCACATACTTCAGTAGCAGTATAAACTGTACTGAATAAGCTGGCTGATTTCTAGACGATCGTGATGCTGATGAGGCTGCTTGTTATTTTGTCGTTTGTAGCCTGTAGCCGTAAAGTGGTATGGAGGTGGTTCTTTCTTTGATGGGCGATACATGCTCACTTCCCCTGTGCAATGACGGATGCAAGTGGTTACGATGTTTCTATATGCGTTCTCTATAGACACAGTTTCAGGTGAGCAAACGCGATTGTTTGCAGACGAGTGTTTACCTGACAAATAAAATTACACTTGATAACTGATAAAAAAGATAAGACGAGAGGGCAATGAGTTAAATGCACGCTAATGACAATGTTTAAATGAGTCACGTCCCCCCCCGATTGTATTATAGCTTGCTGTTGACCTGTCCTGATGTTTTACTCTGTCTCTCTCTCCCCCTGTGTCTCTCATTCATTCATTCATTCATTCATTAAGAACAGGCTATGCTTCAGGTAACACATGACATATTCTTTGGACAATTCTTTTGGAGCATCTACTAGTTGGGTTTGTCCATCATCTCTGATGTAGGCCTACTCTTTCAATGGATATAAACAATCCAATCTAAAACGTAGTCTCATATACATTTACATTAAGTCTAATTACACACTTAGATGAAAATAAAGAGATCAACTCCTCTGTAGCTGGAGTCATTGGAGGGTTCTCCTTCAGTGAGGGAATGCACTCCAGCACGTTATAATGCATGCCTGAGGGACATCCCTGTGAATAGTATGACCTGGAGATGACACACTTTTAGTGCTTGTAGCTCGCTAAACTCACTCACCCTTTCCCCGTCTCTCTTGCTCTTTCTCTCAGCCTCTCTCAGACACACACACATACACACACACACACACACACACACACACATACACATACACACACACACTGTCTTTTGGACATTTGTAAATCACAGTCATAGTAGTGAAGCATCTTTTTTCTCTGCAGATAGAAAAGTAAAAATGTGCACAGTTTTCCTCCTGCTCTGTGATTCAGAGAGAGAAAGAGAGAGAGAGAGAGAGAGCTTAAGTGCTTTGACTGAAAAGAGATGCCTGTGTTCGAAATGGCAAAATGAATTCCACCAAGATGAAGGACGAGAAGTCAGTGAGCCAGTTAAAACATCCAGGATATCTTTTGGTGTCACAGACAGCCACCTAGAGCCATGTTATGGTTAAGGAATATGCGAATTATGTGGGGCTGTCAGATTCCTTTTGTTAATAGCTTAGTGGAATGAACATGCATTATTTATGGTGTTTTTATGTTATCAGATAGGCACGGATGCTCTGTGGATGCATAATAATTTTTTAATTGACGTTACGTCTGATTTTGTTTTTACAAGCATTTCTCTTAAACATTTGTCCCACAAAAGTGTTCCCTTGCCTCCTAAGCCCCAGGCCAGAAGAGCTAGTGGCCTCTTTCTTTCACATGTACCCAGCGTTTACCATGGTTTTGCATCTCACATCTGACATCACGAACACTTGGATACCCAGAGTGCTCGTGGATTCCTCAGTCTCTCACACATGATGCTGTGTTTGTGCTACATGTTTGCCAGTCAGGCTTGAAGTGTTTTTGTTGGATATCTGCACGGATATCTGGAATGTTCTCTGTGTTCTCTGGTGGCATTGCTTTTTGTTACACAGGCATAGATGTATAGGAATGTGGAATTTTTGGGGCGCGAGATCCCCTCTCCCTCCTTACTCACTACCTCCTACCCCCACACCCTCTCCCCACCCCTGGGTCTTTTGTGCCGCTGAGGACCAGTGTGGGAAAGTTTACACTGGCTCCATCAGCACCTCGCTTCCCACAGAAGGAGCAGGGTGCTGGGCAGCCTCGGAGGGGAGAGAGTCGGCTTGGGGAGAGGGTGGATGAAGAGGTCTCAGGAGGGATGAAGCAATGACTGAAGCCCAATGTCCACCCCAAACCCAAAGCCCGGAATTTTCAAAGATTTAGCAGGCATGAGCCACCTTCATTATCGGCTGGTTAATACCAATGAGCTTTTTATCCAGCAATGCCAAACCCATCTCCAGAACCCCTGCTACCACTATTCCGCCACCTACCCACACAACCTATACCATGCCTTGCTTTATCTCCTTCTAAGGTCTTCATTAATTAAAACATTCAAAAATGACCTAGAAATAACAACGGGAAGGGAATGTGAAGAAACAGACTCTTTGACATGATGTCTGCTCTGTGTTGTCCGGGTATCCAGACATCTTCTGCGGTTAGCAAGCAAAACAACTAGCGCTGTGCTGGCTTGTACCACATTATATCACAAAGCAAAAGCAATGTGTGGATGTCCTTTAATGCAGTCAAACAGTTACTGTCATGGATGGTATGGTCAAATACAATAGGAACGACTCAAAAAACATCTCTACCTTTCTTTGTCAAATGTAGCCAGAGACTGATATGCATTGGGTTGAAGAGTGCTGTACAGAGTTCTCAAGTATGAGTGCTGTCAAGTGTGTAACTGTCTTCCACCCCACTGCACAGCCCAACCCCTTTCTGTTCCACTTAGTCCCACCAGATCAGGCTGCACACTCCAGCATCAGTGGGACTTTCACAACTTTGACTCGCTTAGCTTATGTTTCACTGCTTCTGAAATACTGTGTGAAGAGTCATTCGAAACCACCATGAAGGTTCTAGCGTTTATTTTATTTATTAGGAAGTTGTGGTGAGCAGTGGGAGTTCTGGTTTCACTGAGCTGCATTCGTCTTCCAGAGCTCAAGGGTACTGGCAGCTAATGTTTGTGCCTGGTTTGAGGCTGACCCTCCATGGTGTTCAGTAGAGAGGACCACCACAGTGCTGTAGCCTTCCATCCAGTGGGATCCAGTTCACTGTGTGTTCTTAGCCAGCATGAGTCTTGGAAACCAACATGCTGGTTCTGTAGGGAGCCGTCTGTGGCAGAGTAATGGAAGTAAATTTGTCTCTGATGCATCTTTGCCTATGGGTTATTGCATGCTTCAATTAAAATCACATTTTATTTTTACTTGATGGACAGTGTAATTAATATAGGCAATCCAAGTGCTATATGTGCTGAAAATCTGTAAAAAAAAAAAAATAAATAACACCCAGAATGGATTATCTTTTAAACATGGATGTGTGTATGCTCACTCATGTCCAGAAATACAGATTAAGTTGAAATGTATTAGATATTATCTGAAGGGTCTGGAGTTTAGCCACAGCCATTATTAGAGCCATTAGTTAGGTTAAGTAGATTCAACAAACAAAAAAAAGTGCATTTTGTGAAGTGGGTTCCCAACACATTTAAAAACAACAACAACAAAAAAAAACCCACACACACAAAACAAAAAAAACAATTGAGTTAAGAATTTTGGGGCTCAGTGGCATGAAAAAAATGACACATTTAACTTCAATTGACAAACTTATTGTTTTTAGTAAAATTGTTGACCTGACGCGTGGGACTAGACAATTGAGTCTTATGTGTCAGTGACGTGTGACAGTGAACAGTCCTCATTGTCACCAGTGCAGGCTTTATTCTCAGGCTAACTGAACCACTTGACATTCTCACAACTGCCTGTTTGCATGAACTCCATGTGACAGGAAACTCCACCTACTGTTACACACCGACATGAACAGACAGAACCAGAGTGTCACTCTAGGGTAGAAAGTCTGTGGTGAGCCATTATGCTTGAACCAAGCTTTTGGATGTCACAGTTGTGAAGACGTGAGAACATTCATTGGCGCAGCTGAAACACACAAGTTGGACGTGCTGATGTTTGAAAGGAAGAGCAAATGTGTTTTTCTCCCCGGTAGGCAGCTTTGTGTTCACATTGTCAGTATAATCATGGCTTTTCATAAAGATCATGTAGGTCCATGACCAGAGGTGAAAAATCCAAAATATGTTTTGGTGGATGTGCAGTCTCCTGTGTAATTGCCTGTTAAGAAACCACAATGTTGCATTTAGTGTATACAGAATTTATGGGTGAACTTGAGGTGTGAGAATATCTAAGCACAGCTTCTTTTCAGAAGGTTGTGCAAGCAGTATGTTACCCTGATGAAACACTTTGCATTGTCTTGCCTCCTGAGACATGTTGCTGTTCTCCCAGGGGTAGTGGGTTGGGTGGAGAGGGTGTCCCACAGATGCTGCCTGCACAGTAGGACCAGAGATGTCTCCCAAACCCTCAAAAACATTCTGTAGACTGATACTGCATGCCGTCATGTTTTTGTAAATATCTTTATGATGTTGTTATTATATACAAAATACAGTATTTTTAGAAATCTTGAAGGGGAGATGTCACCTTCAGGAGTTCAAGGGCCTGTGACTAACTACCACGGTGAAGGAGCAGCAGTGGTTTACATGCCGTATAGACCCGAACACCTTGCTGTGAGTCCATAGCCTGGTGGACCACACTCTTTCACTTTGCTAGTCTTTGTGCAAAGAGTCTGGGCACTCCCGTTAAGCATATGTTTAACTTGGGTTGATGGGTGGGTACTTTGTTTCAACTTTAAACCTATTGGTACTGTCTTTAGTTTCTGTTCACTGATTGGATTCAAAGAAATCTAGTGGAGGAAACCAAAGCCTTGGGAGAGTGCCCTGGCTCGTTCTAGTTGCTACTAGTACTAGTTGCTAGCCTGCCTAGTGAGTCCATGTTTCTGTGGATAAAAAGTTCCGAAAACCATTCACTTTTTTTAGTGCAGTATGGTCACATTGGTTTGACCCTGAAGGTCAGCCAGAGTGTCACGAGAGCTTTGAACTTCATCTAAACCAAAGGATGTTAATATGTGTTAGCCTCTTAGAGAAGTGTTTTATCAGTGTGGTTTAATTCTGTTTGATGAGTGTGATGTTACATAGCTTGTAACCCTTGTGTTTCACTCAGTAGCATAACTAGAAATATGATCCTGAATCCTGGGTTGTGTGAGTTGTGGTTATTTAAAAGAGGTTGCGAGACTTCAGGTGGCTTAACTGCAGACTGTGTTGGATTTTGATGCATATTGTATTTTATGTCATATGTTTAACTGTTTGAAAGTAAAGCTTTTCAGATGCAGTTAGTGATTAACTAATTGTATGTTAAATGGACAGCGTGCAGGAGTTTCCTCTGAGCTACATTGTTAAAATGTCATAAAAGAGCAGTAGAATCTGTTTTTCTAGTCTCAAGACCAGAGAATGATTCCCTCTGCATTAAGTGTGGTACCACAGAGGACATCCACCCTGGAATGTTAATTGACTTGCTTTGGAGGAATTTCTTTAATTTTATATGTGAATCTGTAGTTAGAGAGGTAGACCTAATTGTGGAAGACTAGTTGTTTACATGTAGAACTGTAGGACATGCCATGTGCAGCAGACCCATTGTTATAACAATGTCACAAGCTGAGCCTGGTCCTTCTGTTTTATAAAGGCTTGAGGTTATGACATTGTATGTGATTTGCATGCATTTGCCCACTGAGCCAGAAGTAATTGTGACTCATTGGTTGGGGCATTTGTGGTTTGTTTAAATTTTTTTTGTTACCTATTCTACTGTGTGAAAGTTCTTCCTCTTCGCTTGTGAATAGGTGAAAATCGTACTTTGATTCAGCCCACATTTCCAGGTTGAAAATCACATCTGTGTGTTTAAAAGTCAGTTTGAACGACGATCCATGCAAATGTAAATGACTGAGCACAGAGACTGCTACACATGGCATCCTTCTCTAAAACCATGCAGCACCGTTAAAAGTATTAAGGGGACCCTTGAGTTGTTAACACACTCACTTAATTTCTGCTTAGTCTGTATGTGGTGGCAAACCCCCTAATTACTCCCTTATCCACTCTGAAACCTACTTAATATTCCATTTAGAAATTCCCTAAAGAAATAAAGAGTCTCTGTGCGATCATGACAAGGCTAGTTTTAAAAGTAGATTTATGCGACTTTCTGGCGATGTTAAAGCAGGGGTGCACCTCACAGCTGGAGCGAGGGAGCGAGCGAGGCAAAGCTAAGCCGGTACCGGAGACCACATGACAAGAGGGCTGACCCTGACAGACAGACGGTCTGACTCCCTGACAAACCCTGTGCTTGTCTGCTGGGGGGGGGGGGGTTGGGGCTGAGGGGGATGGACAGCAAACTCGTGACCCAACAACGGGAAGGGGTATATGGGGGGTGGAGGGGTGGGAATTAACCTTTGCATTGTTAGACTTTGTTTTTAGGTTTTTCGGGTGTATTTGTTTGTGGAGCGTCGCTTGTTTTACAAGCATATAATAACTTCTATGCTGAAAGATGAATTTATTCCAACACCCCTGGGTTCCCTCTTGTCCCATTGGTGGCTACACCCTGCTTACCACAATTGATGAGAAATCAATATTACCCCAGTTGTACATGTATCAGATTTGCCTAGGCTGTGCTTACTTCAGAAACATCCACTGTGTTCAGTCCTAGATTTGAGACTGTTCGAGCCATAATTTAATTCTCCACACGCGAGACACTAGAAGCCCCTGAGAGTGCGGCCTCTATGGTATTCTTCTTGACACCTGTGGTCCTGCCGCTCTAAGATGGTGCATGAGCTTTCAATGCAAACCTTAAGCTCAGCACCTTCACCCATTCACCCTAATGTGAGACTTAACTTTCATCCATCAGCACTGACGTGAGGCTTCACTTCCATCCATTAGCCCTGATGTGGGGCTCCACGTCCATCCATTAGCCCTGATGTGGGGCTCCACGTCCATCCATTAGCCCTGATGTGAGGCTTCAATTCCATCCATTAGCCCTGATGTGTGGCTTCACTTCCATCTATTCACCCAGATGTGGAGCTCCACTTCCATCTATTCACCCAGATGTGGGGCTCCACTTCCATCTATTCACCCAGATGTGGGGCTCCACTTCCATCCTCTTCCCCTGGTGGAGTTTCACTTCCATCTATTTGCCCTAATTTGCCTGGGCATAGTCATAATGCGAGGCTAGACTGCAGAATCTGTGTATATTGATATTCTCTATGTTGTCATGGCTTTAGTCTCTGTTTTTAACATGTCTTTCTTTCTATTTTTTTCTTTCACATTGAGCAGCCGTGTGTATGAAATGCACTATGTAAATAAATCTTACTTGCCATGCCCTGCCTTGCCTGTCTGCCTGTCAATAGTGGACTGGCAAAAGTCCCCGTTAGGAAGTATGGTGTGTGTGTGTGTGAGTGTGTGTGAACATGTCTGTTGGGTAACCACCTCTTCTCAGGATATGAAGGTCACCTCCACGTGCTGTATGCCATGAACATCATGTCAGTCTTCCTTGATATGTTTGCATTGTGCGTGACCAGTGTCTCTGAAGCTATTTCTGATCTGAACACTTTTGTCTGTGTTATTATGGGTCATGAAATAGCTAAGTGTTACCTCAGGTTCCTGTTTTGGCTGTGTTCTGTGAAGATGCTTTTGTATAGTTCTCTTCCGTCATTTGGTGTGTGTGTGTGTGTGTGTGTGTGTGTGTTGACCATCACAGTTGTTGAACTGTGGCTGCCAGACAGTGAAAGTCTGTGTAGGAGATGATTTCTGAAGGGCATTTTCTACCGCCACTTCCTCAGAGGGTCAGTGGAGACCAGCGGATGTCATCTGGGGAAGGAAGTGTGCGTTGGTTAAGGCGGACACAGATGGTAAATGTTCTGATGGAAGTTGTGTTTTTAAGAAATTAATGAGTTGGCAGTGTTCAGATGTCCTTACTAGTTGCAAATTATTGTTGAATTGTCTAGGTATGTATCTCTTCCTCTGTGAGTTTTGCACAGTGCATGTGCGGTGTGTTTGGATTCAGTTATGTATCTGATTACATTAGTGCCTTTGCTTGCGTATGTAACAGCAGATCTAGCTTTGTGATACAGTTTGTAGGTGTATATCTATTTGTGTGTGTATATCAGTTTGTATGTGTATATCTATTTGTGTGTATATATCTGTTTTTATGTGTGTATCTATTTGTGTGTTTGTGGGTGTGTGTTTATGTTTCCTAGTTAAGTATGCGCCGAGTCACACTAAACGTTCTAGGAGGCTGTGACCAAGCCCTTGATTTCATGTGTTCAGGATATTGAAAGTTTTGTGTGGAGAGTCTGGAATGCAAGAGATGGTCAGCTGCTGCCTACTCTGTGCTCTGTGTTTGATCCTAATGTTGGCCTACCTGTGAATTGAAGTGAAACATTTTAATAAGACCAAATGCTCCGTTAGGAGCACAGGTTGTAAGGATCACTTTTCATGGGGGAGATTTTGTTGGAGAATTCACAACGAATTAGACTGTTGCTGGCAGGTCTCAGCCTGCTTAGGGTTTTTTCTGCTGTCGCCACTGTCGGCTTTGCTGAGTCACAAGATATTTCTTTGTCTCCAAAAAAAAAAAAAAAAAAAAAAACATTCCCTGATGGACATTTTTATACTCTTTTGTCCTCCTCTCCCTTTCTCTTTTACCCCTCCCCTGTCCCCTTCTTTCTCTCTCTCTCTCTTTCTCTCTCTCTCGTACAGACTCGGCTGCCTTGTGAGTGAACCTGTGTCGCCATGACAACCCACGTGACCCTGGAGGATGCGCTGTCCAATGTGGACCTGCTGGAGGAGCTGCCCCTCCCTGACCAGCAGCCATGCATCGAGCCCCCACCTTCCTCCATCATGTACCAGGTACTACATCCACTGCTCACGCTACGCTAATGATGCTGGTGTGCAGCATAGGAAGTCCATATATCTCAATCCCAGTGAGAAATTTGATCTCTGCGTTTTACGCATATGTGATTAGGCCTAGTGACACACACACACACACACACACACACACACAGTGACTGAAGGCACGCTAACCCAGAGCAGTGGATAGCCTTATGTTGTGGCAGCATCTGAGAAGCAGTGAGTGGTTTAGGTACCTTGCTCAAGGGCACCTCAGCCGTGAATGTGGGCATGAGAGAACAGGATCGAATGGGCCACCCTTTTGGCACAAGTCTTAGTGGGCCATGGCTGCAGATAAAAAGATGACTTGATTCACCACCTTGCCACATTACCTACATGTTGTGGGCAAATGTGGGAAATGTTCTATAGACTGTAACGGCTATGAATGATTAGTGTGTGACGTGTTTGACTGTATTCTTAACCAGTCTGACACTTAGGTGCTGGAAATGGTGTTAGCCTTTCCTGATTCAGAGAACTGTGGAGGGCAAAGGTCCCTTTGTAGGTTGTAGCTACACTGTAAAGGAAAATCTAGCCCGCCTTCTGTATCCTCCAAATGACAAATTTAGCTTTTATCATCTTTTTCTCAGACTATGTAGACTACGCACAGTCATGCATGACCCCCACAACCTTAAAGTAATTGCTCATTTTAATAGCACCCAAAGGCAGGCCCACTGTACAAAACTTTTTTTTTCTTCATTACTGTCCTCTCAAGCACCAGTGACTGGCTGTATAAATCTTACATAAATACCACAGTCAATTCTTTACTACATCTACTATTACTAAGCACGAGAAGCTGGCCAGCAAATTCAGTTCATCCGTTTAGGGAATTAGTAGATCAGACATCCCTCAATAAGCATTACCTTATCACTGCTTGTCTTCATTACAACTATAAGACCTAATACATAATGAAGACGTTATGTCTTCACTGCAGCATTTACAGTCATTTCCTGAGTATTTGCTGCACCGTCTATAACCGTACGTTATGTAGAGTAGAGGAGAAGTAGAGTCTCATAGAGTCTCATAGCTCTCTTCCTGATCACAATTGTGGAACATTGTTATCTCTGTCAACTGGTTATCTCTGACATAACCGATATGCTTTAGTTTTGTCAAACAGTGAGCGACTCTCACACAGCCGCTAGGCTCATGGATTTATACATGACTAAGGGCCTTTTTTGTGATAGGACAGTGAGATGATAAGGGAGTGAGAGTGAGAGAGAGATGCAATGGTATGGGCAAATGGTATAGATGCTGTAGTCAGGTGCCCCACAGCGCCCCCCAGCATAGAGGATGTTTTAAGCAATACTAGTTATTACACCTCACAACACAGGAACAATTTATTGCAATCTCGGGGAACACTACTTTCAAAAACATTGCATGCAAACATACACATATGCCCACACATATACACACGTGCACACACACATACACACATGCACACACACATACACATATGCACACACACGCAAATATTGTACTCATATGAACATTCACATTGGGTTTGCTGTTGACACATATCCCACCCTAAAACCACATATGAAATCTTCGTCTTCGTCTGCTCACACTCTCGTGTCACAGTGCAGTGCTGCCATGTTCACACGTAACTGTAGTTCTTCCCTCAGCTAATATAGTGCTTATACAGTATCATTGTAGCCTTTGTTGTATTGCTTTAGTGGTTTAGTTTAGTGCTTGAGTGGTTTAGACAAAACACAAGCACCAGTCAAAAGTATGCGATGGATGTCTAAATGATAGAGAGACTACCAGAGCTATAAAGAAACACACATCGAATCTGATTGAAGTCATTTGCATCAGTGGGTTTGTCTTGAGTGTGCATGCACAGGCATTTAGGCATTTGACTTAGCAAAACAGCCATGGATCTTATCTATCTATCAGTTTAAATAAAACACATTGAAGAATTTGCATGACCGTTTGCTTGCCTGTAGTGAGCTCTGTTGTCATTTGCGGAATGACATTGACTCGCATGGATGTGTTCGGAGTCCTCATAGAGACCTCAGGGCCGCTAGTCAGCTGGCTAAATGAATCCACATTCATAAGCATATTCATGTGAAGGCGGCAGAGAGTCAGCAAGGGCCCTAAAGAGGAGCTGCCTTGCAAGCTGTGGAGCTGCCTTGCGTCATTAGCTGACAAACCCTGCTGCACATGGTGGCGAAATACCAGTGAAAAAGAAATACCAGTGAAAAAGAAATACCAGTGAAACAGCATTGGAAGCACTCTAAGTGGATGAAACAAATGTGCAAGTTCAGCACCAGTCTTGGGGTGGCGACTCAACCATTCTTTCTTTATTTATTTATGTTTCAACTTTGTGTGATGTGTCTAAAGCTGGCTCAAAAAGTCTCCACGCCTGTGCTGCTGCTGCTACTGGAGCTGGGAATAGGAAAAGTGTTCAGTCTCAGTCTCAGCACACCCGGTGCAGTGCTGACTGATCAGTTTATGTTTCATCTCTGTTTTAAAGCGATGCGATTTTTTTTTCCCCCTGGGCTGCAGGGGCAGATTCCTTCCATGGAGATCCCTTCCCAAGCTGCTCTAATGTGGAAAGCATTTATTTACAGTGTCATCCTGTAATGATGTTCATTTGTTCACAGCTGTCTAACCCTCTCATTCTCTCTCTCTTTTTCTTTCTTTCTTTCTTTCTTTCTTTACTTCTTTTTTCTTTCTCTCTCTTTGTACATCTTTCTCTTTCTCCCACTTGTCTTCTCTTCTCTTCTCTCTCTCTCTTACTCTCTCACACCTCAAGGCCAACTTTGACACCAACTTCGAAGACAGAAATGCATTTGTCACTGGGATCGCCCGCTACATCGAGCAGGCCACTGTGCACTCCAGCATGGTAAGAGGCTGAGCCACCGCACTGCCATGCCACGTAACACCCCAGACAGAGTTGCATCATGGGAACTGGGCCCCGGGGGTCTCTGTAGAGTACAGTTGTTTTAAACAAGCAAGTCTACTCAAAGCACAGAAAGAACCTTTTTTTCCTCTTGGGAAGAGGCAGAGCTTGTGTTTTAAACACACACTCTCTCTCACTCACATACATACAACACACACACACACACACACACACACACACACATACACACACACACAGACACACAGAAATCATCATAGTTGTTGTCTTCATTAATCTCAAGCTACTGTCCTCTTCTCTGTAAAATCCTCAGAGACCCACAGAGGCAGAGATAAGTTGGACAAATGGCTCACACAAAGATGGCCTTGTTGCTGTTGTTGGGTTGTTTTTTTAAAACAGCTTTTGTGTCTCTCTCAGCCTTGGCTCGGATTTGGTGTTTTTTTAAGTGGTGTGTGTGTGTGTGTGTGTGTGTGTGAGAGAGAGAGAGAGTGAGAGTGAGAGTGTGATGGGGAGGACGAGGCCCACAAAGTGCTGAATTGAGCATTTAAGTCCTCATCCCGATCTGTTGAATCTGAGAGACACTGTGTGCTCTGACTGGCAAGTACAAGTGACGTCCAGTCTCCTTTTATTCCGATGCCACTGTGAGAACACAGCTATTTGCATCACTTCCCTAAGCCCCACGTGCCAGTTTACTCCCTCAGTGGTGTTTCATGCTAAGGTTGGTTTGGCTGAGGTTAGGTGGTATTTATATGAACGAAAAGGAAGGCAAGCAGAAGTATGATTTTTTTTTTTCTTTAACCAGCAAGATCTCATTCCACTTCACTCAGACACCTCTATTTAGATCCAGAGTGTTGACCAGACTACTAGTGCTTAGATGTGAGAGTCTGTGTCGTTGATAACAAGCATATTTTTCTGGCAGTATATATTTATATATATATGTATATTATATATTTATGCATTTAGCGGACACTTTTATCCAAAGCGACTTCCATTTTGGCAACTATCAAAGTCTCCACTTAGAACAACTTAGGCTGAAGTGCCTTGCTCAAGGGCACAACGGTGGCAGCTGGGATTCGAACCCACAACTTTTCAGGCTACTTAAACGCTAGCCAGGTTCCTTAACCACTACGCTTCCAGTAGTGATTACTTAGTTGCTAAACAGTTTATTTGAAGTTGTCCACATAAAAATGACATGAGCGTCATTAACATGACATGACACGAATCATGAATATTAATGACACTTTCACATTAATCACATTAATATCATTAAGTGTCATTCAGTTTTAGTAGTGTCTGCTTGGGTCAACTTTACATTACAAACATGAATGACACTTAATAACATAAAGATTAAAAAACTGTCATTAATGTTCATTATAAGTGTCATGTCATGCTAATGCTAATGTCATGTCACTCATGTTGACACCTTCAAAGATAATGTTACCCATAGTTCCTGTACCTATTGTTCTGAATGATATCAATTGCAAACATCTCTCTTGTGGAAGAAAGAGGCGCCCAGTAGAGTTCCTTTATTCCTTCTGTCCATGTTTGTTTCCTCTAATTCTCCCTCACCCCCCGTCTCTCTCTCTCTCTCTCTCTCTGTCTCTCTCTCTGTTTCTGTCTCTGTTTCTCTTCCTCTTCAGAATGAGATGCTGGAGGAGGGGCATGAGTATGCAGTCATGCTGTACACCTGGAGGAGTTGCTCCAGAGCCATTCCTCAGGTAAACACACACACACACACACACACACACACACACGCACGCACAGACACGCGCACACACACACACACACACACAAAATGACATCCCATGTGCATCTGTATCTATATTCAGGTTGTGTTGTCTCCATATACTTTAAGTGATGTTCTATTTAATTAAGGTTCTATCTAAATATGAGTTTGTATTCAGTATGGTTGTGCATATGGTGGAACAGCTAGCTCCCATTGTTTGTTGTTAGCAATATAAATAGGCTAATAATGACAAATCATGCTGCAGTTTTCACAGTATTATTCCGGGACCAATTATTCCGGTTATTACAAAACCTCTCTGAACTGAGCCAGTTCCCCTGACCCTTGTTGGTTAATTTCACACTATTCTTTACATAGTGCTCTTTGTGATAGTAACCCATTTCAAGCCACACACACACACAGACACAGTGCCCTCTGTGATAGTTACTCGTGCTCGTGTTAAGTCACTCACACACACACACACACACACACGCGCATAAAGCACATGTGAGTGTGCTGGGCTGGGGTGCAGCTGGTTGTAAATATAATGTGTCTCTCTGTGGCACAACCTGTGGCTTAGTCTCAGAACCTGTTTTCCAATAACACACATTATGTGTTCAGCACGCTAGTTCCTCTTTTTGCAAATACATTGTGTCCATTTCTTTTCTTTTTTTACCTCATTGTCGTTGCTTGCCAGCTGTTTTAGCAATGCTGATCTTCAGGCATTTCACTTTCTGCGGTAGCAGTATTTCCCTATATGAGACACTGCCCCCCTGTGTCCTCTTAGGTGAAGTGCAACGAGCAGCCAAATCGGGTGGAGATCTACGAGAAGACGGTGGAGGTGCTGGAGCCTGAGGTCACCAAGCTCATGAAATTCATGTACTTCCAGGTCAGCAGGAAACATCTATAACGCATTTATGACCATTTTCCTCTTTGTGTACTCAGCAGCGATTGTATTTCCATCCGTACACTATTTCAGTGCCTCCGCATCTCAGACCACAGAGGAGTCTCCTCTGAGAAATTTTAGATGTTTTTTCACCACAAACTGACCTGACTTTTTTACAGTTTCACATGATAATCTGTCATAATTTTACCATTTACTTCACTTTAGGTCTCAAGCAAGCAGGAATATTAAGAACTAGACAAAGAATGTTATTACTTTTGGTGGGAGGTCTATCAGACATAGATTTGACCCCTCACACCGAAAACGGACTTGCGGGCTGGTTAGAGTGTGTGTTTGTGTGTTAATGTGTTTGTGTGTGTGTGTTTGTTTCCCCAGCGGAAGGCCATTGAGCGTTTCTGCAGTGAGGTGAAGCGTCTGTGCCACGCTGAGCGCAGGAAGGACTTTGTGTCGGAGGCCTACCTGCTCACCCTGGGCAAGTTCATCAACATGTTCGCTGTGCTGGACGAGCTCAAGAACATGAAGTGCAGTGTTAAGAATGACCACTCAGCCTATAAACGGTATGATGATTGGGACATTAAAAGCAAGAGAATTCTGTTTATGCTGATGTTTGTAGTTTTTTTTTTTTTTATATGCATTTACTAACCTGACAATTTTCCATCTAGAACGTTCCATACTTGAAAACGTATTTTCTTTGTACATTTTGAGTATGTCATTTTGAGTTTTTTTTTGTTGCATTTAAATCTTCTCTTCAAGGTTATGTTCTTGTCAGAATAAATGCTTAGGACTTTCCAGAATGCTAACCCTAATGTGGCAGAAATATTTTGACAGATTTGTATCCCTTACCACCAAAGCAGGAAGGCATTTGGTGCAGTTGTTACACCTCACTGTCCTGCTGTCATCCTGCTGTCATCTTTCTCAGCTGTTGCTATAGTAACGTGTGTGTGTGTGTGTTTGTGCGCGCACTCTCGCGCATTTGTGTATGTCTTGATTTCATTTTTTTCTTGTGTTTGTTTGTTTTGTTTCCTATCAGAGCCGCACAGTTTCTCAGGAAAATGGCCGACCCTCAGTCAATTCAGGAGTCTCAGAACCTCTCCATGTTCCTGGCCAATCATAATAGGATCACACAGGTGGGGAAACACAAACCTAGAATATACCACTTCGTACTGAGAGAGGACTTCAAGCTTAAAAACCTCAATGCTACATCTAACCTTACCTTGCGTGTGCTTCGTTTCCGCCTCAGTGTCTACACCAGCAGCTGGAGGTGATCCCCGGCTATGAGGAGCTGCTGGCCGACATCGTTAACATATGTGTGGACTACTACGAGAACAAGATGTACCTGACGCCCAGTGAGAAACACATGCTGCTCAAGGTACCTGGACCACTGTAGAGGCTGTTTAATAGGAGGAGACCTGTCTGGAAGGACTTTATTTCCTGCCTCTCTCTCTCTCTCTCTCTCTCTCTCTCTCTCTGTCTGTCTGTCTGTCTGTGTCTACTCTGACCTCTAGCTCCTTCTCTCATCTCTTATCATGTGTCAGACTATCATGCTGTAATAGTGGAACAGAGGCACTGCCATTGCTTAGCATTCATTCTTTTTCAGGTCATGGGGTTCGGCCTTTACTTGATGGACGGAAACGTCAGCAACATCTACAAGCTGGATGCCAAGAAGAGGATAAACCTTGGCAAAATCGACAAGTTTTTTAAGGTAAGATCCGGATATGTTAAAGGCTGTCAAAACTCCATAAGTTCTTTTTTTGTAACCGATGACAGGAACTGTTGTGTTTTAAAATCCTTTTTTCTGACTGCTCTCTGACTCTTCCCTCCAGCTCCAAGTGGTACCTCTGTTTGGTGACATGCAGATTGAACTATCACGCTACATTGAAACCAGTGCCCACTACGAGGAGAACAAGTCCAAGTGAGTGTCAGCAGCAGCAACGATAACAACAACAACAACAAGTACACAAATAACAGGCAAACAAAAACATAAACTGCACACACTTTTATCCTGCAGAGTTAATACTTCTCTGGAAGACCATGCATAATTTACATTTGGCCTGATAAAATGTGTATTTCAAATCTGTTTCCAAATCTGCTTTGAAAAGGCTTACTGCAGAGGATGCCATTGATCATTAAAACCCCTTACTTGCTGACTGTTTTTTCCCTAACATCTACAAAAGGTCTCCCCTCCAGTCGAGACAAGCTTCTTACAGCATATTTGATTACTGACTGGAGCTGTCTTCTTGAATTTCTAAGCACACTTTTAAAGTGTCATGTTCTCTTTGAAAAATATTCCCTAAATAGTCCACTAAAGTGATTTATTCGAGTTATCTCCACACCATGGTTCTAAACCTTTTTGGATAATAACCTGAAAAACTAAAAAGGAAAATGATAGAACTGAGGAAAAGACAAGTGGTAGAATTGAAATTTGAGTCCAGGCCTGCTAAATTGAGTATATGATTGGTCTCTCCAACCATCTTGAGCCTCTCTTTCTTCTCTCTCTCTCTCTCTCCTCCCTCTGTCTCTCTCTCTCTCTCCCCCTCCGCCTCTCTCCCCTACCCTGCATGCTCTCCTAGGTGGACGTGCACTCAGAGCGGCATCAGTCCCCAGTACAACCTGTGTGAGCAGATGGGTCAGATCCGTGAGGACCACATCCGCTTCATCTCGGAGCTGGCGCGCTACAGCAACAGTGAGGTGGTGACGGGCTCGGGCCTGGACAGCCAGAAGTCGGACGAGGAGTACCGCGAACTCTTCGATCTGGCCCTCCGAGGCCTGCAGCTCCTCTCCAAGTGGAGCACGCACGTGATGGAAGTGGTAAGAACAGGGGATGAGGGAGAGACAGACAAGGATAGAGAGAAGGACAGGAGGAGTAAGAAAGGGATGGTTGTGGTGGGAAAGGAAGAGAAATAAAGTGGGATGGGAATGGAAGAGAGAGGAGAAGAGGAAGGGAGGAAAGAAGTCTGAGTGATGAGGTTTAGGGAAGCACTAGAGCAGTGGTTCTTAACTTTTTTTGAATAAACTCCCCCTTTGGTCATCACACCCCTTGCTGCCCCCCAACCACACACACACACACACACACACACACACACACACACCGCCCCACACATATACAACACTCAATAATAGTGAAAGGACTAAATACAGTATGTGCAATAGAGTTGTTATATTCCCACTGTAACAAATCATACAATCAGTGAGCAAACCATTAGGCTACAGAATCACAGAGATCAGTGTGTTGTCAGTCAGTTGAAACTAGACTACACATGGCAAGAAATATCTTATTTGTTCAACTTAGGAGAATAAAACAGTGGTCCTCTAGCACTAGTCCTAATCAAGTGTAACCTGTGTGGTGCCAGTGGCATTGAGAAATAGGCCAACTCACGAACAGTCATGAACACATCTTTTAGATCTCTTATTAAGATATCTTACTATACCTTGCTTGCAGAAGTGCTTGCAGAGAGTTTTAAAACTTGGGATAACAAATTGTCATCAGTGCTCCCTGTTGAGAAACACTGCACTAGAGTAAAGTAGATAAGACACAGGTTACATTGGTGGGGAATATTAATGACTGGTGTTGTTTGGTACCTCCCACTGATGCAGTTTTTATCTGGGGAACAGCACTAGGCAACAGGACGCAATCAGTCATCATGACACAAGCTGCTTACATGTACGATTTAAAGGCACATTTATCAGTCTGAACTCAAATTAATTAAGGGTGGCATTTATAGATACATGGTTGCTTTTCTTTTGATGCTTTGATAAATGGTCATGTGATAGACAGATGAATACACTTGTCGTTTCCACTAGTCACTAGTCCACTAGTATTTGTGATGCCGGTCCGAAACACCATGTTATGTAAGCTTTCTCTGCTCAAAGTCTCTTATTATATTGCCAGAGTAAATCCATTAGCAACCTTTGTCTTATCAGTTAGCTTGAGCTTGCTTTTATTTTTGCCAACAGTTAGCAGATCTTTCATAGCTTTCAATTAGCTAGCTAGTCATAGGGAAAAAAGCCTAGTGCTGTTAGTGCTGTTTGTAAAAAACTAAAATAGACATCTAGGAGATTTGAAATAGCTGATGATCAACTGTGTTCAACATTACATGGGAGTATTGGTTGGTAGGAAGAGAGAGAAAATGTTGTGGATTTTTTTCCTCTTAAATTGAAGAGCTCAGAGAGATTCCCTCTATTTGGCATCATTACATACACGTATGAGTTAACTGAATGTAATGCTGGGGGGAGTATATGACAGTGTAGGTTAAACCAGCATCTTGGCACATGATTAAGCATTAAGCCCAGGTCAGCTCCAGAAGGCCCTGCTCTCTCAGTGGCAAGTGTTTGACCTGCTTTATCTCTTGCACCCTTACACAAGTGTGCTCTCCCTCAGTAGTTGATTGGTCCATCCCTGGCGTTTTCTAGGGCAGTATGCTAGAGACTTGTGTGTGATCTTACTTCATTTGTGTCTGCAAGTTTAAGCTCTCTGACCCTAATAGTATCTTCCTCTGGGTTTCCCTTTCCTGTTTGGCTCTCCTTCTGTCTGCCCATCTCATTACTTCTTTTCTCTTCTTTCTTTTTTTCTTTCTTTCTTTGCCTTTACCAATTCCCCTCTCCACCCTAAAACTCCTTCACTTTCTTTCTCCCTCTTCCCCTTTCTCTCTCTCTCTCCCTCTCTCATTCCATCCCACCTGCAGTATTCATGGAAGCTGGTGCACCCGACCGACAAGTTCTGCAACAAGGACTGTCCCGGCACGGCAGAGGAGTACGAGCGCGCCACACGCTACAACTACACCAGCGAGGAGAAGTTTGCCATGGTGGAGGTCATCGCCATGATCAAGGGGCTGCAGGTGCTCATGGGACGCATGGAGAGCGTCTTCAACCAGGCCATCCGCAACACCATCTACGCCGCGCTGCAGGACTTCGCCCAGATGACGCTGCGTGAGCCGCTTCGCCAGGCCGTGCGCAAGAAGAAGAACGTGCTCATCAGGTCAGGGGGTCAAAAGCCCAGCGCAACACAAGCTGAAGTTCTTGTTGTCACTCATCACAGATACTTTTTGCCTTGTTGATGTGTCTCTGTGTGTCTTGTATTTTGTTCATTTGAATTGTTAATGTTTTTGCATGTGTTGATGTTATACTCTTCCTACATTTTACATTCGATTTGTTTGGTGTGGTTTGCGATGGTCGTCAAACTGTCTGCCTCACTCTGTCCTGATAGCAGTAACAGCATAGATGCAGTAAAATATGGTGCAGTCTAGATGTTTGCTGCATTTGGAAAAGATGATCGTCACAGCTTGTTACCTGTACTCTATGTAACATGACCAAGACAGCTGTGGTGTAGTCACAACTCACTCATGTCTCTGCTCATGTGCTGCTCCAGTGTTCTGCAGGCCATCCGGAAAACCATCTGTGACTGGGAGGGGGCGAGGGAGCCACCCAACGACCCCTGTCTGAGGGGTGAGAAAGACCCCAAAGGAGGCTTTGACATCAAAGTCCCCCGCAGGGCGGTAGGACCCTCAAGCACGCAGGTGCGTTGGAACACACAAACTAGTTTTACCTTGCAGGGTGAACAGGTCTTTGTGATGAGATTAGGCCAATTCGACATTACCTGACTTTATCAAACCGACTGCAGCTGCTGGCAGCCAGCAATGCATTTTGGGTTGAAAACCGCCAAAATAACTATTGGGATGGGAATATGAAAGGGCTTTCAACCCAGAAGGCATTGCTTCATAAAGTCAGGTAATGTTGAAATTTGCCTTTTCTGACATTTAATTTGTGTATGACTGACGGTCACATATTCCAGGTTCTTTCATCTGGTTGTATTTTGCTGCTTTGTGTACAGTATATCAGAAGGAACAAAAAAGGAGGAATAAAAATAGTGAACTCATTGTGATAACATGATGCTGCTGTGACTGTTGTAACAAATATAGTGCCCCACACTTCCATTTTACTTGTGTGCTGATGTAAATATGTTTCCAGCAATACATGGTTCATATGTTCTAGATGTTTCCATCTGTACATGACTCCGTATGTTCCATATGTTCCCAGCTATATATGGTCCGTACCATGTTGGAGTCCCTGATCGCTGACAAGAGCGGCTCCAAGAAGACCTTGCGCAGCAGTCTGGATGGGCCTATTGTGCAGGCCATTGAGGACTTCCACAAGCACTCTTTCTTCTATACGCACCTGCTCAACTTCAGCGGTGAGATGTGCACTGATGCTCTTTTCTCTCTTTCTTTCTTTCTTTCTTTCTTTCTTTCTTAATCTCTCTCTCTCCTTGCTTCTTTCTTAATATCTCTCTCTCGCTCTCTCTCTCCCTCTCTCTCTCCCTCTCTCTCTCGCTCTCTCTCCCTCTCTCTCTGCCTCCTGTGCCCTCCTCCATGCCAGGTTTGCATGGCGATTAGACCAGATTGGTGTGGTGACTCATTGAGCTGCAGTGTTAAGTCATCGTAAACAGCAGACTGGCATTTCAGTGTGATTCTGATCCTCCTGTATATAATGCTGTTAGATGATGATGATTATGAATGGATGATGTGGAAGAGGAGGATTATGCTGATGATGTTGATGATGATCGCAATGACGATGATGAGGATGACAAAATGTGTCCTTGTGCGTCTGCTCAGAGTAATTCTGAAAGCTTGCAAAAGCTGTTTTTTTACCTGTAAAACTGTTTATAAAGCCAGAAATTTATTGAAAATTTGTATTGTTTTTGTTATCTGGCAAAATGGGGATTTTGGCTAAAAATTCCAGGAATTTCAAAATAGAAGCGTTTTACCCCAACCTCTGCAACAAAGTGTGTTTTTTCTGCAGGTGTTGTTTTTATTGTACCCTAGTGTACTCCTCCTAGTGTACTCCTGTTTTATGTATTGTACCCTAGTGTACTCCTCCTAGTGTACTCCTGTTTTATGTATTGTACCCTAGTGTACTCCTCCTAGTGTACTCCTGTTTTATGTATTATACCCTAGTGTACTCCTCCTAGTGTACTCCTGTTTTATGTATTGTACCCTAGTGTACTCCTCCTAGTGTACTCCTGTTTTATGTATTGTACCCTAGTGTACTTGGGACTCCTCTTTTGTCTTCCTCAATTCTAATGACAAAAGCCTACATTTCATAGTGTAGATAGTGGAGTTTTAAAGCTCCTCTCTCTCTCTCTCTCTCTCTCTGTATCTCTCTCTCTCTGTATCTGTATCTGTCTCTCTCTTTCTCATTTCCTCTTTTCCCATTTTTCATACAGAGGCCCTTCAGCAGTGCTGTGATCTCTCTCAGCTGTGGTTCCGGGAGTTCTTTCTGGAGCTCACCATGGGCCGCCGCATCCAGTTCCCTATCGAGATGTCCATGCCCTGGATCCTGACGGACCACATCCTGGAGACCAAGGAGCCTTCCATGATGGAGTAAGGAACAGAAATCAACAACAGATTTGTTTGTTCACAAATATTTTGTTGAACATGTTTGACCATTTACTGTATAATGACACCAGAGGGCGCTGTAGTAATTAAAGAGCCTCACGGTCTGGCCTCTACCTCAACAGCTGTTACAAAGAGCTTCTTTATTTGGGAAAAGCTTGCACTCTGAGTTGAGTTTATAAGAAACTGAGTTTGTGGATGAGGTTGATACTGACTAAACATTTCCTCCTTAGGTATGTGCTCTATCCTTTGGACCTGTATAATGACAGTGGGTACTACGCCCTCACCAAGTTTAAAAAGCAGTTCCTGTACGATGAGATTGAGGCTGAGGTAAAATACAAAGGATGTCAATCACAAATTATTTAACTCATCTGGTCACTTTGTGGCAGTTCTTTTTTCATGTATTTCCTACAGCTGATGTCTAACTCACTGAAGCACACCCAATGTTTGTGTCTCTAGGTGAATCTGTGTTTTGACCAGTTTGTTTACAAGTTGGCAGATCAGATATTCGCGTATTACAAAGCTATGGCTGGGAGGTAATATATGTTGTATACTCCACATCTCAGCATTATTGATCTATATGGGTATTAGTGATGGTAGTTATATAGGCTGATCCTGAGACTGTTGTCTTTTCCCCAGTGTTCTCCTGGACAAGCGTTTCAGGGCGGAGTGTAAGAACTATGGTGTCATTATTCCCTATCCTCCCTCCAACCGCTATGAGACACTGCTGAAGCAAAGACATGTACAGGTAGAGGCTCTCTCTCTCACACACACACACACACATAAAGATAAGCTAAATTACTCGATTAAATAGGGATCTTTTCTTTAAGGCTTTTTTTTAATGGAGGAACTGCATGCAGTAAATCTGTTCAGTTGTTCCATGCCACATATGTGTTACATATCAGTGAAGCAGTATTTGTTTCCCTGGCCGGTGAGAATGTACCTCATAGAGACCAATACTCACCACCCTTGTTGTGTTCCCTCAGCTGCTGGGCCGCTCCATTGACCTGAACAGGCTGATCACACAGCGAATCTCAGCGGCCATGTACAAGTCGCTGGATCATGCCATCAGCCGCTTTGAGAGTGAGGACCTCACCTCCATCGTGGTAAGGAAAGAAAGCCAAGAAACAACAGTGTTGTGTGAAAAGTTTCAAACGTTACAATACAAGTATATGGTGTGATTCAGTGCATAGCCCTGTTTGAGTTTACCGAGTGCTGACAGAATATATGACATAACATAGACAAATAGACAGCTAGCAAAACAGCAGCTAACATTAGCTGAATGGGGCATAGGAAAATAAACTGAAATTAGTGCTAGCTGCTGGTTTACTTTCAGGTCTATGTTGTATCAAATTCTCTTGTTCTCTTGTTTTCCTATCAACAGCACTAGTGACCTCCAACAACAGGCCGTATTTCCCCCCTTTTCTCCTTTAAGTTGGAAAAAGAATTGGAAGTCTCAGAAAATATATAATTTCCCAGCTTCCTCTCTCTTTTTTTCCTTTTTCTGTTTTTTTTTTCTGTCTCTCCCTCCCATCACTCCATTCCCTCTCTCCTTCACCAGGAGCTGGACTGGTTGCTGGAGGTGAACCGTCTGACCCACCGGCTGCTCTCCAAGCACATGACGCTGGACAGCTTCGATGCCATGTTCCGCGAGGCCAACCACAATGTGTCGGCACCGTATGGCCGCATTACGCTGCACGTCTTCTGGGAGCTCAACTTCGACTTCCTCCCCAACTACTGCTACAACGGCTCCACTAACCGGTGTGTGTGTGTGTGCATGTGTGTGTGTTTGTTTCTGTGTCTGTCTATTTGAAATATGTGTATTTGTGTGGGGTGTGTGCTAATATGTAAATGCACATTTCTGTGCATATCAGTAATTCTTCATGCATGTCAGTGCATGTATATGTGCTAAACATACTTACCAATACATATTTTAGTACATAATTTGTAACCTTGCTCTGCTCTCTTGGTTGGTATGCATTCTGTATACTACTATGATGTTTGTCCGCTGTCCAGTGTTGAATGTAAGGCGTTAAGAATCCTTTTATGGTTGCAGGTTTGTCCGGACTGCCATTCCCTTTACACAGGAGCCTCAGCGGGACAAACCAGCCAATGTCCAGCCTTACTACCTGTATGGCTCTAAGGTGGGTATGCACGGCCATTGACCAAGCCACTCTCACACACAGACGACAGATGTAATTCAGTACCGGCACATTTGTAATAGATAGATTGATAGATAGATGTACTTTATTGATCACAAGCTGGGAAACTCACTTGCAGTTGCAGCATGACATGTAGGACAAACACAATAACAATACAAAGAGGAGAAAGAGCATAACAGGAAAAAATACAATATGAAGTGTAATATAATATAAAATCTGAAATGCAATGTCTAGTAAAGAAACTTTTAAAATAAAAATTTAAAATAAATACAAATAAATACAATGCCGTAAACCAGGTAAGGTGCACAAGTGGAGAGGCATCAATACAGAAATGCACATGGGAACAGATGTGTCAGATGGGTTTCCCAGTCTGGGACACTTTAGACACACACACACATACATTTTTATACCATGCATTGTACTGTAGGCAGAGTAAAGTGCAATAATTGGTGAGGCACAGTGAACAGGTAACATTCAGTGTACAATGAACCTAGTACCACTCCAGGATTGGGGAGGCATTAGTTGACCCTTTACCAGAGATGTAGATGTCGTTGTAAGGTGTGATGGCATATGGCAATGATCAGATGCATCTGTGTAATTCATGCCATTGGATAAAGTTTTAAGAAAGATTAAAAGACTATCCAAAGAAGAGCAAGAAACTGTGAATGAGTAGAAGGCAATCTGTTTTTGTTCTGTTCAGAGCATCACTGTTGTATTGTGTTCAGGCAGTAATGAGCAACTCCTCAACTTCACAGTGCATTACCCTCAAGTGTGAACTCCCTGGTGTTAACAGCTCTCCTCTGTTCCTCTTGCAGCCACTGAACATCGCTTACTCCCACATCTACAGCTCCTACCGGAACTTTGTGGGGCCACCACACTTCAAGACAATCTGCCGTCTCCTCGGTTACCAGGGCATCGCTGTGGTGATGGAGGAGCTGCTCAAGATTGTCAAAAGCTTGGTAGCTATCATTTTGCCTAGATTCTGTCCTGTTCCAGATTGTTTTGCATGCTTTTGAAGTACTTACAGAGAGAGATATTGATAAGACTATAGTTGTATTGATTGTAAACATTGTTGCTGCAACATTGTAGCATCACTTGTACAGAATACAATAACTTTAATACAGTAACCCACTTTCATTTCTTGCCCACTTCCTCTTACTTGACTTTTCTCTTATATTCACACACACACACGCACACACACACACAAACCAACAACCACCACTCTTGTTCCCATACAAGCACACATAACACTATCGTCTCTCACCACAGCTGCAGGGCACCATCCTCCAGTACGTCAAGACCCTGATCGAGGTGATGCCCAAGATCTGCCGCCTACCACGCCATGAGTACGGCTCGCCAGGTGAGCTTAGGACTCACTGGCTGTCACTTCTGATTACCCGGCAGCCAGATTACTCCTCACCCCCCTGGGGGGCTCAGTCAATAGGCGGCTGAGCTGCTTGTTGGTACAGCACGTACCGGATCAATCAGATTTATGCTGTTAAATCACTTCTGCATGAACTCTCCCCCCGCAAAACATACACACACACACACACGCACACATACAGACACAGATACACACACACGCCCTCAGTTCCATCCATCACACACCTGGAATGTGGGTCAGGGATGCAACTATGCTACGCTAATCCCATTTCTTGGTGGTAGCAGTGTAATTTGGGCTGAGGAGGATTACGATGACTTACTACTTCCTCGTTAATGAAGTCGCAGAGAGTCCAGCAGGGTGCTTTTGTGGTGGCTGTTGAAAATGGGATCAAAACGCTTCAGTCACACATAAAAATACATTTTAAAAGATGTTTAAAACATGGTGTTGTCTCATCGAAACACCACTGGAGCATGGTACTGATGATCTGTGGTCTGTGTGTGTGTTGGGTGTTGTGCGTACCAGGCATCTTGGAGTTCTTTCACCACCAGTTGAAAGACATCATTGAGTACGCTGAGCTGAAGACGGACGTCTTTCAGAGTCTGAGGGAGGTGGGCAACGCCATCCTCTTCTGCCTGCTCATCGAACAGGCTCTGGTGAGATAACCCATATTACTTACACACATGCACTCTCATACCGTAACATATACAGTCAATCAAGGCCTAGACCCCCCGTCATACACACACACACACACACACACACACACGCGCGTAAATGCACACACGTATGTTGGCACACACAGCAGGCAAAGTTTCATTTTCTGTTTAGCTATTTTTCCATCCATCCATCAGGATTATCTTAACTGATGTGACTCAAGTTCCTCTTCGGTCTTGAATTGGTGCCATTTAGAACCGTATCCATTTTTAGTTACTACACACACACACACACACACACACGCACACCCTTGGGGGGGGTCTTACGGTTGCTCATATACTCTCCCCTAAGGGTCTCAGGCGTCTTAACCGCACACATAAAGACACCATTAAGATACTGTTTGTCTCAGCAGAAGCTGTTTACGCAGCACTCCTCCAAGCCTCACGATCTGTGCCTTAAGCAAGCATCGTGCCATTTCTGAATGCCTACTGTCTATTTTGGAGCAACGGCCCTCATCACATGTTTCTATTACTTCTTTGAAAGTAAAAAAGGCAGTACTGTCTTCACGCATTAAGTCCACAGCCTGAAAGGCACTGGATTGAATTTGTGAGGTACTGTCCACATTCAGAGAGAGGGAAATTCATCACCTGCCCTCTCTTACGTGCTGGGTCAAACGCACACTACATGACAGTCGACACTAAGATGCTGGTCAACCCTTTGGTTTACATCAGCCATCCAAAACTTAAGTGTGTGTGTCTGTGTGTGTGTGTGTGTGTGTGCGCGTGCATGTCTGTTGGTCACCAATGCTGCGTGTTATATTGTGTGTTATGTGCGTCAGAATTGCTGTGTGTGTGTGTGTGTGTGTGAGTGTGTGTGTGTTGGGAAAGGGAGTGTGGGATGGCGCTGCTGCTGCTACTGCTGTGTTCTGAAATGCAACTTTATTTCTCATTACACGCTGGCAACAAACAACAGGTGGTAAGGATCGAGGTCTTCTCCACGTACCGCACCCACCCACCCACCCACAAACAGCACAAAAGAACAAATGCACAAACAAAATCGATCGCACATTGATTTCCGTTGCTCTCTCTCTCTCTTTATTCACTGCTGTTACTACTCACTAGTGCACTGCTCTGCTATAGACATAAAGAAGTTACATTTTCATCAACATCTTTCTGGAATGTTCTAGATGAAAATTTAAGTGGACCCTCCATTCAAAGAATTGGCAACAGTACATTTTATACATTGGGGTATATGTCCATTCAGATTCAACCTCAGAAAAAAAATGTTAAAATGTACAGTAGTATACATTGATTTAATTTCATATTATAATATTAAAGTTGATATTACTTCTATAAAATAGGAACAGCACTCTTTTCCAGTGTTTTGGCTTCATCCATTCTTGTCTCTGTGGCAGTGCAGTGTCTTTCTCTTTCCTCTTCTGGGCTGCTTGTCTTGTTCTGTGCTGAAGCATATGTGCATTCATGATGTATTTATGGTCTCTTCCTGTCTTACAAGGTCTCCAAAGTCGCTCAGTCCCAGTATTCAGCATTCAGTCAAGCTTCCACTTTTATCTGTCACATTTCTATTCTCTATCTCTTCATGTCGTCAGATCACATACTGGCCGGCCACTGCATTGCATGCTGAACTTTTGAACTGTTGTGGACTGTCAGCCAGTGTATGATCTGGGTCTCTGGGTTTTTTTTTTGTTTTTTTTTTTAACTTCTTTACTATTTGTCGCTGAGGTATGCATTTGCCCGGTTTTGTGCAGTGTCCTTGAACAGAGAATGCAGGATTTAAACTTTGAAACTTTGCCCGTTCATTGAACACAGTCCTCTTGTGGGCATTGTGCATAACATTCCCATGGAATCATCTAAAACTGCCTGCAATCATGCCAGTCACACACACTGACTATGTCAGTGTACATACCTCACTGTGTGTGTGTAAGTCATTGTGATTGTTTTGACACTCAGGAAGTGTCATCAAGTCTTGATTTAAACAAAACAAAACAAACAAACATGTTTGAGGTGTAAAGAGTTTTCAATCAATAATCATCTCATCACTGTTTGCTCAGTGTAAACGTCTGATGACGTTTTATCTTCCAGTAGGCTTGTCTCAAAGGACAGAACATCTCACTTTTATGATATATGTATACTGTGAAAACTACAAAAGTCTTTTAGTTGGTTTGGTTGTTATCAAACGGAATTGCTTCTAGGTCTACTGCTATGACTATGTTATTCTAAAGGTAACAGAAATTAGATGCACTGAATGCATGACAGAGTAGATACAGTGCCCTTCTGTTGTATCTTTAGACCTACATAGTTGGGTTTTTTTGTCTAGAAGCATTTTTATCTTTTGCCGCAAAATTTACATTTTCTTGCCTTTGCAGTTGGTGGTTATGGTGGTGTATTTATTCTGGAAGACAACAGTTTAATCAGTTATTCAAATTTAGTCAAATTTAGAATTGGGATGCAGTATGAAAATTCTGAACTTTTTACGAACACGTCATGTGGTTTTGGCCCTTGTTACATTACCGACCTCTGTCCATTAGAGAAGGACTGAAATATTGTTGTAACAGCTTTTAAACAGTTATTCACTTTGCAAACAAATTCTTATATATATTTTTTATTTAAATGTATATTGTCTTACCAGGGCCTGTCATTTAGCCAGTAATAATATTTATTTCTAAAACCCCAAAAGTGTGTCCTGTTTATACAACTGGACACACATGCATGTTTATTGGTGACTCATGGTCTGACCTCTATTTGTGTGTGTCATTGTGCTTTGGGCAGACAGGAGTAGGTCAGTGATATATATGTGTTTGTGTGTGTGTGTGTGTGTGTGTGTGTGTGTGTGTGCGAGAGAGAGAGAGTGAGACAGAGAGACCGAGAGGGACAGATTATGGGTAATCATGCCCGCGGTGACGCTTCAGGGCTCAGGTCTCCCTCTGTGTGATCAGGGTCAGAGTGAGAGTCGTTACCTGCCTGGACTTACACATCCCCCCCATTAGCTCTGGTAGCTGTCCGATCTGTTAGCATGACCATGACAGCCCCTGCAGCTCCTCACCACTCCTGTTTCTTCATTTCCTCATCATACATGTCTTAGGAAATGTTTGCAATCTGACCTCATTAATCCCAATAGGCTTTGCCCAGTTGATTATGCAGTACTTTAGATTCAACAACAACAACAGTATTCTATTTTCTCCACCATTATGTTATTATATTATATTGAATACACATCCTGAGCTCCTTTCTTTTCTCACATTTGAATGGCGCTAAGAACTGTGGGTAGTTCCCTTTAGCAAAATCTGACTTGCACATCTCTTCCATTAGCTCTGTTAGCTGTCCGATCTGTTAGCATGAACATGACAGCTGCCCGGTTCATCCCGTCTATTTCTCCAAATTTCTCTCTTCTAACTTCCTTTTTTTTCTTTCTTTCGTTCTCTATTACATTTTTTTTTTCTTGTGAGGGGTCCTGGTTTGAACCCCACTCACTAGAGCTGTGTGTGTGTGTGTGTGTGTGTGTGTTTGTTAATGATAATTGCTAGATTGATTGTTTTGATTGTGTATACAAAGGGTTTTATTTGATTGCAGTGGCTGGATGTAATTGCTCAAAAATATTAGGGCATGCACTGTTGACTGTTTGGACTGTGTCTTTGAACATGAATTGTGGCACTGGACACAACATCCTGACAGGCAGTAATTGCAGAAAACTGAAAAGCCCTTCAAAGCCATTGATTTAATTGGAATTGAACAATAATATAAAAAACACATGAATGGTGACTTATTGTACCAGTGCTGAAAAACAATGCCACAGATTAAGAACCAGACTACAAACACTGCAAGAGTAGAGCCCATTGTTAAAGGTTCTGGGAATTAGTGACTCACTGAACCGTTGATTTTCACCATCTGCTTTTATTATTTGTGTTTGTTTTCTTTTTTTGTTGTTGTTGTTGTTGTTTTGTTCATCATAGTCGCAGGAAGAAGTGTGTGACCTCCTTCATGCCGCGCCATTCCAGAACATTCTTCCCAGAGTCTACATCAAAGGTTAGAAATGTCAGGTTCCGTCTTCCCATTAGGACTTGACAGACATAAATGACAGTAGACAAGGAATAGCATTTAACTATTTTTGAATAGTGGTGAAGGTAAATCTCCACCATGATGAATACTTTTCTGGTGACAGCAGAGATAATGATATATATTATGTATAGGTTATGTATTAGTGCGCGTGTGTGTGTGTGTTTATGTTGCTCATAAATGTTGCGTTGCATTTTGCCCTGTTTAGAGGGAGAGCGGTTGGAGGTTAGGATGAAGAGGTTGGAGGCAAAGTATGCCCCGCTCCACCTGGTGCCTCTGATTGAGAGACTGGGGACCCCACAGGTGAGTCTGGAACACAGTGACCCCTAAAGAAGTGTATTACACCTTTTCTGGCCCAGTGGTTCTTGTGTTTAATGCTCTTTGGAGGTCCTTTATCATTATCAGACGTCATTTCCTCACAGTACATGTCATAATAAATGTTTGCAATCTGACCTCATTCATCATAATAGACTTTGCCCAGTTGGTTATGCAGTACTTTACAGCCAGTATTCTATTTTGAATGCTATTATGTTATTATAATATTATATTCAATACAAATCTGAGCCCCTTTCTTTTCTCACACTGAATAGTGCTACACTATTCACTAATTCCCTTTAGCAAAATCTGAATCCAAAGCCAATTTTAGAAAAGGGTGCAACCGAGCCCTCACACACTTCAGATTTTGATAGCGGGACACCCCTAAATCCTCACAAACTTAGTTTGAGCGTTAATGTCTGGAGTCTGCAGACACTGAGATTGGGCCATTTACTTGCGACAAAAACAATCTGTCATCTGCTAATTTCATATCTACACATGAAGTAGTCTGTTCCTGAAAAAGGCCTGAATAGCATGTGAAAATGAATGTGCGTGGAGCAGATGTGCTCATTGATGTTTCTGCTGACTAACTGAGATTCCTGTTTTTTGTTTCTTGATGGTTATGTCTTCTCACTAGCAAATTGCCATTGCTCGTGAGGGTGACCTGCTGACCAAGGAGCGCCTGTGCTGTGGGTTGTCCATGTTCGAGGTGATCCTGACACGCATCCGCAGCTTCCTACAGGACCCTGTGTGGCGTGGGCCGCCCCCCACCAATGGCGTCATGCACGTGGATGAGTGCATGGAGTTCCACCGCCTTTGGAGCGCCATGCAGTTCGTCTACTGTATCCCTGTGGGAACGCACGAATTCACCGCCGAGTAGGTCCCATTCCTCCTCCTCCACCTCCACCTGTATCATCTGGGTCACTGCCTTTGTTTTGTGATCTTGAGAATTTGAATTCGTTTTTATTGTTGTTTACTGTGTTTGTTTGTGTTCACAGGCAGTGCTTTGGTGATGGGTTGAACTGGGCTGGCTGCGCCATCATCGTGTTGCTGGGACAACAGCGCCGCTTTGACCTCTTTGACTTCTGCTACCATCTGCTGAAGGTCCAGCGGCAAGATGGCAAAGATGAAATCATTAAGAATGTGGTGAGTACATCCTAAAAGAGGTTAAAAGTCAGTAAAAAAAATAACGACAAACAGAGCATGCATTACAGTAGCCATCTCTGTTCTGATGACGCCTCACTTGCACTGTGTCCATTTTTTATGCAGCCCTTGAAGAAAATGGCTGACCGCATCAGGAAGTACCAGATCCTCAACAATGAGATCTTTGCAATTCTCAACAAGTACATGAAGGCCGTTGAAACGGACAGTTCCACGGTAGAGCACGTGCGCTGTTTCCAACCTCCCATCCACCAGTCCTTAGCCACCACCTGTTGAAAGTGAGCCACGTCAGGCACCCTGTTCCCTTGTGCTCCTCTGACACCACCATCTCTAATCCCCTGACCCGTTCCAGCTCACCAAGTCACTAAACCCACACACATACACACATGTACTCATACACACATACAAACACACACATACCCATCCTGAGTTCCGATACCCTGGACCCCACCCCCCACTTGATGCGTGGAAGTTCCAGATGGACTCTTTACCTCCAGACTCTTTTGATGGCACACAAGGCCAATGGCCTTCCTGTGCTCTGTCTCTCTCTCTCTCTCTCTGGTTAGCCTTTTCAGTTTTAACACTCAACGCTCATTGCAGTCCCCAGCTGAAAGATCACCACACACCTGAAAAGGTGTGGAGCGGAACTAAAGATGGAGAGGGATCCGCTGGATTTCTCTATCGATCAGCCTGGGCCCTGATGGTAACTATAAAGGCAGCAACAAACCAACAAACAGACAGAGAAGCAAACAAACAACGAGAAAACAAATAAGGGATAGCTGGTACAGCATGAGAGCTGTGAGGTTTTGACAGGTTTCCTGCTGCCAAAATAAGGAAAAAAACTACTTCATAGATGTTATTCAGAGTAAAATTAGACTATTTTTTCCTCATTTTAAATCCATGTCATATAACCATTAAGTCTGTGGTGACTGAGAAAAGAATATACAGTATGTTATAGATTTCCTTAATTTTTTTAATGAGTAAATGTCACCCTTTAAAATCCATTACAGAAAAGCAGAAAATCACCTTGTGTTGCCCATTCACCCTTTAAAATGATATTTAATTTCTTCACTTTTTACTCGGCCCAGAACAGGGCAACACATTTGTTGTATGTAAAATAAATAAATAACAATTACATAATTTTTTTTTTTTTGGTTTCATAATTTGGACGCAAAGAATTAATCTCAATGTCTCTCTATATGAACCCATTTCCGAGCCCCTCACTGTGGAGTCTATGAAAAGAAAACAAAAGAAAACAAACAAAAAGACAACAGTTTTCTGTATTTATTTGACCTCTGTTCTTTTTCGATGCCATTTTATTAATGCCTGTGTTCCACTGTAAAAAAAATTTGGAGTTTGACTAAACAAAGTACTGAGTGTAGTAACTGTAATTTGTTTTTAATTATCATCTCATGATCTGATTTTTTGGCACACTTGCCTTTACTAATATTTGGAAATGATTTTTATTTTCCTTTTTTAACTGAGCCCATCAGAAGCAGTTTGTTTAAATGGTTTACACGTTTCTTTTTCCTCATGTGCACATACCCATCATTGAAAAGAGCAGTGCCGTTTCAATGCTGTACAGGGCAGCACTGTGCGACCGACCTGTAGGGTAGTCTTCTGAAATACCTCTTCTGGTGCTGCCAGGCTAGGGTCTCTAACATGCTCCCTTGTTAGCAGAGTTAACAGCGAGGCGACAACCTGTGAACAGCAGATAGGGCAGGAGCATTCAAGAGTTGAGAGAAGAGTGAAGAGAAGTCAAATGAATTTTTGAAGCTAATGCATAAATGTCTTCTCAGTCAGAGATGAAGGAAAATTGGAGAGAGCAGTAAGTGGTGAAGTTGGTCAGTATTTGCCATTCTGATCTCTTTGATTTAGCAGTGTTAGAAATGAATGGAATTTTTTTCCCTTCTCTTCTCATTTTATATCCATGGAAAGAAACTTTTAAGAGACTGTCTGGTGTGGCAGCTGTTACTGTAAATCTATACCCATGAGCTCATACACACACATCCACTGTTACAACTTTTTTTTTTTGTTGGACTTCGTTCTACTGTTTTTATTTGGGTACAGTATTTGTTTTGAGTAATTGGTCCTTTTACAATATATTTATGCATACAGTACACTCTATACTGTTCCTTGAAGGGGTGAATCTGTTGATAAAAAAGTAATAAATAAATGAAGTGAAAATTAATGAAGCTTTGTTTTCAAAAGAAAAAAAACCTTAGCATGACCAGTGTAATTTATTGTCATCATGAGACTCTTTGTGAAATGAGGTTTTGTTCATGATGTTGTTGTACGAGTGATCATGTTTTGAAATACAAAATACCGTGAAGAAAATAAAGAAACTGTACAACAAATGGTCCTGCAAAGGAAGTAAACTTGTTGTATTTCCATGAAATAAAAACAGATCTAACTTAATTATGTTGTTCCTGCTTTGTAACTGTAACAATTGTATTCTATTGTATTGTTATGAATATGAATAATTAGTGTTTAGTGCAAAGTGTATAGGAAGGGGCATGGCTAAGGGGGGGACTGGGTGGGGGCTGGCCACTGCACCCCCAGATATGTGCCCTGCCCCCCCAGATATGTGCCCTGCCCCTATCTGCCCTATGACCCATCCAATGAAAACTAAGGCTGAAAAAAACACCTATCGCTATTTCTAGGCACATTTGACGTTTGTTGTCTCTCTCTTTGCAGCAGATACTAAACTTTTAGCCTCTATCAGTAAAATTAAATATTTGTCTAAGGCTACCATTGTTTAGCTCTTCAACCCTACCCACTTAAAACTGCTTAGTGCCACAGATTAAACAATTCGATATTTGGATTAGCTGGTTTACAAATATCATACAGGAGTCTTCTTTTGAATTATCATTAATACTATTTTAGTTTGTTTTTTTTTCCCACTGAATGTATTACCTGTGCCCTGTATTTTTTCTTTCTTGCTAAGATGAGTTGATATATGTAGCTCATGAAGCAGCTGCATTCTTTTGCAATCTCAGCCTTAAATCAAAATTATTAAACTGCTTAACATCACAATGCAAAGAATCATTAGGATTAAGCCATGGAATTAATTGCTATAAAAAAAATAAGATATAACAACCTAAATACACCAGAATGCAGGAAATTACAACAAATTTTTAAAAAAAATTCTGGGAGAAAACCCCCAGTCTCCCCTCAGTAGCTGCACACACAGACACGCATTACAAATGTTTATAATACCCTTGTATTAGTCAATCTACAAGTGCTGCAGAACCTATTGTTGCATTGTATAGGCTATTAGTCTATACATCAGTAATGTGTTTTCCACACAACATATGTTTAATAATGCTACTTTGAAACAATGGATGGCGCCCCTGTTTTGTATCCATTTTTTTTTTCTGGACCTCATTAACTTTCATCTTTCATCACCAAACATGGTCTGTGTGTCTTTAAACATGATTCCATATCGCCCACTTTACAGTGATCACAGAATTCATAGTTCAAGTTTTGCGTTTTACCACCTCTTACTTTACTACTACAACCCTGGCTCTCTCTCTGTGTTTGTGCGTGCGTGTGTGTGTGTGTGCGCAGTGTGCATTGCCATGGTAGTAGGGTAAAAATGAACAATGCTGTAGGATTTTGGAAGGTTAAAAGTTGCATTTGGTGCATAAACTCTATTTAATTTGAGAGGTGGATAAACTGCGTTTACGTGCGTTTAGCCTCCATTACAACTCTGTGCATAGTGTTTAAGGGTAATTGTGTGCATGTGCGTGTGTGAGTGTTCATGTGTCTGGGAGAGAAGAGGACATAGTCTACTACTACTATAATATAGTATACGTATATACTATACTATATGATGTGTGCTATAGCGTTAATCTATCCTATTATTTAAAATTTAGTCGATTTCCAATTTTTATTTGACCTGTAGTATTGGACGATATAAACTGCATTCGATACAAAATTACTACGTAAATTCTCAAGTTATGTGCGAAATGACAAAAGCTACGGAGCATGTATTTACATTGTAACACATACAGGCTGACAAACTTTTCAATGATTGGCTAGGAGGTGGTTCTCTTTCATTCGTCACTCTGATTGGATAACACTCCAGTTTTAAAATTTCAGCGGGTGGAGCTGTGTATGTGTGTTTTTGACTGCGTCAACAAGCTAGATAACTCGTTAATGAAAGATTTTCAGTAACACAATTTTCTGAGCTGCGGGACATTAGTTGTGGTAAAAAGTCGCAAAGGCAGCAGAAGTAGTGTTACAGAAACCATGTCTTTTTCGCGGGCTCCTCTAAAACGATTTAACGATGATGCTGGTAAGTGTAGCCCTGTTAACGTCTAACGTTAATGGGGTGTAGCAGTGTTAGCTTCTAGGTAGGAGTTAGCAAACAAATGACACGAAATAGCAACGTTCAAGTTCAAGTAACCTAGCTAAGGTTTGTAACGTCAGTTTACTTATCACACCTAGTTTCTGTCTGAAGCTAGTCGTTAATATGGGCTAGAGACAAATGAAAGCCCTAAGGATGAAGTGAATGATAGCGATAAAGAGACAATCTCGACTTGACGAGGTCAGAATCGTAAACTGTAGATCAGGCAGCATACGTTAAGATGTAGTATTATGTTAACGTTTATCATAAGTTACAGAAAAAGATTAATGTTTGACTTTTATAATGTAAAATAATGTATCTAAATTTGTTTCAGGTTGCGCCCCTCCACCAGGTACATACGATGTGAAGTCCGGTGCAGCCAAGGCTGGTGCTGTTTCATTCCAGAAAGCAGAGCGCTTTAAGCCCCTCAAACGTGAGCATACATGTCCTGCTCGATTTTTAATAATGTGTAATCTGGTAGTGCATTTGTATAACCTTTGTAGTAAGATTTCATCTGCTAAATGTTTATTTTTTTGTTCATCTTTCAAACAGCTGGTAGTAACGCTCCAGTGCCACAATCACCTAAAAGAGATGTCCTTGCGTCCCCAATCCGAAGAACAATGTCTGTCGACGGCTTGGTAAGTGAGTGTTAATGCAGGCAGCAGCTCTTATTTTAACACCTCTGTTAAAACAACAAATGATGTCTGAAGTTATGATTTCTTTTACAGTCTGAAGGAGCAAGCGCTAAGAAAGAGAAGACCAGTATGTCCATACACATTAAACAACAGAAGCTTCTTGAGAAAGAGGTCAGCCAATTTCTATTATTAAGCTGCATTAAAGCAGCACACAATTCAAAGAGGGTTTGGTGGTGTAGCCTATGCTACAACTGCTTTTGCACATGTAGACATTGACTTGCAGTTGACTCAAAATATCTGAATATGGGCTATAGACACTGTCTTTAAACTCCCCTTAAAAAACTGTTGAAGTTTTAAAGTTTTTTACTTTTTTTAAGTAGCTCATGTTGATTATACTTAAATTACAGTATACAACTCAAAATGGGGTTCCCATATGCATTTAGTCTCTTTGTAGACAGACAGCGTGTTTCCGATGCTGATTTTCACAGATATGTTTTTTTTGTTTGTTGAAAGTAAGTACTGCTCCAACATTCTGGCTCTTGTTGACTGTTGCAGATCCGGTTCCTGGTGCAGCAGAAGGGGGAACAGGACCGCCGGTTGCTGACCCTGGAGGAGGAGGTGAAGAAGCTGGAGGCCAAGCTGCTGGCTGCCACCAGAGAGAAGACGGGTCTTACTGCCAACGTCGCCTCACTGGAGAGGCAGCTAGGGGAGTTGAAGAAGACCAACGAATTCCTGAAGAACAAGGTCAGGGTTACAAATAAAGCTCTTTGTAATATTTTGATCAATAAGGCCAAAAGAAGGTTACAATGAAGGTTGTATTTTTGTGGCACGTACGAATTGATGAAATTACTGTTGAAATGAACAATGCATGTGTCAATTGAAAAAGTGTTATGACCTTACAGGGTCTTACAGAATCATTTCAAAGAGTTTACATTTATCAGATTATTTAGTATTAAAGGCTCTCAGACATTTGTCATTTGGGATTTCTTCTCCAGGTTTCGGCTGACACATCAAAGAAAAAGATCAATTCACTTAGTATGGAATTGATGGAGGCAAGGAATAAGCTAGATGCCAAAGATAAGGTAAAACTGTTTTTCTTCTGAAAGCCGTCATAACACTACTAGACTGAGGGAGGGAAATGAAGGAGTTTCCTGGAATTGTTTGACATACGATGTCAAGAACATGCAGAGCAAAGCTTACCTGTTGATGCATTTTCATGCTTATTTGTTTTCACCAGGAATTGAGTTTCCTTCAAATAAATCTGGATGGTAAAGTCAAGGTTTTAGAGACTGATCTAGAAACTTCCAGGGTCACTCTCGCTGCCCTCAAGGAAAGAAACGATGACTGGGTGAGTTTGTTTGGCTTCAGAATAGGTACGAGGTTGTGAACTAATTGAATGCTAAAATAATACAAAATTTGTCTCGTCTTCAGAGGACCTTCACAAGGAGACAAAAGCACACAATGAAGAGCTTGAAACGGAGATGGACAAACTCCATGGTAATCAACGTCAGGTTTTCACTTGTGCAAGCACGTACATCAGTCTGTGCTGTATGTGTCTCTTCATCCCTCATTTTTTTCCTCTCTTCCTAAAAGTTGTGATTCAGGAACTAAGGGGAGAAATCAAGGCTCTTCAGGAATACCTGGATATCGCCAATGATGAAATTCTGGTAATGGTTTAGTTGTTGCATTAGTAGTAGTTAAGGTCAGTGTCTGTATATGCCGCTGGGGTGATGCTGGTTGTTTTTTTTTTTGTTGTTTTTGCACGTTGCTGCGCCTCTAGAGACGGTGTGGCGTATTCCCTAAATGTAATTACTGTAGTTTCATGATTTTTAACAGAAGTTAATACATTTATTTTGCAAAAAAATCTTTATTCATGAGGTTGAAGCATACCATGCAAAAGTGGTATTTTTATATATATATATATAAAATATATAAATAGGAACTACATTGTGCATGCTCACCAATTGTTTGCAGACAAAAGAATAGGAATCAGCAATAATTTCCATAGCGTTACACTGACTGACTTAGACGCTCACCTAGATATTAATTTGAATGATTTCTCTCTGTGAAGGATTTGCGTGATGAGCTGAAGGCCTCCCAGGAGGCTTTGGAGCAGCTGGAGCTGCAGAAAGGGAATAGCAGCGAGGAGCTGCAGGCATCCCAGAATGCTGTGCGACAGCAGGAGCAGGAACTTTCTCGGCTGAGGGTGGTGCTGCGACGCACGGAGGAGGAGCTGGACCAGCGCGTGGCCCACCTTGGGGAGAGGTGTCTGGTGCTGGAGGACGAGAGAGGTAAGGCGGGACCACTGCATTCGACAAAACTGGTAGCGGTCGACTATAGCTAGTGATGCATTCTGCGTTGATAAATGCCACCAGTAACCAATGGGATGTGAATATGAATGAGCTTTCAACTCAGAATGCAACTTTAGCTGTAATCAGCTGCAGTCGGGTCGATAAAGTCGAAAGTGCGCGTGCGTGTGTTTTCTTACCAGTTTAAGAGCAAGTCACCTTTGTGTCCTTGAAATCTGTGTGTGTGTGTGTGTGTGTGTGTGTGTGTGTGTGTGTGTGTGTGTGTGTGTGTGTGTGTGTGTATAAGAGAGGGGGGGCGGGGGGGGTTGTTATAAGTGGGACAGATACACTGTATGTGTGCCTATATATATACATATACACACACACGTACGCGCGCACAGTTTGTGTGTGTGTGTGTGTATCTACCCCCAGGGGAAATCTGCATTTAGCCAATGTGTGATTAGTGCCACCCTCTGAGCTTAGTACCACACTTACATTTTTCCGTGACGTTGCACACTTACAGTTTTCTGTTGCTTCAATGGAAACCCATGATTGGTTTCTACAGGCCATGAGATCATTACAGATCAGAACAGATGGCAAGCACGTTAGCCTTTGTGGAAAATAAATCAACTACACCTCACTTTTAACAAATGCATTGCATGTTTTTATGTTGGCTGCCTGGAATGGTGAGCGAGCGTGGAAAGATATACATGTTGGAGTATGGACAATGCACTTATGTCATGGAAGAAAAAGTTGAACCACATGCACTACAAGCGCAATCAGCGACTCTTATTTATTATACTCATCATGCCTGTTTCTGTAATAGGCTACTGTACTATCTTAATGCTAAGTGTACGTTATATTAATATTGAAACTATGGCCTAAGTAAACTATAGTCACATTAATACTATACATATCTTCAGAGAAGACATTTGTCAGGTTTTTAGAGTAAGATTAGATTAGATGCCTGATGTAACTGTGTCCGAGACAAAATGCTACCAAAAAAAAAAAAAACCTGAACAAACCTCATAATGAATGTGGATGATTCATTAATATATTATATTGCTGTGCAGCCAGGACACAGGAAGAGGGCTTCCGGCGGATGCAGGAGCTGAAAACTGAGATCAGCGTCCTGGAGGAGAACAGGCGGACAGAGAAGAAGGAGCTAGAGGAGTTGAAGGAGAGCCACAGCACTCTGACCTCCCAGCTGGAAGAGGAGCAGGTAGTGGGAGAGGCTTTAAAACTTAGTTTTAGATGTTCTATTCCGCATTGATGTTAAAAAAAAAAAAAAAACTTTATGTATAAATTTTGTAAACTGCTAAAAACAATGTATTATTATTATTATTATTATTAATAAGTAGCCACAGGTATTATGTCATATGGGATTAAAATAAACAAATTTCTGACCCTATATAAGTCAGTTTAGGGGTCAGGGAGGACAGTGAGTTTATTTTCTGCATGTTAAAGTTCTGAATCATTTACTGTATGCATCTCAACTCCAAGACTAAGACTATTTCTGTTGCTGTGGTAAGACTAATCTTTTTATGGGTTTTGTTTTTGTCCCACCCCTCCCTCTGCCTTCCGTCTATGGCGCGGGATGCTCAGGAGCGCACCCGTTCTCTGAAGGCTACTCTGGAGCGCGAATGGGACATGTCAGGGGCGGAGCGGCGGAGACTGGAGTCCGAGCTGGAGGAGGTGCTGGATGAGCTCTCAACTCTGCAGGAGAATGAGCTCAAACACGAGGAGAAGCTGCAGCACCTTCAGTACTGCAACCATGAGCTCCATAGCGAGCTGGACCAGGCCAAAGGGCAGCTGGACAGGTCAGAGGTCATGTGGCATTTATGGACGTTACAGGGTCCCTGCAGACCCTTACAATGTCTTGAATGCAGGGAATCTTATATGGAAATTAAGGGATTCCAGATACTTGCACAAAGTGAAACTATGTGAAAGCATCTGGTGCACCAGGCTACCATGTATCTAGATTAGTCATAAAATAGGATGACTGATTGCTGGAATTTTTTTCCCTCTCTCTCGTTCCCTTTTTTTGTTTCTTTGTTCGTTCACACCACACAACACTATGCTTGGATAGTGCTGCATGGACGGTCATTCCGAAACCGTTTGTAATATTTTGCTGATGGCAGTTTGATGTGTTCATTTTCATCTAATTTGTGTTTATACCCAACCTAATTGATTTGTGCATACCCAGGCTGTCGCAGTCGGTGCGTAGCGAGGCAGACGTGCGGGTGCTGGAGCAGGAGGTGGCCCGGCTCAGCCAGGAGCTGCAGGAGGAGCAGCGGCGACAGGGCTGCCTGGAGGAGACGCAGGTGAAGGCCAGGGAGGAGTACGCCAGGTACCTAGGCTACGTCTCAGTGTTTATATATTCCTTCATTTGTTCAGTCATCTGTAACTCTCTGTAATAAAAAGTAATCTTAATATGTACAGTACACTATATAGAAGAAACTTGTTTCACCTGGGTTATGTGTGTGTGTGTGGTGCGGCGCTAGGTGTGCTTCCTGTGTGTTTGTAAATAACTTACATGTAAATAACATAACCCTTTTTTTGTGTGGCGTATGTGTAAATTTCTACCCAGAATGCTACTGGAAGCCCGCGCTAAACTTGAAGAGAAGGAAGAAGAATTGGAGTGTGCTCAAGATGCACATAGCCGTGCCCTAGGCAGCCTCCAGGAGGAGCTGAAGAAGCAAAAGGAGAAGGAAGAGAGCACTCTGGCACAGCTGGAGAAGGTGAGAGAGGAGAGGAGTAGTGCTCTTGTCAGGTTGGAGAAGGAGAGGGAAGAAAGGAGCACAGCTCTGGAACAGCTAGAGAAGGAGAAGAGCATCTTGGAGGAACTAGAGAAGGAGAAAAGGGATAGGAATAGTTCCTTGAAACAACTGGAGGAGGAAAGGCAGAAGGTTCTGGAAGAGCTGAAGCAGGAGAGGAATAACGCAGTGGAACAGCTAAAGAAAGAGAGAAAGGAAAGGATCAGCTCCCAGGAACAGTTTGAGACTGAGAAGAGTAGCATTCTGGAACAGCTAGAGAGGGAGATGGAAGAGAGGAACAGCACACTTGTCAAGTTAGAGGAGGAGAAAGAGGAGAGGAGCAAGGCTCTTGAGCACCTGGAGAAAGAGAGAGAAGAGAGGAGGAAGGCTTTGGACCAGCTCGAGAGGGAAAGAGAGGAAAGGAAATCTGCCATTGAACAACTGGAGAAGGAGAGGAGCAGCATTATGGAGGACCTGGAGAAGGAGAGGGAGCACAGGAGGAGTTCTGTGGAGCAGCTAGAGGAGGAGAGGCAGAAGGTTGTGGAACGGCTAACAGAGGAGAGGAACAATGCAGTAAAACAGCTAGAGAAAGAGAGGCAGGAAAGAAGCCAGGCTTTAGATCTGCTGGCGAAGGAGAGAGAAGAGAGAGACGGCATCCAGGAGCGATTGGAGAAGGAAAGGAGCATCACCCAGGAGCAGTTGAAGGAGGAGAGGGACGGAGTCTTGGCTCAGTTGGAGACAGAGAGGCAGGAGAGGAGCAGTGTGCTTGCCCAGCTGGAGAAGGAGAGGGAGGAGAGGGCTCGTCTGGAGCAGAGGAGGAGGGTCTCGGCCGAGGGCCGCTTGGCTGAGGCCGGTCATCTCCAGGCCAGGCTGGAGTCTCTGGAGGAGGGGCGGACGGAGCTCCAGAGGAGGCTGGTAGAGTCAGAGGAAGAGAGGCGGGAGCTGAGTGCCCGGATGGAGGAGCAGAGGGAGGAGCTGCAGAGGCAGCTGGATCAGGAGAGACAGGAGATGGAAGAGAGGCTCACACAAATCCTGGAACAGAAGTAAGAGTGCCATTAGCAGGTTTTCCTTAGTTTCTCTGAATAATGCAGTAACTGTAGTTACACTAAATAGACCGCTGAAATGAAATATAATTGTATAGAATATTAAATGCAAATGTTTTGAAAAACATTTTGTGCTGAAATTGGAAAAAAATCATGCTCACACTTTCCTTCTTTTCTTTTTAATTTTCATTAGCTCTAATGATGCAGAGACAGAAAAGTGGAGAAACATGTATGAGGAACTGTTTGCCAAAGTTCAACCATTCCAGGTAAGTTTTGCATTTGACTGTTTGATCATTGGTCCTCAGATCCCTCTGGAGAGGTAGCCTAACCATGTTCTCTAAATAGGCGTTTAACCAGGTTAAATGGTGCCACAGTCTAGTAGCCGGTCTTGCATTTGCTCATACAAATGATGGCACTCTGTCTTGTAGCACAGCCATTCTATAAGCCACTGAAGTTGATTGAATGGTTGAAGTGTTGTGTCTTCTTACTGGCATCAGCCACAGGCCCACTGTCAAACCTGTTGGCTGCCTCTGTCCCAAGGCAGAAAAAAGCTCTCAAGACTCACACTCAAACGAGGAAAGAAAATGATCTGCAGTGGAAATGATTAAAGTTTCTCTTGTGCCGCAGTCCTTAATAAACTTACAGCCCTAACAGCTTGTCTTTACTGCACATGAATGTCAAACTGTTGTGTGTTGTTGAATTCTGTCTGTCTACACTGAATCCATGTAATAAGCATTCCATTCTGTCAGAAATCTCATTCAAATAGCATGACAACACAAGCATCCAGGAAAATAGAATCGGGATGTCTGCCAAAAGTTCTGCTCAAAACATCAAGCTGTGTCCCAGTGCATCCAGCTATGACAATCCAATTAAAACCAAAGTGATCAAAATGGAGTTTGTCGCGAACGGTCATTCTTTAAGCATGCAGTTAGGACATGTTATCACTGATGTGCCTGTGTTCTCTGCGCCTCTTATTTTTACAGAGGCAGCTGGATAACTTTGCAGCCGAGCGCAACGCGCTCGTGAGCGAGAAGGGGGCCACACAGGAGGAGCTGACCCGGCTAGCTGAGGCCTACACCCACCTGCTGGGCCATCAGAACCAGAAGCAGAAGATCAAACACGTGGTCAAGCTCAAGGAGGAGAACTTTGACCTCAAACAGGTCTGTCTCTACCAGGGTTTTAGGAAAAACGGCACTGGAGTTACTGTGTATATGGGGAAAAATAGAATATTTTTAAAATAAGTTATTATTATTATTATTATTATTATTATTATTATTATTATTATTATTATTATTTGCTGGCTAATATTACATGATGAATGAACCAATCATTAGCTCTTTATCTCTTTACCAACACTGTATGTGTGTGTGCATCTGCGTCTGCATCTGCAGGAGGTGTTTAAACTCAGGTCCCAGGTGACGAAACAGAAAAAGGAGCTGGAGCAGTTGAGGCCAAGCCAAGGGCCACGCTTTGACCCCAGCAAGGCCTTTAAGCACGACCACAAAGAGAACCAGTGCCCACCTTCCACCCTCAAGGCTGGTAAGCCCCGACCTGCGGCTGCTTTACACCCACATGCAGTCTGACTGAAACCTCTAAAGCTAATGATGCACAAGGTACAGTGCAGAGTTTTTGGTCAATGTTCTGAGGATTGTTGGGTGGTTAGTTTCCAGTGAGATCTGGCATAATTTTTGAAGTTTGTCGGTTGGTAATTTGTCATGCAATCCAAACATAGATTGTTGAAAATGTCCCGTGATTCATCACTTCAAGAGCTCCTGGGTGCTTGGGATGTGTACTTATTCAGACATCTAGCAACAGTATTGCCCAGAGAAAGAGAGTGCAAAAAAATACAATTTAAGTTGGTAACAGAACCTCACTGACATGTATGCGGTCTTCAGAACCTCACTGACATGTATGCGGTCTTAGAACCTCACTGACATGTATGCGGTCATACGACATGTATGCGTCTTCAGAACCTCACTGACATGTATGCGGTCTTCAGAACCTCACTGACATGTATGCGGTCTTTAGAACCTCACTGACGTGTATGCTGCCTTTAGAACCTCACTGACATGTGTGCATTCTTCAGAACCTCACTGACGTGCATTCTTCAGAACCTCACTGACATGTGTCCATTCTTCAGAACCTCACTGACATGTATGCATTCTTCATGTTCTAGGAAACAGAGCTGTAATTTAACGCCTGAATACAGAGGGGGAAAAATACCTGGACACTGGATTGGTGACGCCAAAAGCTTGTATGGATTTTCTGTCCACCCAAACGTCAACCTGATGGATTTTTGGTGTGTGTCTTACATTGTCAGTTTCTGTCGTACTGTTTGTCGTGCTTTTTACTGGGCTATGGTTATGTACATTATATGTGCTATATTACACATGCACAATGCATGTAAGGGCCTTGTCCCTTAAAATAAATGTGTGGGTTTTAACACTTCCAAATTGAGCTCTTTTTAAAAACAAAATACAAAAGCCATGATAATATTATTTTAGAATGTTAGATGTCAGACCTTTAGAACAATAATTACTGCACTGCTTTGAAATAAAACAGTTTGTCTTTTTTAAAGTGTATTTGCATTTAAACCCCTGGCTGTATGTTCACTGACCTTGAACAAAGCATCTGAGGAAAATGCATCAACATCTTAATCCAGTTGCTGCAGTATGGCAACGTTGTGGCATACAGTGGTAGAAAAAGTGCTGGCTGAAGAAGCTATGCTTCAGACATGTTAGCTGGCTTTCTTAGCCCTTATTGCAGGCGACGGACTGTTATCAGCTTGAGTTCTTAACACAACACACAGTGTGAACGACGTGAATGTTGATCATAAAATGTCCAGTGGAAGTCATTTTCCACATCTCTGCTGATCACACACTACTAGACAAATACTGCACACTATAAAACATTTTAAAGTGATATTTTACGGTGATTATCATACCAAAAATCTATCATATCATTGCAAGCTCATTTATAAATTAGCCATTTTTCTGTTTAATTACACAATTAGTATCAAGCCGTTACTGCACAGCAATCAAAGTCATGACCATAGTTTTTTACTTATTTTAATGGGGCCTATTCCATTATAGCTCTCAATCACATGAAAATAGCAGTTTTAAAGCAACTTGGCAAACTTTGTAAACAAATTAAAATGTTATTTATCTATTTGTGTTTAAGAAAGACAAGGTTTTGTGTCTTTTTCCAAAAATGGAGGAATAGGTTAGGTATGCGGAACAGACGCTGGAGTGAATACCAATCCTCACATTGTTTGGAGAGAGGAAATAGGGGAAACTATTATTTCAGACTTAAATGGTTCTAGCTTGAAAGTGCTCATGATGTCTGCTGATAAACAGAAACCATCTGTAAAGCAAGCTGAATATGAAACCTCTTGTAGATCCGGATGAGATTTTGCACAAGTAGTGAAATGATGAAATGAACCTTGCAATGCCAGACTGAGAAGTGACCTCACATTGATTAAAGGCACATAGAAGATGCAGTAGAGTAGAGATATACAGATCACACATGACCTCATGGTGGTACAGATGGGCATGATCACTACCTTCAAATTGTAGAAGACGCAATATAGTATGTACCTTAGTAGGCCAAGTTGCTTGACGCCAAAAGTGACCCATACCAACAAATATTCATTGACGTATCCATGGAAAAGAGGAAAAAGGGATATGGGAGATGAACATGATGTCATTTACTGCTACCTTTAAATTGTTCTAACCCTTCAAATCTCTGTTAATGCCTAATATTCATTAGAAAGGCAGGGAGATGAAAGCCAAGTGTCTTAGATGGTAGATGTCGAAAAACTTCCACATTTGTCCAGAAGAGGGCAGTAGAGTTCCATTGAAAACACAAACTTGCTTGTGTCTTGCTCAGGATTCATTTTTCAATGAAAGTGACACAAATCCCCATGTGGATTCAAGTTGATGACTTTTATTGTTGTACATGCACACGATTACAGAAATGAGCCAGTCCTGTGTTTGAGACAGACAGTACAGGTACAAAGCCAAGGGTTCCAGAAAGTTGAAGAGCCAGTTATTTTGAACTGTCTGACAGAACTGCTGTGTGTGTTGTGTGTGAAGTGTCAGTTGCAGTATTCCTGCAGGTGATGGATGTTACATGGCTGGTAGCAGCACTGTTCCACTATGCCCCTCTTCCTCCTCAACTCGCTGCGTCCGTTCATCACAGCGCGCATCCGTTTCCTTGGGACTGGTGACTTGGAGAGATAAACTAGGGCAAGGGGTTCGGGTGGTGGGAGAATTAAGTGCAGTTAACCATCTGAAAAGTGCTGACCATTAGCATCATAACTCCAAAAACACTTTCTCCCATCCCCTTCCTCAAAACACAACAAAAAAAAGCACATTTATTAGATTGCACTATACATATTTAGTTAGCCCTTATTCTGTCAATTGTAGCCATCAATAACTTTGTAATGGTGCAGTAATAGCCTTACCCAGCAGAGCCTGCAAGTCCCTCTTGCTCTTGTTGGAAATGTAGAAAAAGCCGCGTTCTCCACACACTAGATACAGAGCCTCCACCAGGTGAGAGCCGCACAGGTACTTAGGCGGGTTCGCCGAGCATCCTGGGAAACAGGAAGTGAGAAGCAGCAGCACTACCGGTGCTGCTGGGAGTATGTAGGCCATGTCGACGCTGCTGGAGACACAGATGCCCAAAAGCAAAGCAATAATCACCGTTGGTCATATACTGATATCACCAGAAGAATAGATTAACCTTTTGTAATCCAAGTGATGCTTATAATCCAGCTTCATAAAGAAGAGGCTTGAGTCTGCAGCAGTGCTGTAGTTCACAGTTACTGGAGACAACTTACCTGTGGCTGTCTGGAGGAGGTTAGGACATGAGAGGGAGTTCTCTCTTCATTTATACTGGGACAGTCCTGCCTTTGATCGCATCAGCGGAAAAAGCTAAGTTGGCATGTAATACTTGTCCCTCCATAATCACACTCATCTGTCTAAGTGGAATTAGGAAGGTGGCGATCAGCTGAAAGAGGCTTCGGGGAGCAGAGTGCGATCGGTTCATGCTTGAAGAAGTCAGGGCTGCATCACAATCTACTTAACTAGAGACAAAGAGACAAATCTACAGCTGGCTGTCGCTGAAGGACATGCATACAGTACCACCTTTTTTTGTTTTCTTTTTTTTTTTTTTAATCGGTGGTATAAGAATGGTTTATAGCTGTGGCTGTTACGAGACTTACTTAGAAGTGGGTAGATTTTAAGTTTTAGCATAGGACAGTGTGATAAACAGAGTTCAGTGGGAGAAGGGATGTTTGTCCTTAACACTTAACTAAAGGTTGTCTTCATAGGGGAAGGTAAAGAGTATCATAGTTAAAAGGGTTTGAGGGGAGTTCTTAATACTTGCTCAAGGTCCAACTTGAAAGGCCTTTCTAAAAAGTGGTTCTTTGGGGGAAATCGGCAGAGGCTACACTGAAGAGGTACATCATCCGCAGCTCAAAAGGATCACTTCAAACAGTGACACATCAAAACTCAGGGCCTCAAGAGGAAGTGAGGAGTAAGCGTGAAGTCACAAAGGTAAAAATGTCTGGACTCATTTATTTATTTATTTAACTAACTAACTTTTCTTTTTTGTCTGCTGTGATTTCATCACCTCATCAGTAATAGCCAACTGCAGAATATGCTGTTTTCAAAAAGACGGTGGCATGCAGCAGCAAAAGGTATTTGGTGCTCTGATCAGGGGAACTAAGTTTGCAAGGCTGATGCAATAATGCCTGTAGAGTTGTAGCCTAAGATAAGACACTATGACCAGCTGGAAGTGGCTGCTTGTCCTGTTTGACCCTAAAGGTGGATTATGCGACGCCAGGATTAGAAAAACTAGGTGTACATGTCCATTTGAGTCTCACATATTTAGAGTTTTTAGGCATCTGAACTTTTTTTTGAAGTACTGTAGGAATGACATTTTTAAATGTGGCCAGCTTGTCAGAATGTGGCCAGCTTGTCAAGTCAGCCATTTTTTTCTCCTGTCTTTTTTTTTCCTTTAAATAGTTTTTGTCCTTGGTTGAACTTTTTTGACAGCTGACAGAAAAACCCTTTTGGTGTCTAGTTAAATATTTTTGTTGTAGATGCAGCTCACTCAGAAGGCAAGTCTATGTCCACTTGTCTGATTTCAAATGCTGATTCCCCACCCCCACTAAACTATGGAAAGGAATGTCCCTGTGTCTGACAGCTGGGGTTAAAGTGGGAGGAAGTAAACATGGCGGGTCGTTGTTATACCGGACGTGGATCCTGGGCCTTCTGCACGTCTGATTTGCTGTGTCACAAGTTTCCTAGGCAGGGAATGGTGACAGAGCACCCTGCTGCCTGCTCTCCCTGTCAAAAATGTGACACTCACTAATTCTGTACTAACCTCTGTTGTGACCTAGCCTCCCCATTGCCATGGCTTTTTCAGAGCCCTTACAAGACAGCGGGTGTCTCAGACATGCTGTTGTTTCTTTCATGATATATATATATATATATATATATATATACATATATATAGGCAACTATCAGACATGGTGACATTTCAGGGGTTTTTTTCTTTCCTCTCTACCAACAAGATAAGTTTGGACTTCATTTCACCTATTAACTTGTGAAATTGACTATTTTGTCATCTCGCCCAAACTTCTGTACCGCTATCCTCCACAGACCCGTCACAACTGCCTCCACACACTCACACACACACACACACACACATACACATCAGAAAAAAAGACACAGAACAACTGTGTGTGTGCATCGGAGGGAGCGAAGGAAGAAAGACACATCTGCACCTGTGCGATAGAGGAATAGTGAGAACATTTTGACAGTGAGGAAATGGAGACTTGTCATTGGCTCTGACGGCCCCAAGGGACTCCAGTGATGAAACAGATGCGGGGTGCCATTATTTCCTCACGAGAAGCGAGTCGTGTTTTTGAAAGGGATCTGATTGCCCTATTAGTCCCTACTGCTAAGCACAGGGAATCCAAGAGAATTGAGTTTCGTCTGCGTAACTTTGGCTTTGACTGAGAAGGGGATTTTTGACGATTCTGAAAAATGGTTTGATATGAGGACTATTAATACATTCAGTTTAGTATGTGATGGGTTTTTGTAATCTTTGTGACTGTTAATTTAGTATTTTGGAGCTTTGTAGCAATTTGGTAAAGGTAGAAGTTTCACACTAAAATATTCATCCCATTAGTCATTGCTCTTTAGCTTATAGTGTATACTTACACATTTTCCAAATGAGTACTGGAACATGGTTTCTTTATAGACAATTATGTATTAGACCCCCCTCACCCCCCAAGTTTCACAAACCTTGAATTTTATGTTTTAATATGACAGCCATAAAGGCAAAGTGTTTAGTAATATTGTTGATCGTTATTTACTTAAAGTTATCTACTTGTGTGCTCAGTAAAAGATAGGAGCATGTGTAGCAATTTTGACATTTGTAAGAAAAATATACATTTTACACTCAAGGCTTTGTGTTTTCTCAACACATATAAAATGTAATCAAAAAATTATACAATGTAGTTATTACACATGATTATGTTTATTAATCAACTGAAAGGTAATTAATGACCGTTAATATGAGAGCTGTGTTTTTGTTCTGTGAACTTGAGCCTGTGAGCAGTAGTTATGGCAACAGCTTTTCCTGGCAGAGTAGTTCTGTTTGCTCCTTTTCAGCCACAGAAGAAACCTAAGCTGCTACGGCCCCACAAGATTCCTTCCTCTGTATATTTAATGTGCTTTGTGGTGCCAGGTCGTGTACAGTATCTTTTGTTTTAACACAAATATCATTTGAAACCGCAGAGATTAACGGCATCGTGTAGCGATCAGCCTTGCTGGGAGAGCAGCGGCACCACACCGCACCCTGCCTCCAGGAGCCAGCTGGGCTTCCGAACTTCAGCCATGGCCCCAGCAACACAATCAGTCGCAGGCTGTTTATGGTCAGGCAGAGATAATTCTTCGCTGTGGGTGTAAACTGTGGGGCTTAGTTAGAGGAGCCAGGCAGGGATCTGGATTCATGTATTAGTAGAGTGAGCAAACAGACAGAGGGGTGGGGAGGTGGATGTTGGGCAGGGAGGCCTGTCGATGTTGGCAGAGGTATGGGGGCCGAGGCTGGTGGGGGAGTCGGAGGGAGCCAAGCAGGCAGCAGGGAGAGGGGTTAATCGATGTGAACGCATCCTCACTGCCAGGCAAGGCGTGCGGTGCCAATCGATAAATGTGGAGCACCCCCGTGAGGACAGTGCACGCCCCACACGTGCTGCAACACACACATACATACACACACACACTTTTGTACATATACATACAAACACACGTGCACCCGTAGTCACCTATACAACACACTTTGCTCTTCCTAACATATACAACACATTAGTTTGAGATTTATTCACATATATGCTGTGTGCTCACAAACACACTTCAAGCAGATGTCCACATGCATCTATACATTCCCTACATGAACCAGCCTGTTGCTATTATAATGTGATGGTCAGCATTAACAAAGGAGTTGATAGGAAGTATAGATTTTTATTTTGCTTGACAGTGGAGGCAGAAGAAATAGCAGTAAGAGATGTCATGGTTAGTTTACATTATCGTGTGACAGACGCAAAGGTTGTGGTCAGCCTCTAGAGGATTGAAGGTCAGGACGTTGTGCACTTTTTGGTCTTGTTTTATGGCGCTCCTTCAGTGCCTCATCCTCCTTGTCTCTCCTCTTCCTCACACCACCTTTCTCTCTGCCATCACCCTCCTCTCTGCCCTTGTCAGTTCAGTGTGTGTGTGTGTGTGTGTGTGTGTGTTTGTGTTTTGAAGGTGTGTAAGAGTATGTGTGTCGTACATGGCGTATGTAGGCATGTGGATATGTCTGTGGGGGTTTTAGTTTGTTTTGTGTTGTGTGCTGTGTGTTTTGAATGCATAGATCTCTACATGTGGGTGTGTGTGTATGTGTGTGTATGTGTCTGTGTGAGTCTTAGAGTGGAGGCATAGATGGGTCAACCTCAGGGAGAGGGTAGTAATGATGTCTAGGGGGTTGCCAGGACTCAAAGTGAATACATAGCAACCCCTTCCTCTCTTCCTCCTTTTTCTCCCATCTTTCTCTCGCTCTTCCTCTACACATCTGTCTGTCATTTTCCTCCTCTTTGAAGTTTTCCCAGTCTTGCCTGTAGTGCTCGTAAACCCACACAAAATGGCCCATTAAACACAAATTTTGTCAGTTTCATTCGTGACTGAAAGTTGTACTGGCTTTAGCTTTGGCTTGGACACCTGCTCCTTCCCTTCTTTGATTAGGAAGAAAGGGCGGCGTGGACGTGAGCCATGAATGTGGAGCAGTCCAATCCATATTTCACTCATGAAAATGGATTAGAGAGGCAAATCGATGGTGCTCGTCCGAGCCTCTGATTGTAATCTCGCCACGCTTTGATATCAGGTGTGCATATCTGAAGAGCGACTCTATTGACACAAGAAGACAACGACAGCTGTTTGTCCAGCCACAAAGCCTCACCTTTGGCTACCTGGCAGTCTAGGGGGTGAAGGAGAAATCAGGTCTTAGCTGCATCAGATGTACAAAGAGATATTAGGATTCGCACCCAGACGCAGGTTTTTTAATGAATTTTTGCAGCTGGCAGAACAAAAACAGAATACAATTAAAAAATGATTAGTTGTATATTCTTCCTACTATTGACACAAACAACAGCACTCACAACAATGAATATGAATCGATGTAAAAAGATTAGTCCAGCTTAATTTTGCCAAGGAATTCAAATATCTAACAAATGAGCTTCATCTCTAAGGCAATGTAATGTCATGCTGTCATGACAGGGTCTGGCCTGAATTGTATCTTTGTTGGGTCACGGACAGCCTACTTAAAGGAGCCTACCTCAGTTGAGTGACATGCAGAACACCCAGTCCAAGAATCTACTCTTCTGTGACATTCATTTGGCATTCGTTCATGACATTTCTCAAGTACAGTGATTATCTGTTGTTATCTCTAATTGACGATGTTCCATCTTGTGTCTATTTCTGCTGGTATAATAACACAATAAACACACATAGACTGTGTTCACAGAGCTTTGTTACTTGGTGATAACAGTCTATTTATGCACGTCACCCCAAAGTGAACTCTCTTCTCTATTTGCCACCTCCTTGATGATATGATTGACATTTCAGACAGCCAATGACACATCAGTAGACGGATCCCATCAGCGCTCCCAGCCCTGTGGGGAGCTCACATTCGACAACCTAAGGGCTTCACAGGGCAGGACGCCTGGGTCAGAGACTATCCTGCTATTCTGACAGCACCTGTGAGTTTCGAAGAAAGTGTACTCTTCTTAGTGACTGACAGCAACCAATGATCATAGACAGATGTGTCAAAAAAAGGTGTCGCTGTTCTCTTTTGTCTTAGGTCACAGGGATGAGAGTCATGACACTTTGTCTCGGGGATAAACTTTGGGATAAACAAACATTTGCTTGCTACATGAAATATCATCTCCAGTTATGCTGCTGACAAGTATTGCCATGTGAGAATGGTGGAGTCCATAGAAAAAGAATAAATCAAGTCTTGGGTGGCCCATTAGGCACTTGAAACCTCACTGAGGGAGAAGCTGAAGAGGAGCAGGAAGTGAGCAAACCAGTCTTATTGTAGCCAAGGAAACAAGGTTAATTTATCTCCGAGCACCTCGCGTTCACATTCTTGTTTGATTATACTTTCTTGTTTTCATTTTTCATCCCTCTTTCCCCCGCCTCCCTCACTCGCTCACTTTTCACCGTCTTCCCCTTGAAGTTGCAAGGCAGGGCAGGATTGGAGGTATTGGGTTTGGAGGCACCTGTTGAGCTTGAGGGCTCCTGCTGCTCTCCTTAATATGAAAAACGAAGCCCAATCGTCGCGAGCGAAATGACGCTCGGGGGAAAGTCAGGGGTGGGGAGAAACAAGAAAGAGGAGGGAGGGCGCCTGCCGCCGCTACTCAATTTTAACGACCCCTTTTCATTGTTCCATCGACAGACCGATAAAAAGCCAAGCGGCCTCCGCATCTTAATTATGCTTGCAGCACTGCAGCCTAGCCGTCTGTTTGCTTTGGCTGATGTAACGGCATTAGTAAATCATGTAACCATACCCCAACTGAAGGCGGATGAGGAAAAGTGGAGGTTAGATGTAGGGAATGATGAATGTGTGTGTGTGTGTGGGGTGCAAGAAGATGCGGGTGAAATCAAAAGGGCACAGAGACATATGCCTGTTCTGCCCTTATGACCAGTTCACCTCCTACCCCATGATCAACCACCCAACCCCCAGACACACACACACACACACACACACATTCTTTGCGTTTGATTTTAGCCCCACCCAATCCTGACGAAACACACTGCTATGGTTACTGCGTCTACGGCACCATTGCCGCAGCATCAAACAGGCGCGGCGCTTAGAGGAGGAGGCGCGCCGCTAAAGCCTGTCCATCACAGTGAGGTAATGAGATCTCAGTCGCCTGCCTCTAACACCGCAGCGCCTTTGATATTTAAATCATCACAGGCTATCGGCCTGGATTCAGATGCGGTGCGCGTCAATTTAATCCCCCCCCCCAAACCCTGAGTGAAACTTTAATGGGCCCCCTCCCTCCATTTTTCTCTCGCTCTTTCGACCTCCCTCTTTCTCTCTCTCTCTCTGCTTCTTTTTTCCTGTCTGGTGTGCAATCTCAGATTGATCAGGTGTTTTGGTCGTGTGGTAAAAATTCTATGAAGGACTCTTCTGGTGCATGGCAATGGAGCACAATACATGGAGCAATAAGTTTCATTATTCATCTGGGTCTTCGTAATGCATCACCCCCACTGAGCGCGAGCTGCGAGCTGATTGGCTGGAAGTTGCCTGCAGCGCGAAAAATAAGCTAGCTTCGTTTTTTCCCTAAGACTTCAGAGCACCATTAGCATACTTTGTTAGTCTCTCTCTTGCTGACTGGGTCGATCGCAGCCTGCAAGTCCAATAGCCCCTGCTCGTTTTGTCTTGGACGAATGTCCAGTATCCCTCAGTCTAAGATGAACCGCAAATGATTAGCGAGGACAAGGCCTGGAGAGAGAGAGAGAGAGAGGGAGAGAGAGAGAGAGCTCGATGGTCTCCTGTAAAATGGTTGCTCACAGTTTACCAGCGTTTTAGAAACAGACGTCCATTCCAAAGAGGATTAATTTCCAGTGGAAAACGTCAATGGTCTTCTAGGGACCAAGACGGCAGCACCAGATTGAAGCTCCAAATGGCCTCAGGGTCAGCCCAAGGCTACGGTCATCATTATATGGCAGTGATGATCATCTCTGGCTCCTCTCTCCGTCTCTCACTCGAAGCCCTCCATGGTCAATAGGAGTCTCTACCATTTGGCAGCGTCGGTAATTAGCCAGATGATTTATGATCAAGACGGTTTGTTTTATCAATTTATTTATTTACTTATTTGATTTTTAACTAATTAGAAAGTGAAAAATTCATCATACACACATTACACACATCTCCAGTTCCAGTAGATTTCTTTGGGTGTCACTACTTGTGTGTGTGTGTGTGTGTGTGTGTGTGTGTGTGTGTGTGTGTGTGTGTGTGTGTGTGTGTGCGTGCTTGCTTGTGTGTGTGCTCTGGCCTGCGCACGTCTGTGTGCATGCACGTGCATGCGTGCAAGAACACGTGATGTATGGCCATTCTCACAACCACCTCAGAGCTCTCTGAATGAATTTCTAGGGGTTGACAGGTGTTATGACGGGTCCTGATCCTGCTGATTAGTCGGCACTGGCTCCCTCAGCCCTCCACAAACTACACACACACACACACACACACACACACACGCAGAGGCACTCTCACACCCCTCATGTCTGGCCACCCTACCAGCCAACCAAGCCATAACTTGTCATCCACTGTTGGCAGATCCACGCGCCATAAACTGTGTTTTAATACCATGCGTATGGCAGGATTCAGGGCCCGTCTGTCTTCATTAAGGTGACAACTTTATGCAGGGAAGGATAGGCTTTTGCTGTCATCCAAATGGCGTGCTACGAAATCAGGCAGCGAGTGCATTTAGCATGGGTTACTACACACCTGACTTGAGTGAGGTGAGGAACTGATCTACGATCAGGGGCCAGGAAGCTGGGCAATCCAGGATCTGGTGTATCGGTGAGGTAGAAGCTGTAAAGACGCCACGAGATGAACCAACATTTACACCTTTCCCTCATTTTTATGGTGTCAAATAAAAATGACACTGGTGGCTGCTCGGAACAATGTCCTATATCACAATTACATCTCATATTAAAGCGATTTAAGGTTCCTGTGGAAAAAAAAAAAGATAAAATAAAGGAAAGTTTTTAAAAAAAAAAAAAAAACACCCTCATAAAACTAACAGCTAAAATAAAGCAACTGGCAACCTTACCTTTGATGCAGGCATCCCGGCCAAAAGGACCATCTGATTTATTGAACGGGCCTGCACAATAGGCGCTTTAATGCCTTTTATTAATATTTTTCTATTTTATTAAATGAGATGAAAGGGGTCGTGACATCCATTCCTCTGATTAATGGTCGATGTTGGGTAAAGAAGATGCACTAAAGCCTTAAAAGTTAATGCTGTTGTCAGGCCACCGGCGGCTGATGAGGACGTGGGCTGAGAAGTAACTAATAGACATAATTCAGCAAGGTAATGTCTGATAACCCGGGACAAGATGGATCTCGCTTGGCAATATTATGGAGTATGTCGAGGCGACTGGTCACATTTATGTGCATTATTTATGCCCGGTAATGAACACCATAATGAAAAGTGGACACAACGATAAATATGAGCCTGCAATATAACGCGGAGGATAATCATTGGTGCAATTAACGTGTCCTGGAAATGCGCTGGAAGCGAAGCATTTCACTTTTTTCCACCCTGACCACAAAGCATATTTTAGCTGAAAGCACCAGGATTAATCAGCAAGGCACTCTACAGTAATTCACTTGTGGGTAGCACCTGAAAAGTTGTTAGAGTCCATAGTTTTGATTTAATAATGCAAAATATTTAGTTAATCTTTATGTAAGACCCTAATTTTATTATTTGGTGATATCTTAACCTTTAAATAGATTGAACATAGTTCAATCTATTCAAATGTTTATGTTTTACACACGTTGACATTATTTATGCTGACTTATCTTTCCATTGGAACAGCAAAGGGTTTAAGAAATCTATAATATCTGCAGTAAAGGAATTAACAATTATTAAAGAAGCAAGATATTACAGTGTTAGTTCATTAATTAGATCAGTCTACAAGTGTCCAAATAAGATGTAACACGATTTCTATCTTTCTGTCTTCTTTCCTTCCTTCCTTCCTTCCTTCCTTCCAAGGACTATAATATTATTATTCAGAAGAATATCCTATCCATCTATCGATATTACCATAATGTAAAGTTGTTACTGAAGACATCCCTCAGCAATTTTTTGAAGCATCTTGTTTCACTGCTGACCCTCAGCAAGGCCTTGTTGTGACACTCACTGTTTAGATGAGACTGCACAATCTATGAGAGAGGCCATGAACAGGGAGGAGAATTGATGAAAGGGTTTTCTGCTTGCGACCAGACAACATTGTTTTTGTGTGTGTGTGTGTGTGTGTGTGCGCGTGTGTATGCGTGTGCGTGCGTCTAACGGCCTATGCAATGCAGGGTGTATCTAATCTACAACGCGCCTGGCTATGACAACTCTGTGAAGTCAAGTTTATCACTTCAGTGGGGTTTGATGTACGACGTTCTGCATTAACTTTGCAAGCGCTATCATACATTACTGGAAAGACATGTTGACATTTTATGGCATAATTCTAATGGCAAGGCTTCGTGCTGCCTGTTCACACACCAGTATTAGATTGTGCGGTCAATTATTTTGATTAGCTGCACAGTGACTGTACTGCACTGGGCTATAAATAAATGCTTGGGTGGTAGTCAGTAGTTGCTGGCAGTGAGGGTTAGAGAAAGGAATGCCTGAACATGGCACAGACTTCTAAGAGTTTAGCCTCCATCGAGACTAATAAATGGTTTTCTCACAGAGAAAAACATCTTGGTCCTATTGCGGTCTCACCTTTCAGTGATTGACACTTTGGTGCCCAGAGATCGGCACAGACGAAATATAAAATCAGGGGTGAAAAATGGATCCGCAGCATCCAAATTTGATTTGTCCCCCCCGCTCCCCTTTGTATCCCCATGCAACCTGTGTTGAAGTCCGAGTCCCAGATGCCGACGCATCCACCCCACATCCCCCTCACAGCTGAGCCTTATCATTTTGCGCCTGTCACTTTCTGTTATATGTGACTCCTGTATTTCCCAGCATTCCTGTGTGTGTGTGTGTGTGTGTGTGTGTGTGTGTGTGTGTGAACCATTCGGGGAGAGGGGCCTAGGCGATCTGATTCATTAGCTGGAAGAGATATCACAAGGCTAGCTCCCTGCTGATAATACCGCAATCCTCCCTCTGATCCAGGGCCATGTTCTCACCAGGCCCCAAAGATCCTTTAGGCTGTGCGCCCAGCCTTGCCAGCAGGGGTGGGTTGGGGGTGAGTTGGAGGTGGGCGGTGGGCGAATGTGAAAGGAGAGGGGTGGAACTTCTCTGTGTGTACCGCAGGCTCTTTGAGCAGAGGAAATAGCATAGTCCAACAGATAGTACACAGAGTAAGTGAGGCCTTCCTATGGATTAACTGATAGAGGGACATACTAGCAGCAAACAAGGTCATGGCTTTAATTCCCGAGCAGAAAGCATGGTGGCACTACTAATCAAATGAGATCAGTAAGGTCCAAGATATCATAGCCTGCACCTGGTAGCCTGTGTACTGCAAAAAAACATCAAATAAGTGGACAAGTTGTCAATTCAAGGCTGATAACATGTAGTTTACCAATCCCTGTACCACCACCAACCACATTTTTCTGTGTTAGCTGTAGAGAAGCTATTGTATATGAGTAATACTTTTTAGGTTAAAATTATCAGAAAATGACTGAGAAACAGCAACAAATGTCCCAAATGACAAAGCACCATGATAACGATACCAGATTTCCACTCAAGTTATCTTGCAAGCAACTAGCACTTCCCTGTTATATCACCCTCTGCCATGAGCGGCCGTTGTATAAAGCGAGTGAATGTTAGAACTGCATTCAAGACGCCTCAATACTGAAAGTATTCCAGGAGAGCTACACAAGGCAGCTTTAAATAGAAGATCAAGAGGATTCATCTGACCTATTAATGCCATATCAATTTGACTGTTTTAGCAAATGTCAGGTGATAGATTTATGAGCTTCAGTTTTATCACCTTTCCATGACCAAGGCAAGATGACTGGATGTCTTTTATAATAATAATAATAATAATAATAACAATAATAACAATAATAATAACAACAACAACAGCAACAACAACAACTATTATTATTATTATTATTATTCCTCATCTGACCCCTGTAACGGGACCATGTGACCAGATTCTCAGCATTTCTTTGCCATCAGTGAAAACATACATTATACAACATACAATATATTACCAGCACACTTTAAAAAGTCCTTTTCATATTCGTAAACTGAGTCTCACAAGGACAAACCAATCTGAGAAGTGCATCTAAGGACAATAGATGGCACTATTGCTCCTCTGTAGTGGCCTGGTCCATTTGAAATATCCCGATCCCCTTATTTGAAACACACAGCACTGATGTATTTGTTTATAAAATGTTGAGTGGATAGAGTTTTCTGTATTAACTGTTATGTGCCTTGGCTTGCAACCTAGTCCAGACAAATATATCCATATATACAGTGTATGGATTTGTGAGAGATACTGCTTGAATCAATATTTATCGTGCTATAAAGGTCTCTGAAAAGATATTTGGATTTCTGGATGTTGCAGGGAGCTTGACTATATAGCATATTTGTGAGTCACAGATAGATAAATGAAATATATCCAAATGGAGGAGTTTAGTTTGCCTGTAGTGTTTGTTTCATTGCCTTTGAACAGACTAATAACCCTGGCAACTAGCTTACCCCTCCATCTTTCTCTCTCTGTTTCCTGGAGCGAATGAGGAAAATGCACATTAAGAAAGCTACTTAACACAGGGAAGAAAAAGAGTAGATTCATTTTATTTTATTTAAATGCAGGCCCCTTTTTTTCCTCTCCTTGACTGTTAATGTGACCCTCTCAAGCCGCGCATAGTCATTATGGGTCCTTATATAGATTGTTCAATTGAATAAAAAATAATATTACTGCTATTAAATATTGTAGGGCTAACTAACTCTGAATGTTGAAGAGACAGCCCTGCATGATTATAAAATTTTGTCTGATTGTTCATGTGAAAAAAAAAAATCCTGTTTATACTTCTGGAATAGAATAGGATATTATAAGAGCATACCTTTGGGAACATGATAAGGATAATTGTCCCATTCGGATTGAATTAATAGTGTTAGCAAAAGGAAATTAATTACCTACATAAATGTTACGTGTTGAAAGAAATGAAAAAGAACCAGTCAAGTGCAAAGAGAGAAGTACCTCATTTGCCCGTTAAGCACAACCCTAAGGAAAAGTTGATTAATTTTAAAGTACAGTAGAAGTAGTCATTGAAAGTAAATCATTTTATTGTGTAATTGCCTATTAAGGTCCTTTTGGCTTGAGAATAGAATTGTGATCCAATGGTGAATTCACCATATTAAGCCGAAGGCGTGAAAACGCTGTCTGTTGACACATTGCAGCAACTAGTTTGTCTGAAATGGTGCCTCATCAACTGTAAGTTGTGGTTTCTAGCCATTAATATTGCTCTTTCTGTGAACTGCTGTGATGGATCTGACCTGGATTACGCCTCTCCAGTGCCGCATATTCGACGAGTCTCACAGCTCTTGCTCGGCAACATGAAGAAAGGATTAGAAACTAAGGCGAGATGTGTCGGTGTCCAGGCCAGTGGAGATTTAGAGAGCAAACACCAAGGGCCTCCATCTCTCTCTCCCTCACGTCCTTCCTCTCTTACTCACTCCCCCCCCCCCCACCCCTTACTGCGCTCTCCCTCTCCCTCTCTCAACTCTCGCACCTCCCTCCATCTCTCTCTTTCTCTCATCAGCACTTCTTCTCCTGGAGATTTAATGGGAATAGTTCGGCAATCATGTGGAGTGAATTAGCCAGCTTGTCACCAGTGGACCATCGAAGACACATTATACCGTAAAGCTGGGCCGTGTGGCCCAGAGAGCGGCCTGGACCTGGCCCAACCTCATTACTGAGGGGGGAGAGTTCTCCCGAGCCGTCTCACGGCCTGGCCAGAGGGCACTCATCAGAAAAGAGGGAGAAAGGAGGAGGAGGGGAGGGAGAAAGTGTGTGTGTGTGTGGGGGGGGGGGGGGCACCTACAGAACTCTGGGGGTATGAAGATGGCAGGATGAGAAGAGAAAAGTTCTATCTGTATCTCTCTCTGTCTATCAGTCTCCCTCTCTCTCTCTCTCTCTCTCTGTGTGTCTGTGTGTGTGTGTGTGTGTGTGTGTGTGTGTATGTTCTGGAATGCTCTCTCTCCCCTTGTACCTCCCCTTACTTTTCTCCACTTTCTGCATCTTTTTCACTTTCTGTCTCTTTGTCTGAATCACCTTCTCTCTTCTCCTCTCCTTCATTTTACCTCTTTTCAACCCTGCCGAATGGTGTACTCTTTCCTCTTTCTTTATGCCATCCCTCGCTCTCCCTGTCTTTACTTTTTGGATCTCCATACATAGCAGACATCCTGTGGTAACAGCAAACACACACACACACACACACACACACACACACACACACACTACCTGGCCAACGCGGTACAGGGCGGGAGGTTTGTTTACAGAGCATGCAGTTGTCAAGGTGATGCATGCTGACACATTCTCTATCTCTCTCTACCCCTCTCTCTCTCTCTCTCTCTCTGTGTCTCTCTCTCTCCTTATTAGTCTTTTATTTCCTCCTGCTCTTTCTCTGCAGTGTCTTGGTAAGCACCTCTCCTTGCGGAGGACGGTCTTGTGGGTTGCCAGGGTATTTAATATGTGCAGCACCGCCGTGTGTGCTACTGCGGGAGTGGAGAATGGAGGGAGAGAAAGGGAGGGAGGGAGAGAGAGAAAGAGAGAGGGGTGAAAATGGAGGGAGATCAGACTAATGCAGAAAGAGAGAGAAAAGAGGGAAGAAAAGGTGAGGTGAAGGTAAAGTGAAACATACCGATGTAAACAGAGAGATAGAGGGAAAGGGGAGAAGAGGGGAAGGAGAGACCGAGAGAGAGAGAGGGTAAAGGTTTTAGCTGTGAAAGCAAGGGGAAATGCGTAGGCTGCAAGCTACTTAAAGTGCGCAGTTATTCCTAGAATCAGGCACGTGCCCTGCATCTTCTCCAAAGGCAACCCTACCCCCCCATCCCACACACAACCTGGGACTCTAACTCCCTTCCCCCTCCCAACCATCACCTCTCCCTCCTCTCTTGTACCCTTCTCCGGCAGCTGTTCCTACTCCGCCTGTCCCCTCAGATCATCCTAAATCATCAGTCTACGCCCCCTTTGCCCTCAAAGGCTTCTGGGAGAGAAGCACAGCTGCCTGCCCTGCTCTCGTTTGATCTGCAGGACCCTGAAATACTGTCCCAGTATCGGACTGCTGTTGGCGGGGCTTGGGTTGTTGTTGTTGGTGGTGGTGGTGGGAGCCAGTGATATACTTTGGCTGTCCAGTGCTTTGTTAAAGCCTCTACAGGATGCTGTATTTTCCTCCCTTTGTGCACCTGTGAAAGGCTTCTACTCGGTGTGGATGGATTACGTTAAACTACGCCCTCATAGTATCAAAGAAGGTCCTCTTTAGAATTTTGCTAGCACCAAAGAAGGAGCAAGAAGCTTCTAGATTCTTTTTCTTTCCCACATTTTATTTCCTTCCTGGTAATCCACATGAGTAGAAGTAATCTTCCTCTTGCTGTGCTGGCTTTTAATGGTTTATAGGGCCCATATTGCTTCTTCTCAGTGTTCCTGCTGTTACGGCTGTGATATCTCCCATCTTCCTCTCAAGAGCTAGGTGCTCAGGAGAAGATAGATAGAACCTACAGATCACTGTGCTATCGCATTATATCCCAACGCTTTACATTGCTGGACTGCGTATGCGACAGAGAAGCCTTTGACATTCCTGGGAAGGTCACTGAAGTTAATTTAAACAATCCCAGCTTAAATAAGAGAAGATTGTTCTTGGAGGAGCAGCCCCGATCCACTTAACACGGCGGTGGCGTTCCCCAGCCATAACTTTCTATTGCTGTCGCGCTTTGAGAGACAGCAATTCACTTTAATTTTTTATTGTCTGTATTAGAATTTTAATTTTAAAGCGCACGGATCAAAAGAATTCATTTCTCTGGTTCGCCAGCCGAAGTAATCCCAAGTGACATGGCGGCTCAGTGGCGGGGACGTGCCCTTCTGCAGAGGTGAACAGAGGCGCCCCTCTTTTTCTCTCCCTCCCTTCCGCCCTCCTTCTCACTCTCTTTCCCCACCCATCTCTCTGTCCTTTTCTGTTGCGCTCTTTTCTCCTCTCCTCACCTCTCTCTTATCTCCTCTCATTCTCTCATTTTCTGTCTTTCCCTCCTTCTCCAATCTCGCACTTTTCTCTCTCTCTCTTCCCTTCCTCTATATTTCAAACATTCTATCTTTTTTAGCCATTCATTACATTACTTATTATAAATGTTACTCTTTTGTATGTTAATTACTGTTTATTAGCATACAGGAAGTATCATTTTCCATGTTAATATCCTATTTACCCCTCCATCAAAGACACACTGGTTGCATACGTGTATAGCATGTGTATTCATACTCGTGGGTGTTTCCTGGCTCCAAGCTAATCTACAGGCTGTAATTAGGTCTGGTTCTAATGAGGTTCTTGTGTAGAACGGCACAGTTATTTACGGGCAGGACCAGAGGTGCAGAGCAAGGGATGCAGAGGACCATGGAGAGGTGTGTGTGTGTGTGTGTGTGTGTGTGTGTGGCCGAGGAAGGAACAGGGGCCACAATCACAACTCATTAGCACCCTCAATTAGCCTTTCAAACCGTGGGGTGCCAGAGTGCTCTTCAAAGGAGGTGTTGGTTAAAAGGGACTGACCTTCATGCAAATGACCACATGGTCAAACAAGCAGGGGCCCTTCACTCACCCTCACCTTCACACACACACACACACACACACACACATACACAAAGTGCAGTGATATGCATAATACTAAACACACACACAAAAACACACTTAAATGTGCAGTCCATACACAGTTCACATGTTCTCATATGGTTCGTCCTGTACAAAGCCATACAATCAAACACAAATATGCCTCAGGCAGACATGTGCCTCTGGCTGCAGACATATTTATACAGGGACAGTATTATGCTGTTACTAAGGATCACGATTCACTCGACTCAACATTCGGTGCTTCTTCATGTAATTTTCCACTTACACAAGAAGGCGGTGGATCGTCAGCCTTCATAACTGGTGGAAAAATCCCCACATCACATTTATCCCATAATTATATCACGTAGCCACTGCCCTCAAATGAGTGCTTACTAAACATACAGACAGACACACACACACACACAGATGAAAGTCCAGATTGACTGCAAAAAACAAAACAAAAAAACTAAAAGGAAGTGCAGCTCAAAGGGACAGAAATAGCGCTAATCTACAGGATGGTAAACAGACAATGAACAGACAGGCTAAAGCTGTGCTGAGCAGAGCAGAGCAGAAAAGAACTGAGAGCTGCTTTACTTGTTTGTGTGACTGTGTGAGCTTCACCTCTAGGCTACTGCTTCTTTGTATGAGTACTGCTGCAGTGCTCTGGGGTGTGATGGGCAAGGGTGGCTGTGGCTGTGGCCTCGGGTGGGGTAGGAGTGGTGGGTGATGTTGGTGGTGGTGGTGGTGGCTACAGAGCCGGCCATTTGGGTGGATGCGCCATGCACCACCTCCATGGCTACTGGTTCTACTGCAGTGCCATGATGTGCGGTGTGATGGACATGGCTGTAACAGTGGGGTGTGGGGCAAGGGTGTGGCGTGTGATGGTGGTGGTGGTGGTGGTGGTGTGGTGGGATTGGGTTGGACACTGCCAGTGGGGAGAGGCTGCTGATTGCTGCAGGAAGAGCAGCCAACAGCTGCTCAGGTTAATGAGTGGAGATAAATTAACAGTGCTGGCGTAAATCAGCTTTATTGAACAAACTCCCACCATTACAAAGGATTTGTTTAGCAATAACTTTCCCCTCGGCTACGGTGGCTGCCAGAAATGGACTGCAAATGTGAAACAAATTGACTTTTTTCTCCCCTTTGATTTGTCTTTGTTCAGGCAATATTGGACATTTCTCACATCTGGTTCATGTTAATGTTCGAGACCCTGTGATATGAGCAGTTGTGCAAATGTGTATTGTGTGTATGTGTGTGTGTGTGTGTGTGTGTGTGAGCATGTGTCAAGGAATGTAAGGAGGGGTTGGGATGTATTGTGTAATGGGATCCACGAGCCGTAAAAATGAACAACATTCAGTCCAGATGAAAGCGCTGTTTGCATGTCATCCTAAGGCCCAGGGACCCTCATTACTCCCAAAGAGTGAGTCCTCACTTGCAAACACAATCAGCGGCTACAAAAAACCCACGCCGACCTCTTCAACTCTCCTCGTCTCCTCCCCTTCCTGTCCTCTTGTCGGAACGTTTCCCTCTCCGACACTCAAATCAAATGAGCTTTCCAGAGCTGTATTGATGCGCAAATATGTGTCCTCTTGGCCTTGTGCTCTCACTCTCTTTCTTTCTTTCTCTCTCTCTCTCTTTCAGCAAACCTCATTGACAACAAACACTGCTTTTGTATTCCCTCTGCTGAGCCCTCTGTCTTCTGCATGCTAACGGAAGGGAGGAAGAGGGGGGACCAGGCCAGCGTGCATAATCAGGCTGCTGCATTCAGATCATGTGCTGTTGTTTCAGTTAACGCCATCAGTAAACTGCAGGTCCTCTCTCTCCTAAATGGTAAGCCTTACCTATTCAAGGCTGGCTAATGGGCAGTGTTGAGAGGCAAGGGAGCGCGAGGCTTCTTAAGCAGTCTCATGACTTAGATTAGCAGTCTAATGATATTTACGTTGTAGCTGCTACACCTGACACGGTTGAAGAGGCATTATTGAGGAGGGTTTGTTTTTGTCTTAAAAAGCGCAAGATAGCTTGCAAACTTGCCTTGGGTGTGCAGTGAATTACAGCCCAAAAGACGTTTGCATTGTAACACATAGCCTTTGCTCATGCTCAAATGTCAGCTTTCAACTGAGTATGCCTAGCTGCTAAGGATATATACTTGGACATTAACACATCTCTGATCCACTGGACAATGGTGACACCATTCTCAGAACCCTCTCTGAACCTAGCCCAACCCTAACAAATTTCCATTTTGTTTTTTGAAAGGACCATTTTCTCTTCCCTCCCACATGGGCAATGCTGAAAGACCAAATCCACACAAAAAGCCTTCCAATTGTTACAAAGAGCTGCATCATGAAACGTGCAATTTGCGAGTGGGGAATTTCCTGTGGATTATACGGCTGTAAAGGCCTCTCGTTGAAAGATGCAGTGGAGGGGCTCAAACGCGGCGGTGAGACCGGGGCAAGGTGGACTATGGAAATGACTGCTTGAATCAAGGTCTCTGTGATCTCAATGAATAGGAAAATATACTAAAATGGAGGCAGGTGGTGGGGAGAACATGGATGAGATTGCTACCTTCAACTGGGCCTGACTCCACAGGTGATCAAGCCTCTTGTAATAATTCAACACCATGAACCAAGGAGAGAGAGAGCGTGAAAAAGTAAGAAAGTGTGTGTGTGTGGTAGGGGGGTAGGTAAAATTGAGGAGAGAAGGGGGACTGCTGGGAGGTGGGGGTGCTGTTATCTGAGAAAATGTCCACTCTAATTTAGTGTCTGCCATTGGGTTGCACTATTCGGAGTCTGCACAGGCAGGAGCACCTTTTTTGACTGCCTGTTGAACTGAGATAGAACATGACTTTTCTTGTCATAAGCGGAAGTGAATTAAATATCCTCAGGACCAGGTCAGTCTTTGATTTGAAAGAGAAAGACAAAAACATTACCAGTTTCCTGGAGTAATCTATATTCATGTGATGAGTTGTGTTTGTATGCTCACTCATACATATGCACTTTCACTGAGTTCCATTTTGTAAGATTTTTCCCAGCGTTGTCCCAGCATTACATACCTGTATAATAGTCATTTTATGTGCTCTTTAGATCGGAGATGAATTAATGGCATGACCCTCTTATTAGTCTTTCTTTTCTGTGACCTTCTTTAATGAGTGCTTGAACAACCATATAGTGAATGTAATAATAATTGAAGCACTTGTTTCTTAACAAGTTGAGGATCATGTTTGTCTCCAGGGTAAAAATCAGTTGAGATGATAATCTACGCTGCCACAATCAATTCATATAAACAGGCTTGTGATTTAGCAGTAGATGACTTTCAGCACTGACTGTTTGACCTTGTCTAAAACTTGACACCTTTTTGACCTTTGACCTTGTCAATGAATGGTTTTCGCCACTCTGTAGCATTTAATTGCATAGGGTATGTGGTTTTGATCTCACAGCCGATACTGATCCTTAATAGTAGAACTTCAGATCTCACTAGTTTCAAGAAGAGCAAATATGCAAAGGTTAAAGAAAGTTTCTCTGTGTATTTTTGTTGGCGTGTGTGTGTGTGTGTGTGTGTTTTGTGTGCCTATGCCTGTTATTGATATGGAAATAATTTAATCACACCATGTGTGAGCAAAAATTGTCTGTTGCTTTTTTTTGTCTCGTCTAACAGGTTTGTTTATTAGAGAGACACCGCTGGGCCGGGAGATCGCTGTAAAATGGAATAACCTGCCCTGGAGAAACCTGCCTCATAAATAATTGGATTGCAGGGAAAGAGCGGTTATGTTTAACTTGAATGGCGCCGGGGGTGTGTTTACCCTCAACAGCCTCTCCGAAAAACACAAATCAGGTCAATTACACAAGTCCACCATCTCTCTCTCTCTCTCTCTCTCTCTTCTCTCTTCTCTCTCTCCCCCGAGTCCCCACTAGGCAACCGGGTCCCGACAAGGCCACTGGTAGATAACACACACTGCGGCAACCTTTAGCACAGACACTGAATATGTTCTTGTAATGAAATTAACCTTGTGTTCAAACCCCCTCGGGCCTGGCGCTGAGAGCAATGCACAGCTGTGTTTGCTACGCAAAGACACATCGACTACTCACATCATTTCATTAAGCTCCACTCAAGCAATATATATTAAGTTATATTTTTATGTAAATACTGATGCGTACACAACTTGAATTGGACTGGATGGTGGAAGCCTCAGAGAAGGCAGCTGCTTCTGATTGGCTCCCGCGAGGGCTTGTTGTCACGATAAGGACCATTGAAAGTCAGAAGACGAGCTATAAAAATGAATTGAATCGAGTTGAAGTGAATTGAACATGGAGTGGAGTGGAGAAACAAATCAGGAGGGGCTGGCATGGCCGTGGTTTGCGTATTCGCTGGGGGCATACGTCAGCAGGCCGGCGGATGAAGAGCCCCTATGTCCAAACAAGCTCATTCCCTGGGCTGAGATGCAATTGCAGAGGGCAGCAGTGCTCACTCTTGGCCTCTCTCCTCTTTTCTTTCTCTCTGTCCCTCTCTCTCTATATCTGTTTCTCTCACTCACCACTCACCAACTCTCTCCTCCCATCCTCTTTTTTCTCACCCCGCCCCCCTCACCTTTGCCATCTTTCCCTCACTACACCCCCCCCTCCCATCTATTTCTCTTTTTCCCTTTCCCCTTTGCACTCCCTCTCTCTCTGCCTTTCTCTCCAGCATCAGTGCATTAGTGCACTAGTAGAGGCAGTGGTTGTGGAGGTGGTGGTGGTGGTGGGGGAGACAGATGCCCTCTCTGGGCCACGTCCCATCAACATGAGGAATCATGTTAGTGGTGGTGGTGGTGGTGGTGCTACTGCTGGTGGTGGTGGTGAGGGGCTCCCGTCACTGGCTTCTCCATCTCCATCGCTCTCCGGGGCGGCCTGGCCGCTGAGCTGACCCGGTCACGAAGCCCATACGTCTGGCTAGCGGCGGCTGCTGGCCCCCTGCCTGATTACTACCCTGGCTGTTTGTTTGCGTCGATCACAGTCATTTGTCTGCCACTGTGTGGGGTTTGTGTGTGTGTGTGTGTGTGTGTGTGTGTGTTCTGTTTTGTGGTGTGCGCATGATACTTTTGTGTACTGCGAGGTATAAATGTTCTGATTTTGGGTGATCAATATGAATAATGTGAATGCTATAACAATAATATATTTGTATAATATATTGAATACAACTGAATTTGCATTTGTGAATAAGGCTGTGTGCATCCCTTTTTTGTGTGTGTGTGTGTGTGTGTGTGTGTGTGTGTGTGTGTGTGTTTGTGTGTTTGTATAGCTGGGCAATGAACTTCTATGTACTCAGTGATTTACTCCTGCAAGGTCTAATTGTGGCTGTCTCTTGGACCTTTAATATGCCTAACAAGCGGAGGTGAATGCGCCTGATCAATGGGTGTGAGTGTGCTTCACTTAACCACTCTCGTTTGGAAGTAATGAGCGAGGTTAGCGCTGACGCAAACCCATGGGTGAGTTAAAGAGATAAATGAGCGCGTGAGGAACGTGTGTGTGTGTGTGTGTGTGTGTGTGTGTCTGTGTATGTTTCATGGTGTGTGCATGTGCTTGTTCTTGTACAACATGTGTGTGTTGTGTGTGTGTGTGTGTGTGTGTGTGTGCTTATGCTCTTAGTGGCTAAACCTGATGGAATGGATCATCTTGAGTGATAAGTGGGAGTGCTCTCAGTCAGGGATTTCACCAAAATGGATTCTCTAAGTCGACTAAGGCCATGTGAGAATGACTTCTCACGCCATATCTCCCCGATAACAGCAAGAGTTTGTACACACACACACACACACACACACACACACAAATGAAATATACGGTGGCCTACAATTTTAGTTTAAAAAAAATTGTTTACCAGGTTAGCTCATATACAAACATGTAGCCCATATATATATATATATATATATATATATATATATATATATATATATATATATATTTCTTCCTCAGAAGAGATGTTTTTCAGAGACATCTGTAGAGGTGGAGTATTTTCAGAGATGTATTCATGACTGTTTCTCTACATTTCAAAAACTAGAGACTCTTGAATCAGGATCTTAACCATCAATGTGACACCTGGACTCCAATCCCCTCTTTCAGCGCTTGATTTGACTGCCTCATCCTCCCAGATGCACTCCGCCCATCCCAAAATACCCAGCCAATTTCCCCCCGCGACAGATAAACACACACACACACACAGTCTTTGTACTGGTATTTGCATGATAGCTCTTCTAGGTTTATGCCTGCTCTTTCACACAGATGGACTCATGTGCAGTACATTGGTTGGGCTTGTCTGCTGATGGAATGGACCCTTGTGATCACCAAAACCACTTCGGCAAAAATGGCACATTTGACAGCCAGAGTCAGAGTACTCCAGTTGAGAGTGTTGCTAATCCTAAGCCAAGTGCATGGAAGGACTTCTCTGGATGTCTTCACCCCGATATTTATAAGCAAATACACTCTCAGGGTAGAGGTGTGTCAACATCCGGGCACCGATACATGAGCTGCACAAAAATACACATTTAATTATATAAGTTTACAACTGCAAGCAATATGTGACAATAGCATACTTTAAGTAAAGGAGCTGTGTGTAGTTTTTGCGGAACACTTTCAGTTTTGAGTCATCCTGAATGCAGCTTGAATGCAGCACATTCCGACATTCTAAATGACAAACAATAACACGGAACACATTTACGCATTCTAAATGACATCTTGCTGCAGCTGCAAACCAAAGATTCTAGAGTGCTCCGCTCTCCAATCTTTTGCTGTAAACAAACAATCAGCAGCCTGCCCCCAAACAATAACACAGAATCACTGACTGCACCACGTGATGTAGGGAGGCTTGGCCCGAAGTAGTTGTTTGCACGCTTAGTCCAGTGGATATCACATGCGTAGGTGTTTTCGAGACCACATCCATGTGGTTGCTATTTTTTGCCTACTACTATACTTTGCCTACTTTTAACCTACTAAAAGTATAGCACATAGCTCTTTTCAATCCTTGGTCACTTGATTGACATAAAGATGTCATATGCAGCTCTGATATTGTGTCTTGCAATCAGTCAATGCGATTTTATGTGTAATACAGAATAATCATCTAATTTTGTTGGTGACAGTGTCTCATTATATTTCTCAGCCTTTATCACATTCTATGACAGCAGTCAAGACAGTTGTTGCTTACAGTGTGACACTGTTATATATCATTAGAGATCAACAGACATCAAAAGCTATGAGTATTTGATACCTGGTATGACATCTTTATGGTCTTGGTATGGCAGGCTTATGACAGAGTTGAAGTATAATGCTCTTGAGATACCTGGTGCAAACAAGAGGTCTCAAAAGTGAGTATCTGTATTCGAAACATCTGTGTCCCTATAGATCATGTGTACACACTGTCACACACACACAAGGGATGAAATAAAGAGGATTGTAAATAACAGAAAGTAGGGATAGGCCTGTCGATAGCCTGCGGTTCAATAATCTCTAGTTCGCTCCCTTCCCCTTCCACCAGCACCTCAGATCGCTTGTCTAGAGGTGTTCGCTGATTGCATTTGCTCTGCCCCCTGAAAGCCCCCAACACACACACACACACACACCACACACACACACCTCACCCCCATGTTTCTCGCCCTTTTTGTCTTTGTGCGCAACACGTTGGCCAGATTAGTGCTCAGCAGCCACTGATAGAGCCGCTGTTATCTCAATCTCCCTCAGGTTCTCCAGACGGGGGGCTTTGCTAGCGGGAGGCCGAGCCCTGCGTGAGCTCCAGGCTCAGTGTGTAATGTACTGTTTATCCCTCACAGCCAGAAACAAGCACCTCGAGGAAGGGGCTCTGCACATTTGCTCAGTATGGCGGGGTTGCTTATGTTTAATTGTAGGTTTTGGAGAAACTGTACCTACCTTGCCAAAATGCAAAGTCTCTTAGTGTTTGTATGTACTGTATGTGTGTGTGTTTGTGTGCGTATCTGTCTCTGCATCAAATCCAATGGTGGTCCAAGCTGTTAGCCGAGGTCGTTAAACAGAGCCCTGGCACGGCAGGACTTCTAAATCATGTTCTTTACGATCTGTCCAACATGCAGTGCAACACGAAAATTGGATCGCTCTCTTTGTAATTGCCGCTGCTGCACAGAAGAAATGCGGCCTCTTAACCACCTCTCCTCTCTTCGGTGATGTAACATGTTGTTTCGCTGCGTGCCAATTTTACAATCGATAGACTTATTAAAAAAATTAAAAAAATAAAATGTGCGCAGCCGCGCAGTTTTATTGTGCTAGCGGTTTTCCCAGACACTTTTGTATCTCCATTAGATCTTTACATGAGACGAGGCCTTTCTTCGTGGATGCCAACGTCGTGCGTTGACCTCCAGTACTGTATCCTCTTTATGGCGTGCAATAAAAACGCCCGCGCTTCCAAAATAAAACGCAACGCTCTCTCCGAGCTCTGGGCCTAAAGTTACCTTGTGTGGAAACGTCCCTGTAGAGGAAGTTTCACTCCTCTGTGCAAGGACATCGGGGCTGTTTTAGAATGTTTCTGTTAAAGGTGGCGAAAGTTTTGAAGGAAAAAAACAAACAAGAGGAAGTCAAGAAGAACAAAAGCAAGCGAGAAGAGCGAAAGAGTGGAATAGTTTTGGGAGGTGTCGGCGTCGGAGGTATGGATGCGCACGGAATGAGGAGTGAGTTGAGCCTGGAAGTGAGGCGTGTGGGGCCTGAATGGAGCTTCCTGCTGCGGAGGAAATGAGGGTTCGGGGGTAATGTGGTTATCTGGTGGCGACACGCCGAGACCCCGGTGTCAGTATTCAACGCCATACGCTGCCCTGGTGGTGACGGAAGGGTTGGGGGGAGGGATGGAGAATTGGGAAGGGCCAACACCACGCCACGGGGGCATGGATCTGAAGGGTAGCGTCCGACCGGTGGCAGAGCTACAGGATTAAGCAACAATAGAAAAGCCCAGGATTAGAAGCTGCCTCACACCCAGGTGCCTGGCTCTTCTCCATGTCCTCCCTCTCTCTCTTTTCTTTCATTCTCTGCCTCCTTCACTTCTCGTTATCCTTTTGTTGTTGTTATTATTTACCTTCCTTTATCTCTCCCTCCCTTTCTCCTCCTTCCTCTCTCACTCTCTCTCTCAAACACCTACCACTCCTAGTTTGATGTTGTTTACAGCATTCTATTTCAGCACCGCTCCCTGTTTCTTTCTCTCGTTCCTCTCTCTTCTCTCTCTCTCTCTCTCTCTCTCTCTCTCTCTGTCAGGGGCCTTGGTGGAGAGTGATATCTTGTTTGCCTCATGACAGCGGTGTAGGAAGAAGAAAATGAAAAGGGATGTGGATAAGGCTGGTGTGGAAAAGAGCGCTTCCATCACCCCCCCACCCCCACCACCCTCCCCCTCCTCCTACCTCTCCCTTTCTCTCTACCCACTACATCTCCCACCCCACCCCCACCCTTTCCCCTCCCTCACCCACCACCACACCCCGACACACAATGATCCAGCAGCCAGCCTGCACGGCTGATACCCCAGCCATTCAGACCTGGTAATTTGAGGGAGGAAATTGCCAAAAGTGCTGAGAAACAGAGGGGCGTCCAAGAAATGGAGTGGAGGAAGGGGAAAAAAAAAATGTTGGAGAGGGAAAGAACACACTGTGGGAGCTCGATGCGTGATTTGTGGAGCAGTTGGGGGGATGTGTGCGTCTGTTTGTGTCTGTTTGTGTGTGTGTGTGTGTGTGTGTGTGCTTGTGAGGAAATGTGCGAATGCATGTGCACGTGTGGGTGGGTGTGCTTTTGTGTGTGTGTGTGCATGTTAGGATGTGTGTGCTTGTATGTTGACATTTGTGTGTGTGTGTGTGTGTGTGTGTGTGTGTGTGTGTGTGTTTGTAGAACCTGATAGAACAATGCAGATGGCTTAATTTGTTTCACAGTCGCGTTCCAGGTCGGGCTGATCAACGGGTGGCGTGGGGGTGGGGGGGAGTGTGGAGCGGGGAAGGGAACAAGGAGAGGGGCCTGGCAAGTGGAAGCAAAAAACAGCAAAACCCAGCAGGTGCTCCGAGCACCGCCTCTCCCACAGCCAGTCACAATGGAGCAGCAGGACACCTCACGCCACTACCCGCCACCATCCCCACCACTGGCTGGAAAGGTGCTGTGCGCTCGTCATTACGACTGGAGACAGCTAGAACACAGGTGTCATTATGGGTTCATAACAACAACATTGGCATCCGTCCACTGAAGTAGATCAGTACAGGGTTTTATTGGTGTCTGAACCCACCATGCTTCATACATACATTTGTTGTGTGTGTGTGTGTGTGTGTGTGTGTGTGTGTGTGTGTGTGTAGAAGTGGGGGTGTCAGTCCTCTATCCATTGGAAGAGGTACTTAACACGCCTCTGCATTTCATAGTGTGCCTGGCATGTACTTCACACACACACAGACACGTTAACACACACGCCTAGTCTACAACAAAGTGGTACTTGACACGATTAAAGCACAAATCACTGACAAAGATCAAGAGGTTTTCTGTTGGTAATGAAATGTTTCTATATAAAGCGCATGCACAGAGAGAGCGAAAAACATCATATTTCCGAACCAGTCATTGCATGCCACTGAGCTCAGTCTCTGATAACATTCAACATGTTCGCATGTGTAACTTCACACAGGAGAACTCTATAGTGCTGCGGTGGAATTGCTTTAAGTACTGCTAATTGGATAAGGTTGTTGTGACCTTCAGACTGGGTGTGGTTTGTTCCAGTTGTTTGAGAGAGAGAGAGAGAGAGAAGCGTATTGAATTAAATTGAATTAAATGACTATGCGTGTTGTTTTTGTCACATGAGATGACTGTCCATTTTCTCTGTTGTTATGCCTAAAAAGTACAGCCTGGGGATCAGATTTATCCTCTTCGATAGGTAAATGTCTCAAGTGACTGCATGGTATTAGAAACATTGGACCAGTTTAACCCCTCACACTGATCAGAAAAGCATTAATCCTCACTTGTATACATTATCCTAACATTAATCCTCCCTTGTATACATTGCTACCACTATTTTAGCAGCAAGTCTTTGATATTGCCTGGTGTTGTTACAATTATTTACCACAATGTCGAATTTGAAACTAAAATTACTTTCTCTGATCGTTGATTGGTCTGCTGTCCTGGTGGCTGGGTGAATAAAAAATAGTATTAGTTGATGCCAGTTTGTTATCGCAACCCATTTTGATTTTACTGAGATATCAGATTGTTAATCGTAATCGGTAAACTGCATTTGACAGAGGCTGGACCCAGTCCAAATCACTTGGTTAAAATTCATGGAAATTGGCTATGATATTGGACTTTTGTTCCAGAACAGGCACTCTGTGACCTGCTCGGTCATCTCTTGTAAATTGGTAGTATGATGAGTCGTATAATACCTGACACATTATTCACTTGACAGCCATTGTGGCAGTATTACTTTTGTGGACCACATAAAAGGCAATAGATTTGTTATCTTGTAAATGCAAATTGTGACCAGACTGTATTGCAATCGGAGGGAGGCTGCCACAGTTGCCATAATCCAGTACAAGGGGAAAGATAATGCACATGACCCCCATGGGAATGGACAGTTTAAATCTCCTCTTCTTTTTCTGCCTTTTGCCACCTCTTTATTTATGGAGGGATTGTGGGGTTTACCACATTTAATTGGCCCGTCTATTAATCAGAGTGACAAGCCAAAATTGATCAGGATGGAGTTAATGATGTCATCCAGTCACCATAAACATCTGCCGGGGAAGGGGACAACCCCCCGCCACACACACACACACACACACACAACACACACATACAAGCACCTTCCATAAACCTGTCTGGCCGACTTGCTCCTCTGTCATTAGTCACAAGGGCTGCTCAGGCACGGCTGTGAAGAGTCTGTATGGAACATTCTGGAACAGACAGCTCGCCTCTCAACCCAAATGAACCCCTGAATGAAATGAAAAGGAATTTCCTCAGCCTGTGCATTCCTCGGAATAATATATTTTTATTTGTGCCCGTAGAGGGACAACCTCATCTTGGCATTGCATAAGCCATGTCATTGAAAATTTCAACCAGCCCACCCACACAAACACACACACACACACACACATAGACACACACACACAAACACGCAAACAAACACATGCACACACATACAGACACCGGGGGCCTGATATTCAACCAAAATAGCAAGCCTTGACATTTCATTGTCTCGGCTATGATATACGAGTGAAGATTGCCAATAGTGTGCTAATGATCTCTGCTCCGTAATTGCCCTAACTCTGAGATGCTGGGCCCCCTGCCAGTCTGGGTAATTTGTCAAATATATGCTTTTATGATTGGATCTGGCTGGGCATCAGTCTGAACGAGCTGAGTGGCACAATTGCAATGCTTTTTATGGAGTGCGGGAAACACTGGCTCACATCATTGAGTTTGATGATGGTGAGAGCTAATTGAAACCTCTGCGAATGGCATGGGGTTCAGTGATTGATTGAAAACTTTAGACCCCTTCCCCCCGTCTGATTTTTTTGTTCCTCATAGTTTTTCTTGTGTATGGCTCATGCATTCTTTCAATCCAGGTTGCTTGGTTGATCATGCTTGCTTGCTGGCAGGCGAGCAGCTTTCAAAGCTCTGTGGAGTCTGTGGACATACACAGATTGGCGTAAAACTGGGTTTACCCTGAGCTGCTACCCTTGAAGGGGAAGTCTCAGCGAGTTGCAGCTTGGCCCCCTTTCACTGCAAAACACCAACTTTTCCCTCTTCTTCTGCAGAAATGCTATGTACCGCTGCCTGCAGAACCATGCCCTTATAGAGCACATTCACATGCACTGTCTGTGGTATATACGGTAAGCAGGCTAGCATGCCTCTGTGAATCATTCATTCTATTACTATCATCATGTCTGTTCTCTTTCTCAAGGCCAGCTTTTTCACTGCATCCATGCCTTATGTGTTACAGAGGAGGGCAGGAGAGAATTGAGTGGTGCAGAGGTTTAAGCAGTGCAATAGATAGTATAGAAAGATTGAGTATGAATGACTTATAATCTGTGTGTGTGTGTGTGTATGGATTATAGAGTATGGATAATTTATGAATATGATAAGTATTTGAAAGAGAGCTATAGATACTGACGTGTTAGTGTGGATGCATTGTATCCACAGATAAAGCAGATGGGTGGCAGTGAGCGTCAGGGGCAGGTTAGTGCAGAAGGGGAGATTGAGGTTAGATTCAGCTCTGAACCTGAGCCGTGTCAGGTGTCCGTCACTGCCGGCTGGGAGAGAGGCAGTGAGCATGGCTGAGACGGAGGAGGAAAAAAAGAGGAGGATGTGAAAAGGGGCTGTGGCAGACGGATGAACCAGGGGGAGACAGCAGGCTGCTGGTGGTGCAGTCTGAGACTTTAGAAGGTGACTCAGGGGTGTCGTCACTCCGGCTGTGTTCATTTTCAAAGAAATCACTTTCGTCACCCCCCTCCTCTCTGTCTGTCTCTCTCTCTCTTCTTTTCTCTGTCTCAGTCTGTCTGTCTGTCTCTCCCTCTCTTAATCTTTCCTTCAGTCCCTCTCTGCTCTTTTTTCAGCATTAGTCCAAAAGCCTTTTCGAGTCAGAGGTGGCAGCTGCGCACTTGTGCGTGGGTGGGGTGAAATTTCTCACGTCTTCACAAAATGTCTCACCATCAATTTTCACCGAAACCGGAAGCCTCGCGGTCTTTGAGGAACGTTTGTAATTAAATCGCCTTCGCCGTTTCGACAAAGTGTGAGTGAACAACGCAATAAGGACGCGAGCAGCCTGTTCGGTTCAGGCGACACGGATAAAGGATGACTTTAAAAAGCACTGATGCGCTCTAATATACTGCCTATATGCTTAAAGATTCCAAAGATGAGGATGCAGAGAAGCACTTATCATTTGGCTTCTCCATCCAGACCCATTGTACATTCCACACCACCGTCTGGCTGTATATGAGAGAGTGTTTCAGGGGCACTTTTTATTACGTCTGAGGGGGAAGAAAAGTGATGTTGCTGAGTGGTGTTTAAATAGGAGAGGAGGAAGGAGGGCTGAAGGGGCCGGTTTAGGAAACGGCTGGAAAGTGAGAGGGCCTTTGCATGATGAGAGGGATGAAGGGAGGGGAAAGGAGGGGTGGAGCACGGGGGTTTCTTTCTGCTGAGGGTGGCAGATCCACTGGGCTGCACTTGCTTGAGGTCATAGGCTGACAGCTTGTCCCAGAGCTGAACGCCGAGCTGGTATCTCAGAGAGACAAAGGGGAAAAATACGCACACACACACACACACACACACACACACACACACACACAAACACACACACAAACACACACATAAACAATCACACAAAGTTACGCCACTGAACATATAGGAAGCTCATAAAATGCATTTCTGCTAACCCACATGCACTTACACTTTCTTGCATGTGTTGGCATGCACACACACACACCACACACACACGCACACACCACACACTCACACAAACTTGTGTATTCATTCTTAATACTGTATGTTGTTGAATACCAGGACCTCCACCCAACTTTGTCCTTGTGACGCTTCTGCATGCATTTGTAGCCCTCTCACGTTGCTTGCCTCTTCTCAGACCTGAACTCTATAAGCATTTGATGTGTCTTACATACATAAAATGCAAAACACACACACACATTTTCTCAAGGACTTTTACCCAAACACATAGACACACACACATGCACACACACTGACACATGTCATGAAGGCAACACATACTGTCATTATTTTTTCATCTTCCCCAACCTTCCACCTCCCACCTCCCTGCCTTCATTACACACAGACACACACACACACACACACACACACTCACACACACTCACTCTGCATGCAACTGATCCTGTCCTCTATCCATTCGGCACAATCATCTCATCTCATCACCTCTCCCTCTGAAGGATGGACACTTTCAATTACCACGCTGTGTTCTCTTCCTCACTGTGTAGACTGAGCCTGAGCGTCGGCGTTACTGTGCAGGCCGTACACTTGACAGCTGTATCAGCGCACGGCAGCTCGGAGTCATATTCTGCTGAGAGGAACCCGGGGTCTCTCTTGCACTTTATTCTCTCTTTCTCTCTCTCTCTCTCTCTCTCTCTCTCTCACTCTCTCACTCAAACACACATACACTCACACACACACACACACACATACATACACATACACACGCACGAAGACACATGTAGGTGGTTGGTTTTGCTTTTTCACTTTTCCTTGGCTTTCTTCTCTTCTTCTCTTCTTTTTTCCTCTTTCCCTCACACACTCACACACACACACCTCTTCTCTCTCTTTCTCTCCATGTGATGATTCACTGCCAGGACCGCTGTGGTTCACGACAGCACCCAAAGGAGCCATGCGCAGTGACCTCCCTTTATACACTACAGGTCTAAGCCTGCCTCCGCCATTGCTCCATCACTTCCCCAGCCACCTCTCCCTCCTCCTCTCTGCCTCCCTCTCCATCTCCACTGGCCCCACCACCACCCTCGGCCTCACCCTCTAACACCACCCCTCACCCCTCAACCCCACCCCTGGCCGACATCTACAGGAGCTCGGATTTCTGCGCCAGCCCTGCTGGGGAGAGAGACACACTCTCGCTGCCGCTGACACCGTCGCCACCGTTGCCCTGAATCTCCTCACGGGTCAGCGGAAGGGGTGTAATTACCGTCCTCCTCGAATGTCGCGGCACCTTTGCGCGCCACGCAAAGCCAACCCCCGCCAACACAGTGGGGAGAGGGGATAAAAAAAAAAAAACACATGTAGGAAAAAAAGGTCCCGCTGGAAATTGAATTTTCAGGTTATCCGCTTAGCAAATAATTTCATCTCTCACTCCCTCTCTCTTTCTCTCTCTTCCCTCTCTCTCACACACACTCACTCACTCCCTCCCTCCACCATGTCTTTACTGCTCGACATGTCGAGTCACAGTACGGTTCAAGGCCATCTACCCAAGAGCGGAGGAGAAAAAAAAAAAATAATATATATATATATATAAATGCAAAAGTCTCTGGAGGCTCTCACCCAGAATTGAACACCACCGTAGGCTGTGAGTGAGGTGTGGGTGGGTGTGTGTGTGTTGGAGGGGGCGGGGGTTGGATTAGCATGGCTGTGTAAGGAATAAGTCAGGTAGTCTGCACATCTGTAATTTATAGTAGTTGAGATTGAGAGGTAATTGAAGCCTCTTCATGGCGCCTGCATTAAACCAGCGCTCCTGCCGAGCTCCTCTCCCACGGCGCCCAGAGAGGGGTTCTTATATCGCGACAGGAGAGGGGGATTGGGAATTATGGGATGGAAGTGTTGGTATCCAGAGCCCGAGACAGACAGAGAATAGAAAGACAGAGGGAGAAAAGTGGAAGCAAAGAGGTTTGCACGTTCTGCAGCTAGATAGCTGGTTGTGTTTGTGCGTGTGTGTGTGTGTGTGTGTGTGTGTGTGTGTGGTGTGTGTGTGTGTGCTGGGGCTTAGTTTATGTGTGTGTGTTGGGAGGGAGGTGGTGGTGGTGGGGAAGGTGGTGGTGGGGGGGGGGGGTTGACATGCATGCCTATCGCTTCACTGCCACCCTTTCTCCTGCTGTGTCCTCTCATCCCTCTCTCTCTCTCATCCCTCTCTCTCTCTCTCATCTCTCTCTTTCTCTCTCTTTCTCTCCTGCTCTTTTTTGCTTTGCCCCTCCTGCTTCCCTCTCTCTCTCCAAACACAGTTCACAGCAACATAGCCTATCATGTTCTCCATCCTTAAACTCTGTAAACTTCTTATAAGTGATTGCCAGCATAAAGCTGTCTACATGTCTTGCATAGAAGCTAGCATGTGCATGGCGCACACACACACACACACACACACACACACACACCACACACAACACATCCACTCTCTGTGTGAAACACACCCACAAGACACCCACACATAAAGACACAGCTCTCTCTCTCTCTCTCTCTCTCTCTCTCTCTTTTACACACACCACACACACACACACACACACACACACACACATCCACTCTCTGTGTGAAACACACCCACAAGACACCCACACATAAAGACACAGCTCTCTCTCTCTCTCTCTCTCTCTCTCTCTCTCTTTTAGACACACACACACACACACACACACACACACACAGAGGCACAAACTGCGAGAGCAGCTCCCAGAGTGGCGAGAAGGGCAGTGACGTGCGCTGGGCACTGTATGAGCATAAATACTACAACCCAGCCAGTCAGGCAGTGAGTGCGCTGCACCAAGCCAATCCTCACAGTACCCACTTACTCACTCACTCATGACTCTCTCTCTCTCTCTCTGACTGACTGAGTCTCTCCTCGCCAGCTCCCTCCTCACTGAAGTGTTGAAATGTTCGGCTAATGCTAACGCTAACTGAGTGTTCTAACACTCTCCTCTGTGCTTGGGCAGCTTAGCTAGGTTCACACACACACACACCACACACACACACACATACTATTGCACACAGACTTGCTCTCTCTGTCTCTTGATTCTGAGGGCGAAAGGATCAACAGACTGTGCGGTGCCATACACACACACACGCGCACACACTCAATCTTTCTCTCTCTCTGCCACACATACACACCTCCACACACACTCATCACACACACACACACACACTCAGAGACTCTCTGTGCATCAGACTGAGGGAGAAGAATCTGACAGCAGACTGTTCACTGTCAGTCCTGCCTGCCTGTCTGCCTGCCTGCTTGCCTGTCTGTCTGTCTGTCTGTCTCACTGCTTGACTGATTCTCTGAGTCCAGAGGTGAACCGAAGTGGCCCCCGATGCTGTGTGTGTGATGTGACGTGACGGGCACAAGTGCGAGGACTCCTTGGCAGGTAAGCCCGTGAAATCCACTCATTTGTCTTGGCCGGCGCGACGCCGGACCTGTTGATTGACAGGCATGGTGACCAGGTTTCCACGGTGATCTGCCGACAGCTAAACTTTCAGCCGAGGCAAGGAGACCACAAGCTGGGTGGATGAAGAAGGGAATGGTGTGTGTGTGTGTGTGTGTGTGTGTTGTGTGGGGGGATCATAGCTGGAGTCATTTGCAGGAAATTGATCCCAGGTGACTTTTGCAGTGGTCTCTGTGCTGTGAATGTTTTTTTTGACATATTTTCACAGTGATTCGTTCACAGATCTAACTCTGTGTGCAGTTGAAACGGAAGGAAGTTATAGTGTGTGTGTGTTTACGTTTGTACTTGTCTCAATGTGTTTTTGACACTTTGAAATGGTACACCTGCTGAAGTGACGACACTTACACGATGAGCATGGAGTGTGTGTGTGTGTGTGTGCGTATGTGTAAAGCAGCACACTTTTGTATCCTTGTGTGTGTGTTGTTTAGAGGAAAGGAAGAGTGAGTGGGCTTTTCCTTATTGGCTCCTTTGATTCGCTTAGTCAGTTAATCATGTGACCTCATCACGGGTGTAGGTGTGTTTTGACTGTCCACTCTGCGCTAACCCACATTTATTTGGTTTTGAGAAACGCTCTTTTGTGAGAGAGGTTCTGACAATGACTTTGTGACTTACTCTGAACTACTCAAAACTTGCAGTTTTGTATTCATATAAAAGTGTTGTGTTTGTGAGTGTGTATGTATAATGTGTGTGTATGCGTATGCGTATGTGTGTGTGTGTGTGTATACATGTGTGCCTACCTTTGTGTGTGTGTGTGTGTGTGAATAATCTGTATTCTCCAATTCCTTTCACTCTGGGCTATGTGAGCTTTGAGCTGCCAAAGAAAAGGGCTCTGGATTGGAGTTTGATTGAAACTATTCAGTGGCAAATTACAGGGGGGAGTTGGAGGATTCTCTATTAAGGAGCTCACTAGTGCTTCTCAGTGGTGAATTCTCCAGATGCAGTTGATTGAAGTCTCCTGTATCCGTATCTGCAGATGCCGTGGTAGATCATATGCTTAAAGAGATGAGCTTGACTTCATTGGAATTGGCTTGACTCTGTTGTTATCGTGGGGGAGCTGCACAATTTTTGTATTGACCTATACCTGAGATATCCATTTCGGAGGTTTCTTCTGTCCTTTGTAATATTTACTAGTATTTTATTTTATTTTATTATTATTTTTTTTTTTTACGGGGGTCAATTATCTCCTACGTTTTTACTGTAAAAAATAATCAATTGTATTTTTTTGCATAAAGTGGCAGTTGAATTTGGACATAAAATCCATGGTGGTGCTTGCGTTTCATGGACCTCACTAAGCTCATTGCTTCTCTTTTTCACTTGCTTTTACTCTCTCTTTTTCTTCATCTCTCTCTCTCCCTCTCTCTCTCTCTCCTCTCCTTCCTCCCCCCATCTTGTTTTAAAATGAATCTTTTCCTGTAAATTGCTGGATTCATTTCCATATGCAGGGAGGGACCCAGACCTGTAATTGTATTCCGTCTGCTATTGATCCCTGCTGAACAAAGAAAAAGAGAAGAGCGAGAATAGAGAGAGAGGAGGAGGAGGAAGAAGGTAAAAGACTGAGAGAAAGAGAGAGGAGAGGAAAGGAGGAGTAGAAGGTGAGGAGAGGAGGGTAAGAAGAGGAGAGAGGACTAGAAAAGGAGGAGGAGAGAAGATCGAAAGAGAGCAAAATAATGGAGAAAGCAGAGGGAATTAGGAAGCGACAGAGCAAGAGAGACACAGGGAGGAGATAAAGAGGCACTTTTTGCTGGATGCTGTAGCACTGAACTCTAGCAACAGTGTCAGGCTCAAACAGAGCTTAAATCCCACCTGCACCACTCACTCTGAGGCCATCCTTCTGTTTGCCACGGCCCATCAGCAGAGAGACGGACCTGGCCACCCAACCCCCGACTCCCTCTCCTCCTCCTGCTGGAGGTGTCCTACAGAGGAGACAGGGGAGATGGGATGGCACCATGCCCAAAGTTAGCTGTTAGCTGAGAGGGAGAGAGAGAGACAGGAGAGCGAGAGAGCGAGAGAGAGAGAGAATAAGTGAGAGACCAGTGCAGTGCAGACTCAGGTGCTGAGAGGTTTGACTTTGGCTTTTTATTTTGCTTCTCAGTAACTTTCTATGACAGTGCCCTTGTAGCTATGTATCTACACCAAAGTGTATTTGCATTTTTACAAATTCTTAGTGCATGGTTGAGAGAAAATGATTATTAATTGTTTGTACTGTTACAAGTATTTGCTATCTCACGTTTACTAACAGTCTGTAGGTACACAAGATTCCATTATGTATGAGCAAAGGACATAGTATTACACTTTGTTACAGACTTAACACTGTCATTCATGGTCGAGACAAACTGTAACAAAAGCACTGGGATACAAAATGGGTCTTTGAGGTTGAGGATTTGAATAATTGAAACTTGCTGTGCCCACTCATATTTCCTCTTCTTTAAATGACTTACAGCTCTTTAATCTTTAACGTTTTTGACCAAAGACTACCGTGTCCTTGATGTGGAAAGAACTCCTTGTGGAAAGAACATTTAAGCAAGGAATCCACATGACGATCACATGACCTAGGAGGTCACAGAGAGGGCAAACCAGTATAACCTGGGTCCTGACCAGTTGCTTTACCATCAGACTGGTAAATTGTTGTGAGCTATAGACCCAAGAGGGACATATAGGCAGATAGCCAGCGTTCCCCCTCTACCCACTGGTCTCTCTCTCTTCTCTGTGCTACCTTCCCCATGGCCTCGATTCTCGACATCATTTCCTCTTTTGAGTCTCCCTATTCTTGTCCTCCTCTGCCTTTCTCTGTTGTTCTGCCTCTTTGATTTCTTTCTCTGGCTCATTTTAATTTGTGCTGTCCATGTTTTCTCTGTTCTTTATAATGGAAAAAGGGACAAGAGAAATGAGACGCAGCAAGCCAGAAGTTGACTGCCTACATGACTAAAACAGTAATTAAGGTTGCTTACCCAAGTGGCCCATTCGAAAGCATTAGTTGCACTAAGCAGTGCATTACACGGCAAAAAATCATCCATAACTATCGCTGATTTATATTTGTTTTTGATGAAAATCTTAAAGTACCATATTAATATTCCCTCGCAGACAACATCATCATTTGTTTTGGGAAGCACTTAGAGTAATGATGTTTCTCATTAAATTTTTTTTTCTTTTCTGCCACAGTGGACATGTAACTCTGTTGTACTCAAGCACAGAGTCATTCACTATGTGCAGATACAGTTCAGTTGCCGACCAGTTCATCTGACAACAACACACACACACACACATACACACACACCATTGCTGTCTATGATTCAGTGAAGCAGCGGGAGTTGCTGTTCAGCGGCAGATGTTAGCCGGTGTGCCAGAGGCTACGTGTTGGTGTCTAAGATGCCGACACCAAACCAGAAGCCGTGGGGAGGTGTAATTTGAGGAGCACTTGAAGCAGAGCGAGACTCACACACATCACTGCAGGATGGAGACAAGCAGGAAATCACATGATCATGCCGATGTTTATTCACTTCAGGTCAGGAGATGACAGAGAGAGAGAGACAAAGAGAGAGAGAGAGAAGGAGCAAGAGACAGAGAGAGATAGATAGGGGGCACTGCCACGATGACAATAACAGAATGAAATATTTACTTCCTGTCTGCTGAAATGTCACAGACTGCAACCCAATCTAAGGTCTCTGGCCCAATCATCACTAACCGCCCTCAGACTTAGTTAAATCCCCACCCCTTACAGGTAGAGACACAGGTCGATGTGTACCCCTCAGTATGTGCCTCTGCAAAGTTGTTGTTGCCATAATATAAATGAATTCACTCCTGACCCATGTGCAACCCCAAGTGAACCATAACATAATGCAAATGTAAATCCACATTTTTTTCCCCCAGTTTGTTAATGAACACAAATATGTAATCCTTAGTACACTTAGTCAGCAGCCATAAATCACACGCATAATAGCCATCATTGAACAGATTCCCCTGTGAGATGTAGTGCTTTAAGACAAAAGCTCCACTGTATACTGTAGTCCTATATAATTTATAGGCCTTGTGGAATATGTACACTGCATAATTAAGTCTTTTGGCTGACTGGAAATGCAATCCCCTTATCTTGGAAGGTGTAAGCATTTTAGTTTGAGTGTGTGTATGTGTGTGTACGTGTGTGTGCGTGTGTGTGTGTGTGTGTGTGTGTGTGTGTGTGTGTGTGTGTGTGTGTGTGTGTGAGTGTGTGAGGGGTTGTCCAATGGGCCTAGGCTGTGCTGTTAAAGGTCTTGTTTTATTTATTTATTTATCTACATGGTTTTGCTGTAGCATATGGAAAGCCAGACAATGCCCCTGTACCTTTTCTGCCAGCCTCTCAAATCTCTCTCTCTCTCTCACACACACACACACACACAAACAGACACACACACACACACACAGACACAAACAGACACACAGACACACACAAACAGACACACACACACACCCCATGGGAGCAGCTGGCAGGCACAAATAAGAGATGGAGGTTATGTGCAGGGGGGCACGGAAAGTGCAGCTCAGACGTTTTCCTCGCTTCATGACTGCCTTCATGGGGACAATGGGATAGATATGGATGGCATGGAGCCCTGTTTAAATATTTCATCTCCCCTATGATTATTCCCTAAGTTACACATTTGCATATATAATTGAAGCAGTTCATTTAAGCAGGAGGACCTTTAAAAGACACAGTGGAGCAATACTGTCAGGAAACAGTAATTAACACTAGCTTGATTGCAGTGGGATATACAACTGCAAACTGCTGTCTGTGTGTGTTTCTGTGTGTGTGTGTGTGTGTGTGTGTGTGTGTGCGTGTTTTGCGTGTGTGTGTGTGTGTGTGTGTGTGTGTGTTTAGTGTGCATGTGAGATTGGTTTTATGGGTTGTGATCAGTTATCTTGTCAGAAAACTTTGAATTTTCTTCTGGGGCAGCTGCTCACAACTGTTTTAGAAGAAACTATGAGAAAGAACGCCTCAGTAAAAACTGAGAAAATAACACAAATGAAAAAATAAAGGCAATAAAAGAACCCATTCACATAAAAAGTACACTTGTACTAAGCTGTCTACCCCAGTGGATGGGAAGCATCTCCCTATCACTCTATCACTAAAGCACGGATAATGGTCAGTGCCACCCCCAAGCCTTGAACTACACAACCATTTTGTAACAGAAGCTATTATGGCAAGTCCTCTATGCTTGAGTGTTCTTATAACTCTTTAAAAGGGGCACCTCAAGGCCTCATCATTTCACCCAATAGACTTAGAAACATTACTCCTCCCCTGTTCCCTCTGAACATTTGTTCCTCTTATCCAGACAGGTGAATACACTTGTGTGTGTGTGTTCAGACGCTGCTGGTCGGGAATGGAGGCTCTTTTTTTGCCCTGAGGGGTTAGGGACGGAGTTTTATATTCTATGTAGTTTTAAAAGGAATCCCCTTGTCTTAGGTCTGTGACAGAAGAAGGACGTTGGTGAGTGTCACATTAAAAGCCTCTTAATTTGGTCCTGTTGCAAGGAAGACTCCTCTTGACACCTAATGATTTTGAGCTCACCGTCTGACCCTGAACAACACTAGTTCCTCTATTGGCCTCTTTTCAAAAATCATCTTTCCATTAAAGACACAGCTCAGTGGGTTTTAAAGCATGGCTTAGACCCCTGTTGGATCATTCAGACCCCTGCCCTATGATATATGGATTCAGTCATGTCTCTCAACCTCCTGCTGGTTTTTCCATGACTATGTCAGCGCTAAACTACGTTCACATGCACTTCAGTGTCCTGATTATGAGCTTTATCCTGGTTTTGCTCATATGTGTTTACATGAATGCTGAGAAATCGGGTTATTAATATATGGTTTACATGATAAACACTCATATTCTGGCTACTGATTGTTGCATTCTTTGTGGTGTTCTCACAGAGGATTCTACAGAGCACCGATTGATTGTCTTCAGCATTCCATCTTGCGCGTTTGCTGATTTCTCAGAAAACCGGGATAAGGGCTTATTTGGGATACTGAATTCGGGAAAAGGTGATTACATGTGCAAATGCCAAGCCAGTATACTTCAAATCCCGATCATATTTAGAATACTTGCATAAAGTGCATAAAGTAAGTAAGTAAGTAAACATAGTCACTGAAACCTTGATGAAGATTTGTGAGTGGCCTATGGACTGTGCATCTTTTAGTCGCAGTGGTCGGAAAAGAAGCTGCTTAGCTCTGTCTTCTTAGGCTAGAGTTGCTGATCCAAACCTCTTGTGAGAATTAATATCATGTGTTCAGCTTTTCATAATTGTGTGAGGGTGTAGATCAAGGAAATGTGCTTATTCCTTCAATAGCAATGAAATTTGGATTGGAATTGTGCATTCAGCTATTCATACACACACACACACACACACACAATTCCCTCCTAAAATCCTTTCTTGTTTCCAACTTCTAACTTGTTTCCACCAACCAGACCTGCAGTTCCATGTCTGTCAACTCCTCAGCTGTCAGGCCCTTCATTTGCCAACAGCCTTTCTGAAACAGTTTAATTAAGTCTATTGAGCATTCGGCAGCAGTGCTGGAAGTATAACACACCTCTCGGCAGGACCTCCCCCCCCCACACACACACCTATACCACCAGCCCACATCCCCGCCATGTCATGTCACTCGCCCACGCTCTGACGGCTCGTTAATTGCCAGGGGTTTTGAGCGGAACTTGTCCTGTAATTGCATACAGGATTCTAGGCGTCTGGGTTCAGCCCCGTGCCGGCTTATTTACAGCTCCTATACGCGTGCTCCGCAGGTGCAGAGAGTGTCCCACGCCGCGCACTGCTCTGACATCCATCAGCCAGCTATTGACAGCCTGACTGGACTCACACAAAGAGAATTGCCTTGGATGCTGTGTGTGTGTGTGTGTGTGTGTGTGTGTGTGTGTGTCTCTGCTGTGTGTGTTTATGAGTTTATGTGTGTCTCTGTGTGTTTGTATTGTATATGTGTTTCAGTGCTTGGGCAATCAGGCTCATGGGGTTCTAATGCAGTGATTGACAGCATAGAATCAGTGACCTTTTGAACTGTTATTATGTCCATACAGACACCATTATTAATGCTTTTTTTTCCCCCACTGGGTCTTTGAAGAAGCAGCACAATCCATCCACTGATGCAGCTGTTTTTCTATGTCCTACGACACATTTTGAGCATTTTGAGTCACCACCCACTATAAACATATCATTGCAGGAAATAAAGTAAAGAAAAGAAGGAAAAAAAAAAAACGTAAAAGATCCCGATGTTCACATCCATTTGAGTGTAACTCTAGAGGAGTTGCTTTAGTGTCTGGTAGCCTTTAGATCAAGGCCTGCAGAGTAGTAGGGAAGTAGTGATTTCTGCAACGGTGGGAAAAAAAAAAAAAAAAAAAAGGCAACAGAAAAAATGTCACGTCTTTGATCTGCCCCGGCGCTTGAAAGATGCCTGCATATGGAGACATTAAGCAGTCCGTTTGAAGCAAATGTTTACCTTGTGTGAAGTACATCTGTGGACTGGCGCTCACAAGGTGTGCTTGCATTGAATATCAAGATTAAGTCTTCAGCAGAAGTCCCAGACAGACAGTTCATCATCATCATCATCATCATCATCATCATCACCAACTAGTCAAACAGCCCGTCTGAGCATCTGAAACATTCAACAACACTTAACTTGAAATCTCTCAAACAGATTTACAGACTGGTGTTATTGTCATTCCATTTTAGACGGCATATTTTGTCATAACTCATTGTGACAGCTAGCAATTAAAGATGCAACATGTCTCTAATGACAGACCAACAATACTAATAACTGTCATCAAAGCTGTCAGATGTTGACTATAACATGACGGCCGACGTCAGATTGCCTTGTTATGAAAACCACAGCATAGGAAAACTTCTGCCAAGGCCCTATGATGAAGTGAAAATTAAACTAATTGAATTTAATTAAAATTGTATGGGCTCATGCTTAGACAGCTTTTTACAGCTTTGGATTGAATTTTATGAAGAAAGGCTGATATTGTGTGTATGTGTGTGTGTGTGTGTATGTGTGTGTGTGTGTGTGTGTGTGTGTGTGTGATCCTTTTAAAGACAAACAGACAATTAAATAAACATACAAATAAGCCACAACAAAATGCAACTCTCTTCACGGCAATATATAAGAGCATATAAGTAATATAAGCAATATATAGTCATATAAGAGCATCAATAAGTAATGCCAACATGTCATTTTTATGAATACATGACATAATGAAAATGACTGGCCTTATAAACTCATCAGTACATAGTATCTTCTATGACATGTTTATGTTAAGGTGATGATGGTAGTTGAGGATTTAAACTGCAAATGTCAGTTGTTTTATTGAAAGAACCCTGGCCTGCTGACATGATGGACCTGAAGTAACATCACTGACTGACCTGATCGGTTGATCTGGGTTTGATTCCCAGACCCAATGTTGTGAGCCTTTTACTTTCCTTTTACTTCAAGAACCCAGTTCGAATTCCTCCATGATGCTCTGGTCTCGGTGGGTGTGTAGCTGTTTTGTTACCCTGCGCCTCAAGCAGTTTGGACTGCCCCCGACAGTCATGTCTGTCTCGCGTCGCGCTTGCTAAAAAATTACCGGCAGTTTGTCAGCGGTGCCGAGTCCCCCTCCCTTTGCGCCACTCATGCAAGGCCACTCAACAGCCAAGCAGCCAAGCAGTCAGTCGGCCAGCAGAAGCCCCAGCCTTGTGCTATTCCCCAGATCACTCATCACTGCCACACAGCAGCAGGCACACCCACAGGACTCACTGGTGATCCCTGGCGACCACACACACACATGCGCAGAAACACACACATACACCCACACACAAATTCAAACACATGCTGACACACACACACACGCACACCCACACACACACACACACACAAAACACATCCTCAAACACACACACATAAAGCTGGTGGAGTTGAAACTTGTGGAGCGGAGAGCCTGATGTGTTTTGGAGAGTTGAGTGGTGGGCTGGGTGTCTCTGGGGGGGGAGGGTGGTGGTGGTGGAGAGAGGAGAGAGGAGAGAGCAGAGCGGAGCGGAGAAGCTCACTGGAGATTCCAGCGGAGAGCGGCCCGGGAGCCGAGTGAGTTATGGGCCGGATTGTCACCAGGCGAGGGAGGAGGCGGGATTGATTCCCAGAAATCAGCAGAATCCGAAGCCCTGCTATCGAGCGCGCTCATCCGTCAAGATGACATGATTGTTCCTCTCCCGGTACTTTATGTTCCAATCAATCAGCTATGAGTAAAATGGCAATTACCGTGGCCATCGATACAACCAACAGAGAGGGCAAGAATTATAGGACGTTACATTCCTGCAAATGGCCATTAAGGTTTCCCTCTTTTTTTTTTGGTAAGGGGCATGAGGACAGCGGAGGGAGTAATGGATAATAATGAGGAGTATTGTTGCTGATGGATCAGAGCCATAAGTCAGATTTAATTGTAGGCAACAGATTAGTGTGTGTGTGTGTGTGCATGTGTGTGTATGTGTATGTGTATGATAGAGTGCGGTAGTGGATAATGCTGTTATGTTGTAGCACTGAAGCTCAGTCCAAAACATGAACATAAATCCATAATTAAGACAGTGTGCATAGCAAATGAATTTAATGTACATTAAGTACATTATGATAGTGATATTACCTCTGCTAATACTTCTACTACATGTATGACAGTAGTATTAATGTAGGCTATGTGTATGTGCATGTGTTGAAATCCACCTGGATTTTTCTGTGTTTTATATGCCAATATTCACATGTTTATGTGAATGTGCCTCTCTCTCTCTCTCTCTCTCTCTCTCTGTGTGTGTGTGTGTGTGTGTGTGTGTGTGAGTGACAGCTGTGTTGCTGATTAAGTGACTGTGCGTCTGAGAGCTTCACATCTGTAGCAGTCGGACTGAGTTCTTGTGTGGGACTCTAGTGAAGATGCTAGGCTAATCAGGGTTAGGCTAATTGTTCCAGTGATTACACAGTATGCAAGGGACTGAGTGACAGCCAGTAGTCTGTAGGAGGGAAAATATGCTGCTTTCGAATACTACAGCTGCTGGGTTGGTTTGTAGTACAGGAAATGCTTTCTCTCTCTCTCTCTCTCTCTCATCCTGTCTCTATCTGTGTATCTCTCTGAACATCCATCTGAGGACACCTACACACTCAGACATGTATTGTTAGGCCCAAACATACTCACACTCAACATATATACATACAGCATACAAAGTCAAACTCTACATACAGTTCACTCAACATACAAAAACAGATAATGCCACATAAGTGGACGTAGTCACATATGAAAACATACAAGCCCCCTCAAACATATACAAATGGCCAGTGTGTTACCAAAGACCCCCAAACTGCTCCTGATCATTGCATAGTGTTTACTGAGAGAGTGCAACAATGTTATGCCTGTGTACAACAGACACTGTAACTCGTCTGTTGTTGAAATGTGAAGAAGACAGATGGCGCCATTTTGTAGATGGAGCAAGAGAGCAATAACGAGACTCGTGTTTAGTAATTACCCGGTCTGCGATGAGACCCCATGAGATCAGCGATTCAGCGGCTGCGGCCAGATACTAAATTGTCTCAGCTCCAGAGAAGAAAGCATTCCACTCTACTTCCACTCACACTCGCACCCCTCCGTCTCCGTGCTCCTTCAGTCACCGTTAGAAGAAGTGCTTGTCAACCCAGGTGCGTTTCTCAGATCCTTGGAGAGCTGTTAAATGCAGCACCACAATTTATGCTGTAAGTTCCGTGGCCTTACAGGGGAATGAATGCATCGATAATGCACCCCCGCTCTGGGCCTGAGTGACTACTTGAGCACAGATAAAAATGTGTGAGAGTGACGGTCCAAATGGTCTCCACGTATAAATAAAAAAAATATATTTTTATCTGTTTATCTCCGACCCACTGAATACACAGAGCACCAAGGAGTGCCAAGTGCCAAGGAGTACAAGTCATTGACTCTGAAACAGATTTGCAAGTGCTTAGCACATGATTTTCCTCAAATCCCTCCTGTATTTCCATTTTTTCTTCTTTTTCCATATCGCACAGCAAAGCGTTCCGCATCCAAACCCAGCTGAAATTTCACGTTCGGTAGCTGCTGGTAGCTCTTTCTCTCTCTCTCTCTCTCTCTCTCTCTCTCCGGGTGCAGGCCAACATCCACTTCATCAAACTCAGCTGCTTGGAAAGAGATGGAGATTACCCCCAGGAAAATACTACTGGACTTTAAATAGCAATTAATTCAACCCCCACCAGCAGCCTAACCCTCTCCAGATTTTCTTCTCCTCCTGAGATGTCAGGTAAGATAAGCCCCACTGTCTGTAGCTTATGCTAACAAGATGAGGAAACACGTTGACAAAATCTGGAGTCCATTTCCGATGGCTGTATGTAGGACAGAACAGACAGTGGTTCAATGCACGTAACAAATGGTGGTAGACAAATAGAAGGTACTATAAAGTCTCAGCAGCATGTGGGCTTGCCTGCATCACTGCTGTGCTGGCAAACATGGGCAAAGGGCCATAGAGGGAACATGAGTGAACATTTGCCCAGTATCCAAGCAGTGTCCCACTGAAAAAGGGGGTAATAGGCCAGGTGGCCAGCCCACAAAGACCCTGGTTCAAATCTGGTAAAATGTGATCGTCTCCCAGTCCTACCCCACCCCCCTCTCCCTCTCACTTCCTGTGTATCTTTACTAGCCTATCTGAATAAATGCCCCCCAAAATTAAATAAACAGCCTCCCAAAATATACCTTTAAATTAGAAAAAGGGGTAATGTCAATAGGCCCTAACCAGCACTGTCTGTTGGAGAGATACATTTCTGTGGTCAACCATAAATAAATAAATGTAAAAAAGCTGATTAACTTTCTAATACACAGCACACATTACAGTTTTAGACTCCATCACAGATCTGAGAGTGTATTTCATTACTTGATCATATTTCAGTAAAGTGGAACCTTAAGCTTTGCAAATCAGTTGACTTGATTTCTGCTGCTCTGAAAAGTATACATTTCACCTCATGTTGGTTTAAATCATATTTTGTGACTATCAAGTACGTTATGTTCTGAACAGAACCTCCCTATTCCCATCGTTGTGGGACAGAACAACTTTCTATCAAATCCATTACCCCCAAAACACACACACACACACACACACACACACTCATGCTAACCCATTCCCACCTGCCCTCCCAACAGGAACGATGGGTGCCCGCAGAGGACATTTTTAATATTTAAAGTGTGCTGTTGTTGATTGAGTGGGCGAGGTGGCTCCAGTTTTGATTACAGCCATCTCGAGCTGATGGATGTTTAACCCATGGGTCAGTCTTCCACAGCCCGTCAGTGAAATTAAGTTTCTCCATGTAGTGCCTGCTTTCACCCAAATTGCTTTTCATAAAGCTGATCGCCTCACACTGAATTCCCATGCTGTCATCAGTTTCAATCCTCTCGGCTACCACCACCAACTCCCACTCCACCCCCACCCCCCTCGCTAACTACTTACTCCACCATGGCTGGACTTGGAGGGAAGTTTGCTTGGAGGGAAACTTTTTGTAAAGGATGAAATTGTAAAACAGAATTAAACAAGTGCTGAGACAGCCCCCCCACCTCCCACACACACACACACACACTTCTATCTCTCTGTCTCTCTCTCTCTCCTTCTTTGTTTTTTTCTGTCATATTGCTGCTGGTGGTATTGCTGATGGATATTGCTTGCTTTTGGCTTCAAAGCTGGCAGTCCTTAGCTTCTCTGGACTCAGCTCTCACCTTTGGCCCTTTGAAGGGGAGATTCCCCTGAGTGTTGATGGGCTGCAGGTTCAAACCAAAAGAGGCAGAGAGAGGAATAGAAGGAGTGAGGGATGGAAAAGCTTGGGAAGAGAGAAAGAGAAAGAGGGAGGGAGAGCGTGAATAGTTTTCCTCGCTGTCTGCTTTGAACGGCATGTCTTGTCTCCTTCATCTCCTTTTCGACTTTCTAACTTTCCTCCTGAGATTTTTCTGGTGCTCCGCTGAGCACTTCAAAGGCCACTGCGCTATACTGAACTATTTTTGGATGAGGGTTTTTTTGTTGTTGTTGCCTCGTCTCAGATTTGATTTTTTTGTGCTTTCTCTGTTGTTGTTTTTGTTTTTTTCTCATTATTTTCCCCTTTATTCTTTCTTTCAAAATACCTGAAGGCTAGGGCACGAAACTTGTTGCTGAATTTTTCTTTGTGCTGAGAGAGAGAGAGAGAGAGAGAGAGAGAGAGAGAGAGTGAGGGAGATTAAATGACGTGTCTCTCAAGGCATCAGTAAAAGCAGACAAAAGTCGGATCCTACCATAATAAGCAGTTTGGTAGTGGAGGTGTGAGAAGGCCTGTTTTTCTCCATTTTTGTTTTTCTATCTTCACTCACTTTTTTCTTGTCATTTTCATGACAGTTTTAAACTGAGACCTTTCCTATTTTGTTTTCTTGCTTCTTTAAAATGGTTTACTCAAAACATGGTCACATTTTTCGATCATGTTGTTCGTGTTATACATTTCAAATAAATGACAAGATTAACAAATAGAGAAAGGAAGGAAGAAAGAAAGAAAAAAAAACACTTTAAACTATCAAAACCCAAGACACTAACAGTGTTGACACTGAAAGTAAACTAAACACTGTAATTTAGAATGCCATAGCTATGCACACAAACTTTTCCTAGCATCTCACAGCCTACAGAGAGAAACATACCACTAAACTGACAAAGATGGACAAACACATTGCTAGATTGGGATTGGTTTTGAGAGAGAGAGACAGAGACAGAGAGAGAGAGAGAGAGAGAGAGATCCTGTGAAAAGGTCAGCAGCGTTAAGGCATGCAATCTGCTCCATGCTGTGGCGATGAGTTTTAGTGAGATTAATCTATCGCGCTGCGACAGCGACGGCTTTAAAAAGGTCACCTGTGGCAATTGGACGTTGAGGCTCAATTCGGGCACCAAAGCGTGTCGGATCTGACCGCAACTTGTCTGTCCCTGGGTCAGCAAGTGCATAGTAAAGGTCATTTTCTCCTGCCAGCTCCTGAACTGACCACCTCCTAAGTGTCACTACACTGCCCGTACCATGGACTTCAGACACTTGCAGCTCTTCAGTAGCACCTCTGATTCACTGAGGTAAATTGCATGCCTCATGCCACCAGATTGTTTATTTAGCCCCACTGTCTGCATGTAGCAACCAGCTAGTTACTTTGGGCTAACGACCATAAAGAATGAAGATATTAGTCCACCTTTGAGGTGGATATATGTTTTCAATTGTGTTACTTTTTAACTAAACTAATGACTGCTGAAGCACTCACTCAAAACACACTCATTATTTCTTTTCTACAATATGTTACTGTGCATTCATGTAGCAAGGAAGTGGGAAGGCTCCCCACAGTGTGTTCTCATGACAACACTAAACAGGTTAGCTAGCAACAATGCTAACATGAAGGCACGGTGTATCGATCAACAATTCACAATTATCTGCACTCAATAGTACAGTTTAAATAAACAATGAAGTGACACGTTTGAGCTGATGTACAATCATCTTTCAGAATGCTGAGTGACACCAAAATGTTCTCCTGGGAGTTCTCAAAAAGCAGTTTATACCGGGAACTTTTAATTTTCAATTCAACTGACATTTAGGAGTGATGTTGCCACTCTAAAGTGGGACTTTTCCCAATTCCCAGTAGCCCATGGACACACTATTAGCGCCATTGAAAATAAATTTAATTTAATTTAATTATTTAAGAACATGATTACAATTATGTCTCTGTGCTCTAAGGTTATCACTACTAAATGTGTGCCACAAAAACACACATTTTTATTCCACTTTGGAATACATTTTTAGATACATGAAAGCATATGAAACTACCTCAAAAGGGGGTTGAGAAGCCTTACAATTCAAACATGTTACCAAACGAACATAGTGAATCCACCCCATCAGAAAAGATGTAGGGAGCTAGAAATGGACATACGCTCTCATACTGCAGCTCAAGGGCTCTTTGCCCTGGTTGGTTGAGGACTTATTATAGTGGATTTGCGTAAGCGAGGGAACAACACTCTCTGTTCTATTATTATTGCTTATTCTGTTCATATGTTAAAGTGTCCCACATATAATTCTATAATATGCTGTGTAAAGCTACTGGGACTGTGCAACCTGTTTCTTTCAACTTTTTGATAAATTCTCTTTGTTACTTTGAAAGCACTTTGTGTAGAGTGTTTGGGGGGTGTGCTGCCTTGACATTGTTTTCTTGCACAGGCTGCATTTTCTTACTGGGCGAGACATGCTGTAAACATTGCTGACAGTCAGTGTTGGAGCTGATATTGCATCAGATTTACTGGATATTCCCTATAAACCTAGATGACTGTGGGGATATGCAGGCCCTGGAATTGCTTAGGTTTTTTTAAGGCACATATTTTATAATCATTTTGCCAGTGTATGTATATACAGAAAAAAAAATATTCGAAAGAGAAGATTGTGTATGGATTTATGTTATAATGAATATAGATGGATGCATGGATACTATATGAACTACGGGATATTTAAGGATGAAACAGTGCTCATAAACATTTATTTGGACATTTCTTTTGCCTTCTACTCATAGATTTATGGTACATCCACTGATTTCTGTTGTTGTCTCTTGAGCAGTCTCATCTCATTCAGAATATTTGCTCAAAATGTTTTTATTTTGGGTTATAAATGATCTGTCCTATCTTGTAATGGCTTTAAAGGGCTCTCATCTCTCAGCATATTCTGAAGGGCCTCATCTCACAGAGTGACCAAAGTGCTCCATTTTGTGCATGTCGTTTTTCCTGTCGACTAAAACAGACCTTGCTAGTGTATTTTTTTTTAGACAAAATAAAACAAATGTTTGTCTTTGTATCTCATACTTGGGACATGATCACTGGATTTATTTGGGTTTGTTTGGATGTTTTCTAGTCGGTGAAGGGAGTCTATATCATTACCATCTTTCTTGTCTCTGGGTGGGTGCTATAGCAAAAATTTGTTTTGTTTTATTTTTTTTTTTAGAGCTAATTGAACACTCAGTGAAAGTCCTTCTCAGACAAATCCCTTGTGTTGGCTTTGTTTAGTGGACATAGGGATGAATATACCAATTTGTCTATGTTAGATCAGCACACTACTGCATGTATAATCTAAATCAAATCCAAAGCCCTGGGCTAGCTTACATCATAATCTGTCAGAGAGGATTGTCATGAGCTGCCTGTTAGTTTATGTTTATCAGCCATTTTTAACATTATAGTGTTTACCAAAATGTCTCTGAAAAGGCCTGGATGAATGAGAATAATGCTTTGTGTGAAAGTTGTAAGAAAAACAAATAAAACCACAGTCAGAGGAGAATCTTTTTTTTCTTTGTTTTGTTTGTTTTTCTTTATTTTTATCTTTTCTTTTTAGTTATTCATGCTGACCAGCACAGGTGGGCAGATGACTGTTAATTTTTTTTCCCCCGACTCCTTGGGCGCAAAGCATCCTTTTGTATTGAACTGCTGCTGTTTGTGTGTTTCTGGCGCTGTTCAGAAAGATGAGGTTGAGCTTGTCAGGCAGTTTTGGACTGAGCTTTAGGGACATTCAGTATTTCCAGAAGAGCATTCTGAGTGGAGATGTCCAGAGAGCACAAAAGGGAGAAGAAGAGAAGGGTGTGTGCGTATGTGTGTGTGTTTGTGTGTGTGTGTGTGTGTGTGTGTGTGGAGGGGGGGGGGGGGGGCAGGGGTGGTTGCAGACAGGGTGGACTGGATGGGAGATGAAGCCCTACCTGCCCAGAATACTGAGGTGGGCACAGATTACTCAGCGAGAGGGCAAAGGAGGTGAGCTCTCAGAGGGCAACACCTCCGCACACACTCAAAATTCTCTCTCTCTCTCTGTTTTCCCTTTCATAGAGATAGATTCTTGAACACAGAGGAACTAAACTTTGTCTAAGGAACACAAGTTTACATTTCTGTCCCTTGCTTACCTTTTGCTGGTATTCTTACTCACTCACTCAATTGTTCAATTCTCTCTCTCTCTCTCTCTCTCTCTCTCTCTCTCTATCTATCTCTCTCTCTGTCACACACACACACACACACACACACACACTTCACTCAGCCATTTATTGTTTTGCCAAGGCGAGGTTATTTTTGTTCAGTGGCAAATATTTGTTCCCATCTGTTTCGCTGACTGTGGGGACAGATTATAAAACAAAGCCACTAATTACCCTCCCCTGCTTGCCAGCGGGTGTGCATTAAGTTGTATATTACGGCAAGAACAAACACTGCACTATGCATTGGGCGTTTTACTTGCTTTATTGTCAATGTCATCATTAGAATATAAACACTCCCTTTGGACCATGTGTCATTTCAGAGCACTGCCAGGCAGGGTTGGATGAACAGAGCCAATGGAGGCCTACGACTGTTGACTGTCTTTGTAAAGAAAACATTTCCAGATTTGATGTGTAAATTTGTTATTTATTGTTTGTGACAGATTTAGGATGTTAAAAACAAACAAAGCAAATACCTAAAATAAACCGCTGGATAATTATGAACACACACAACATGGGTTAATGAACTGATAGAGCTTGAAACATTCTTGAAAACTCAGCAGATCTCCTTTGATTTTCAACGAAGTTCCATTGTGATAAGTGAATAACCTCTACTCATGGAATAATATGCAGATGTGAATCTGAAGCAAAAAGTCTGTCCAGCACAGCAACATTGTAACTTGTGACGGAGATGGATTTAAAGTCTGTTACACACTGCATTTGAGAGTATAGGAAATGGTGATTTTACAAGAGCCAAGGCGGGATAGAATTGTTGGATGCGGCGCTTGGCAACAACAGATCGAACTAACAACCAACTTCTGATCATAGCAACCATCCATTAAGAACTAGTAATGGCAGTTTATTTCAGTAGGTTTTGAAGGAGTTGATGTGCGGCGGAAAGAAGACGTTCTGCAAACAAGGCTGTGTTATCTATCAAAATGTGTAAATTGCTAGCAAAACTACATAGCGCAGATGTGGCAACAGTTATAAGTGGGATAATGAACTCCATGTGGGATAATGAACTCCATGCAGGTAAAATCGGATTCATAGACTACACACACGTTGCTTAAAAATAGTAGCAGTGCAACAAAGTTATAAAAATACCACAGACGAGTTTGTATTTTTGCTTATCTTACCATACAAGCCTAGATAGTTATGATACCAACATACTTCCATTCACTTCTAAGTGTGGTATTAACTAGTAGTTACTGTCCTATTGTCACTGTTACTGTAACGTTAGCTAGCCAAGTGGGTGAAAGTGAACGTAGCTGCTGTGATGATAATGCAAGCTGCTGTCTCATAATCTTAGTGGAGCGCTATACAGACCTTTACCAAGTTAAATGAGCTTATTTGTCACAAAGTTGTTTCATAAACATCCTCTAATTCACAACTGGCAGTGGGCAAAAGTTGACTTGAATTGAATGCTCTGAGACATGTAAACGTGGATCGAACAGTTCAGGTAGAATATTTAATTTTAACTTTTGACTACTGGGAAAAAACTGTGAATGTAAACCTACGCAGTGACATCTGTAATCATAGTGACACGCGTGTCACCTATCTGTGGTTCTCTCTCTCTCTCTCTGTTCTCACTCTGTTGACTGCCTGGGCTGCAGTCGTTGGTCATGTCACTCTCTTCAGATGAGCTTCTAAAAGGTGATAAATGATGACAGAGATTTCACCTCAGTGACAACCCTCATAAATCACATTCGCCCTGTCAACCCCACCCAAGCTCCTGGCACACAATATTTTATACTTTTACAGTGACTCTTCTATGGATGCACACTTAGTTAGCAACACTCCTCTTACCTCACAGTGGGCTTCGTTCGCCAATATCTTCCTAAGAATTGTAATAAATTTGTTCTTAAGGTCCCATTTACAGTAATAGATTTAAGTCCTGTTACATTTCACAACTGTACAATAAATGAAAATGCAAGGACTGATTATTTTGCACAACGACTCACTGCTCAAAGGTCCTCATCATGTTCTTCATCTCCTGTCAATCCTCTGCATGTTCGGCTTATCAATCCCTCTATGAGAGATGAAGTCCTAGTTTTACAGTCAAAGGTCAGTGTGGTTTATCGTCCTGAACTCCACACTGTGTTACATCAATACTGTGCATGTATGTAGATTACTACAGGAGAAGCTGGAACAGACAGACTAGCACACCAGCTTGCCAAGTGGTGTATTAGGTCAAGTGGTATATTACCAAAAGATGGAGTGAAGTTGTTTTTTTGTTTGTTTGTTTTTTTTTTAACTTGGTGTCACCAGCATCATCCTGAATTTCAGTTTCAATCCCTAAGGAATGTTGGGAGGGAGAGAGAGAGGTGGGAATGAAAGAAAGTCAGTGACAATGAGAAAGTGAGAGGGTGTGAAAGAGAGAATCAGAGCATTCCAGGAAGGGACAGATAGACTAGCATGCCTGCTTGCTCTTCATACACTGGAGTTCCTATGCTACAGACCCTTTGTGAGTATCTCAGAAGGTAGGCTTATAATATTAGACCGTGTGAGAATGTCACCAGCAACTTCCTGGAATTTGGTTTCTATCCCTGACTGAAAGTTGGTGTCCCTGCAGGTGGAGCAGAATATGCAGTAACTCAGAAGAGTATTACTCCGAGGGAGAGAGAGAGAGAGAAATGAGGAAGGGAACGATACTGAGAGTGAGAAAGTGAGATTTTGAGTGAAAAAGAGAATTGAATCATATTGGAATTGATCCTCACCAACTCCTCTACCAAGATGGGTCTGTTCACCTGCTTCATTCCTCCAGACTGTCCATCCTCCTCTCTCTCACTCTCCAGCCCACTCTCTTTCTCTCTATCCATTCTTTTGTCAGTCTCGGCCCCTGAGGTCACAGTCAGTTTAGCATTTTGTGTGTGTGTGTGTGTGAACATGAACACTGTTTGGCATTGTGAGTGTGCGTGTGTGTGTGTATGTGTGTGTGAACATGAACACCCGAGTCAGCAGCGCAGGTCTCCGCGGCTCTTATTGACTTTATCCCCAATGCCCGAGAGGCTGGATCAATTTGCTGCACTTTATCCTATTATTAAAACCAGGCCTGCGGGGGCCAACAGGGGAGAAGAAGACACACAAGGAGCGAGAGAGAGATAAAGAGAGAGAGATGGAGAGAATAGATGGAGAGATAGGGAGAAGAGCTAAAGAGGTGGAGTGAGATGGAGGAAAGGAGATAGAGAGAGAGAAAGTAAGCACAGGTAGAGAAAGTGTGAGAGAGGGCAAATGAATGTGATGCGTAGAGAACAGCAAAAGAAGGAGAGGAGGAATGGTGCGGCTGAAATAGTACACAGTATTAGAGAGAGAGAGAGAGAGAGAGAGACAGAATGAATGGGACTGGAAGAGGGTGTGACGGAGTGGAGAGGATGAAGGAGAGAAGTGAGAGAGAGAGAGAGAGAGAGAGAGAGAGAGAGAGACAGAGGGGTGTCTTATTTTAAAGGGCATTACACAGAGAAACAGCCTCATTACCGCATGCTCTGATGTTTGCCTCACTCGTGAGATAAAAGCGCCCCTACTCCCACCACCCCCCACCATCTTTCTTTTTTTTTTTTTTTTTTTTTTGGTAAAAGCGAATTTGGTTTGCCAATTGTGTTATTTAAATACACAATGATGAGGTCCCTTGGCGTCTCCAAGCGGCGCGGCTTTAATAAGCTCGGACAGGATGCTCGATGGAGACAATTGCGGCAGGTATGAAAAGCACTTCATCACTGACACGTTTGGGGCGAATTCAATTTCAGCCGCCGCCGCCACGTTATCTGGCTCCCTCAGCGCCTAGCGCGCGTGTCAGATAGCGCCACCAATAACGCAACCGTACGAAAGAGGCATTGGGTGCCTACAACTTACATAAAATAAGAGATGAAAACGAGGGAGGGAGAAAAAGAGGAGGAGAGAAGGGGGAGGAGAAAGAGAGAGAGAGATGAAGAGAGAGAGAGAAAGAGATGGAGAGAGAGAGAGAGATTCTTGAGTGCCCCCTGTGTGTTGTCATAGGATGATGGATTGCCTCTGGGCCTTGTGTAGATGTCGGCCCTCCAGGTTTGGCATTTTCACTGGCGGTGTGTTTACGGTATTGCCCACATCTCATGGCTGCTTTAAGGCCTCACTCGGTCCCCTGTCACCTTCAGCTTCTGGTTGAGTGTGTTAGCTCCCCCCGCTCACCCCCCCAACACACACACACACACACACACACACACACACACAAACACACACACATCAATACATACACACACACACACACACACTTAGACACACACACACAAACACACACTGCCACCCCTGTGCCCCAGACCTCTAAATTGAAGAGCTGCAGCATAAAGCCTCTGACAGGGGAGAGTTTAGTGAGATTATAAATACCCCACTCCACACTCAAGTCATGGCTGACGGGGTTTGGGTCTGTCCACACAAATGCTGGGGTGTGCAGTGACTATCGATTAATATGTCTTTGTTTCTGTGTGTGTGTGTGTCTGTGTGTGTGTGTGTGTGTGTCTGTGTGTGTCTGTGTGTCATCAACATGTGCATGCTTGCATGCATACGTACTGTAGGTTTGCATATGTGAGCGTGAATAAAAAGACAGGGTAAAAAGATGTGATGGTATGCCTACACAGCCCTAAGCATCCGCACACACACACACACGCACACACGCATACACGCGTATACACAGACAAACAGAAGCATGCAAACAAGCTAAAATCAACAGTTGTCATCTGTAATCAGAGAGCACAGTTCAGCTTCAGTTCTTCATTGTATAAGCAGAGCACTGGAAGCAGAGGAGCATGCTGAATCAAAAGGAGAGATGAGAAACAGAGGGAGGGCTTTTAGAGTGGAAGAGAGGTGGCAGAGAAAAGGCCAGGTGGTTGGAGGAGAGCGGAAGATTTTTTTTTTTTTTTCTTGTCTTTTCTGCCTTTGATAAATCTCACTTGCAGTCTTGGTGAGAGGCTGTGATAGACCTATTATGGTTTCCTTTCCTTGCAAGGAAGTCTTACTAATGAGAATATTATTACTCTGAAATTTCCTGAATCTCATATTGCGCTTTATAAGACTGAATAATGAAATAGTGTGTTTGATCTCAGTATTAGTCAGTGGGCTATTCTTTCTCTTTGTCTAATCCCTGTCTCCCTCCCCAACACACACACATGTATGCACGCATCCACATACACACACACACAATGTATGCACATATACACTCAGACACACACACACATACAGATACACGCGTATGCATGCATGCATGCATGCACAGACACACACACGCACACACATACGCATGCACAAACACACCCAGACACACACTCAGACACATATATGTATGCATGCATGCACGCGCATACACACCCAGACACACACACACATGACAATGGTAGATCTACTAAAGCTCCAATGGTGTGTGAGCAAAACTATTTTCTACTGCTAGGGTGCATCTACATTTCTAGGCAATAGCATCATTCCTCTGTCATACACATTAGAAGACATTACAACTGTATGTCATGATCATTCGTGCACATCTGGAAAGGTAATAATGAAAATGTACTGATAATATCCTGGAAGATTCCAGATATCATATGTATATTTTATGTGATAAAATAGATTAGATTTTTTTCAGTTTGATGGCCTCTTTTTCCTTTCCCCATTCTCTTCTTCCTGCCTTACTCCCCTTCCACCCAAAAGACTCCCTGCCCTGCTACGGATGCTGATTTGGTGCGTTCGGACAACTTGTAATATTTCTTTGATGAATGAAATCATTTGCAGACACCACCCCCTCCTCACACACACACACACACACACACACGCACACCTCTACTCTGACATAAATGAAATCGATTAAAGATCACCTCCTTCTTTGGGGGGGGAGATTAGTTATTCCATGCTGGCTTTTGTGCGCTGGTGATTGGTTGCCAGGTTACCTGGAAATGTGTTCTTAATTGCTTCCGCACCTCGTTATACCTGGAGCGTCAGGTCACAGACTGCTGGGAGTGATTTGTTCTCTGTGTTAGGAAGGAAGGAGGAAAGAGAGGAGCAAAACTAAAAGACGGACAGACACAAGTGAGTGATTGCATGCTTCCCAAAGTTTCCTACAGCAACCAATTACTAAAAACAGACTTTCCACAGACTTGCAGTGGTGAGCAAAGGACAAGCAATTAGCGGAGACACACGTCTATCTGTCATAAAAATACATGACCGACCATGTCATAGGCATGGTGATGGCACAGTCCGCACAATATTTCAGCCAGCAATCTTCAAATGGTTAAACAAAGAGACCAACCCAGAATCTTTGTAGTGTAACGGAACAGAGTAGAAACCCGCACCTGTGTGTATAAGTAAGGTCCAGTGACTGGCTTCTTAAGCTGAAGACTCACTCCACTCTCTCAATCAATGCACCCTTGGCTCTTCAAACTGCCTATGCTGACAGGTCTCTTGTTGAAGTAATAGCCCTTCTTGATTTCTCTGTCATGCTTGTCTTAGATGTTAGATGCATCTGCAAACCTGTATCTGCTGTCAGAGTATGGCAGGAGCGCACTATTACAAATTCCATTGATTTTTTAACATGTTCCGGTAACACTTTAGATTAGGGTGCACATATTCACCATTAACTAGCAGCTTATTAACATACAAATTAGTAACATACTAGCCATTTGTTAGTCAAGTCCCTTATTGCTATCTTATTCTGCATGAGCTCATTCTACCCATAGTAAGCCAATAACAAAGAATTTCTCCAATATAAACTCCTAATTACTATTGATTATTAACCGAGGTTAATCCATTGATTGCAAATAGGTAATTATCGATGAGGTTAATACATGGGTCTATAGAACTATACACGTGAATGTATTTCTTTCCATTGTTCTGCTTTGTCACGAAATCATGATCTGCTATTGAATCAATAGGTAATGTTTAGTACATTATGGTTAAGACAAGGTTGAAGTTAATACCCGGATGAGGTCAATACATGGTTTTGTTTTTTTGGCTTGTATAAAACACTGACCTGAGGTTTATACATGGTGTGGCTTATGTTCAGGAAAGCACTGTACTTATTCATAGTAAGTAAGCTAGTTCTTGTATATGAATTATGATCTTAATATCCTTTGGTTAGTTTGGGGCTTATGAGTCATTAGAACAACAGGAGCAGTTATTTTCCTCTCTATAATATTTAGAAAAGATGGTCTATTCATAGGAACAAAACCAAAACTGCAAATGACTAACAGTGTCCAGATAAGTCCTAATTGCATCTTTTTGATTGAGAATAACTGTTCCTGTTGTACTACCACCTTATAAGCCCCTTATTGAGATAATAATTCATATACAACAACTAGCTCACTTACTATGAATAAACAGTAATTAGGAGTTTATATTGGAGAAATTCTAGTTAATGATCTACTATGGGTAGAATAAGCTCATGTAAAATAAAGTATTAATAAGTGACTTGTAATGACTAATAAATGGGTACTATGTTATTTATTTGCATGGTAATAAGCTGCTAGTTAATGGTGAATATGTGTACCCTAATTCAAAGTGTTACTCATATTCCTTAATGATGCCTGTGGCTCTGAAATGCTTTATTGATTGGAGATTGACCGTATCTCACCAATCTCAAAGCCAGTCGTTTATAGCATTTAAGTTTCTTGCCCACTGCGTACCAATGCTGTGTTATGTGCGGGGGAAGTGAGAGAGCGAGAGAATGGGAAGCATTTCAGCTTGGAATCATTCTCTGACGTTCCCTTCCCATTCCCACTGTGATTTTTTCCCCCTTTGACTTGTTGGATTGGATTGACATCTTGGATCTCAGCATGCATTGCCTCTGGTAGGAAAAAAAAACATGTTGCTACATTGTTTATGAAAGCTATGCTAAGTAAGTATATTTAGACACACAAAAGTAAGAGAGTGTCCCCCAAAATAATTGGCAGTATGAAATATTTCGGGATGAAACAAACAAACCAAAAGTACATTCTGGATTTCATCCTAAAATGCTCTCTTAGATTGAGATGACGGAGATACTTGGTCTGAGAGGCTTTGGCCGAATCTCATCTGGTGTACACATTGCATCAGCATCCATCACATGTAGACTGATGGAGAAAGTGAGCTCTAGAACAGGGTTCTATTGAGCTGACTGCTCTCTCTGTGGATTGCTGTTCTTGGTTGTGTAGGTGTTGAACAAATTGGTTGCTAACAAAAAAGCTGTTTCACACTTATTTTGAGTTTATAACTTTTAGTAGGGGGAATTACATTTGTTCCTTAGCCACGGGTATTGCTGTTCACTGATAGGTCTGTTATTGCTCAATGTGTCTTTGACATAGCATGCAGAAAGTGACTGCATAGTCACTAGTCACTCAGTCTCTCATGTTATGTTACTTTCCAATGAGTAAGGGAGTTTGACATTTTTCTTGTGAATGTGTTTTTGTGGTGATATATTTTTTTGTGTCTGTCTCACTCTTTTGAAGTGCTGTGTGACTTTTCCACTGGTGTATGCAATAGAAGGTGAGATTGTCCCCAAACATTGCCATCTAGTGGATGGCTGGAGCTACTGAAGTTCAGCAGTAATGGCTGCCAGAGGGAGAGGTCAGGGGGAATGGCATGACACTGCATCTGAGCAAGACGGAGAAAGTGGCATGTTTGACTGTACACATCATGTGTCTTTCATTTCAGTTTTCCTTTTTGTGGTTTTAGTAGTAACACATGCACACACCTGCAATATCAAGCTCTCTCTCATTTTACTCCATACTCATTGCCCTCCTCAACCCCTAAACACACACACTCACACTCACACACACACACACGCACACACACACACACACACACACCTACACACACACACACACACACACACACACACACACACTGAGTGCTGTTTGGCTATTTGGTTTTTTCTCCATCAAAATAATAAATGGGAGTACCTTTTCAGGGGGTATTGATTGCATGCTTTTATGGTATTACATCTTTGGAGCTGTTCAGCTCTACTGTGGAAAGACAAATAGGTTTTGGGGAAATGAAAGTAAGCAGGATTCAAGGGTGCCTGTTAGCCCGATTGGGCCTCAGGCACCTAAGGGCTCTGCTAAGATGGTCGCCTCCCCTCTACACACACCTACACACCACTAACCTCTGATCAAGGAACAGGTGTACTGTCAGGCTCTATCTCTCCCTGATTGGAAGATTGCTTGAGATTCATGACGTGCATAACAGTCTTTTCAGACCATTTTCTGTTAATGGGGTTTAATGCAATGCATCAAGAACCTGGTTAAGAATGGTGGATTCTTCCTTGTATGACATTTAGATGTGAATAATCACACAAACAGCAGACACATAGACACAATTACAATTACATTATCATAAATGTATTAAATAGATGTAACTGACATATAACTGCTAAATCAAAGTATAATTAAGTGTATTTGTATACATGTCCATACACTGCTCATTTATGCCATATTCAACTGAAAGCTGTAAATAAACAAATGTATTTCAAAATAGAAGTCCACCTGTTCATTTAGATCTGTTCATCTTTGATGTCTCCTCTGCTTTATGGTAGTGTTCTAAGACTTTCTCCAAGTAATTCCTGGAATCTTTTGCAGAAATCAATCATGAGAAGATAAACAAGCATATTAATGAATTGACTTCCGAGCGCCCTGTGCTCAGAGAGGAGAGTGAGAGAGTGTCTGTGAAATGGGGGTCTCACAGGTGAATGATTTCCATTTCCCAAAGGGACTCTGAGCTTTAGGAACAGCTGGCCCCTTAATTGGGAGATGGTGTGTGTGTGTGTGTGTGTGTGTGTGTGTGTGTGTGTGCGTGTGTGTGTGTGTGAGAGGGAGAGAGATACCAAGTGAGTGAATAAATGTGATTATGTATGTTTGTATTCATGTACATGTGTGCAAGAGTTTTCATGAATCTGTGTGTGTGTGTGTGTGTGTGTGTGTGTGTGTGTTCATTAATTTGTAGTGTGTATCTGAATAAAGAAATATTTTGTGTGTGCTGTGGGCGAGAGAGAGAGAGAGAGAGAGAGAGAGCATTATCTCTCTGCCGCTCAGCTGTCAAAAGAGGCAGAAAATCAGCCTAGTGGGGCCTCTCCTCTGTGGACGCGTCTGTCTTTAAGCTGTTAGTCGCCTTATTACCTCCTCCCCCTCCTCCTGCATCCTCTCTCTGAGTGTCGGTATGGCTTGATGCCATTC
>PYXC01002508.1:3477500-3480000 GCA_015244755.2 Tenualosa ilisha | reverse complement strand
TCATTCAGTGCTCTGCTGCGTGATTGCCAGCCATAGCCTACTCTCTGCAATGCAGGCTAGATGGTTACATGCTTTATCAGACATAGAAATAAAAGTTGGCATGTCCAGGCAACTGTTTTCCAATTGTGCAAGACGACCCTTCCTCTCTTTTCCCCATTCTCAGCATCCATATCTGTCTATCCACTGAGGAAGGGGAAGGGGATGTCATGGACACACACTGGCGCTCTTTGCTGACCATCTCTGCGGCTCATTGCACATTACTGTCCTACCCCCCACCCCACCCCCCCCCACCCTCCAAACACACACACACACACACACACACACACACACACACCAATCCCCCCATCCCTGGTGGCCATAATGAATGGGCTCATTGCCATGCCCATCCATCTGAGCTGGAGTGGCTGTCTCAGGGAGCTGGGGGATCGGATGACGGATGCCTCTGCCCCGTGCTGATCTGCACGTTGGGCCAGGCTGGACCCAGATGTTAATGGCACCAGTTGGTGCCGGGGCTGAGGTTGGTGGAGGTGGAGGAAGAGGTGGAGGAGAGTGTGCGGTTGGGTGAGGGTTCGCTGATGCTGTGCAACCGATGACAGAAGCCCCAGGCAGAAGCCTTGTGACTGATGTCCATCAGCACCTGTTATGGGGGGTCGTGTTCCTCATTCTTTAACCTGCTGTTCCAAATTCTACCTCTTCTTCTCTTATTTTCACTTCACTCTGGCGTCCCTCCCTTATTGCCCTCATATATTATGTGAGAAACCTTTGTACACCATGTAAATTATAAACCATATGTTTCTCTCTTCCTTCCTCTGTGTGTGTGTGTGTGTGTGTGTGTGTGTATGCATTTATGTGTGTGCATCCATCTATACCAAAACCACAAAATGTGTCTCATGTCATCCTATCCCATGTAATGGGATTAGTGCATGCATCCCATGGAGGAACACATAGCCTAATATGAGAATGGCTCAGTCCATATTTATCTCTATAATCCATAACCACCCACCCCCATCCCCACCTCCATCTCCTGGTGTAATGCTTCTGGTCCAGACAGGTCATCCACACTGGCAGTGCAGGTATTGGGTGGATGGAGGTGTGTAACGGGGGGTGGACGTGGTGGGTGGAGGCAGTGTGGGGGTCAGAGTGAAATGTTATTTCGGTAACGTGCATAATTGAAAAAGATCCGGGCCTCGTCTGAGGAAAGGCCTCGGGTGAAAAGTGTAATTGAACAGCGGCAGCGAGAGTGACTGCTTGCTGACAGCTCCCCAAATAACTCCTCGCTCTTCTCCCGGCTCGGCCGCTTCCCGTTTTAGCCCGGCGATTACCGTCGCTGTTGCTGTCGCCGACACCGACACCGTCACTGTCCCTATCCCCCGTCCCTGGCAATGCCTCTGCTGGTGCCCAGGTCTGGTGGTAGATGTGGAGTGACAGCTGGAGCAGTGTTTTACTGGTAGGGAAATAAGCCGACATTGCTTATTATTGGATGTGATGTTGGGAGAGAGGAGAGAATGGAGGCATGATGACGGTGTGTTTGTAAAGCTTTGTTTTAGGCACACATGCACACAGAAGCTGACACAAATACCATGCACGCAAACATGCGAACATGCACACACACACACACACACACACTTCATGCACACACAGAGAGGCCATAGGCCTTCACACAAACACCATGCACACATACACACACACACAGAAGCTGACACAAATATACAAATATCACGCACACAAACACACAAACACACACACACACAGTCACACACACACACAAACACCATGCACTCACACACACACACACACACACACACACACATACACACACACATCCAGACCTTCATGTGAAAGATCAGAAGCTCTTCCTGTCAGAGATGAGAGGGCCATGGGTGTGATTGACGAGGGAAACCTGTCACAACATCAAGCGCCACCATAAAGGAGACGCCTTTCTCTCTCTCTCTCTCTCTCTCTCTCTCTCTCTCTCTCTTTGTGTGTGTGTGTGTGCACTTTGTTTTTATTTTATCTAATTCTTTTTTTCTTTTATATATTTCTTATTTCATCACTTCCTCCGTTTATGCTCCCAGGATAAGCAGATGCTTTGAGCTCCAAAGAACAATCAGAAAGAGGATACAGTAGGAGAGAGCGAGAGAGAGAGAGAGAGAGAGAGAGAGAGAGAGAGAGAGAGAGAGAGAGAGAGAGACTCATCCGCATGCAACAGCTCTGGAGAAGCACTCATATACAGAGATAGTTTCCTGTGAGTGGGTGCAGTGACTTGCAGACAGCAATCACACACACACACACACACACACACACACAAATTTGAATATGAACATATGAAAACTGTTTGTTGCTCTTGGACAAACACAAAAACAAGGGCCTTTTTGTTTTGTTGTAGTGCTTGTGTATTATGGTTCACAGTTACTTGTATGTGTGTTTGCCTGTTTGTTATTTGTGTGTGTGTGTGTGTGTGTGTGTGTGTATGCGTATGCATGTGCCTATGTGCGTGAGT
>PYXC01002508.1:3445000-3470000 GCA_015244755.2 Tenualosa ilisha | reverse complement strand
CCATGTGTGTATAATTACAGGGAAACCGAGGAAGAGAGAACAATTTTCTCAGGCCCGGCTGAGCACGAGGCTCTTGTTTGAGCTGTGTTTAAAACACGCACACACACACACACACACACACACACACACACACACACATGCACACACACATATATGCACACACACATGCACGGTATCACAACAAGTATGAAAGAATGTTTAGCCCAAGACCAAAGGGGCTGTTTGCAGTCTGTAAGGTACTTCTGCGCCTCTGAAAGGTAAACCTAAAAATGTTCTTCTGAACAGAAAAGGCCTGGGTCTTGCTTCTTTGCCTCTTCAGGGATACACACACTGGTGGGTTGCAAGAGCATGAGCATCTAAAAGCCAAAGTCACTGTGCCACATGTTGACTGAATACTGTGATTATGTACAGCTTCTTTGGTTTGTGTACTTCACCTGGGTAGTGATGGGAGACACACACCCCCTTCCTGGAAACCAGATATGAGATTGGCTCTGTATGTTGTTCTTGTTGTTCTTCTTCTTCTTCTCTTCTTCTTCCTCTTCCTCTTCTTCTTCTTCTGTTGTTGCTCGTTACACAAACAGGAGAACCACTGTTGCTGGCACATTTTTAAGTGAGCTGCATTGTTCTTCAAACTATGTGTGCAGGTGTCTGTGCGTGTGTGTGAGTGTGTTAATGTGTGTTTATGTATGTGTGTGTGTATGTATGTGTATGGTGGTCAAACTTTGAAATGCCATCTCTGACAGAGTTGCGTTGACACCCATTTTCACATCTCTCTCTCCCTCTCTCTCTCCTTCCACCACCTCTGTAAACCTTACCCATAAGCACATTAATAATTCACCAATCGGGGCATTAATAATAGATCACTGATGAGACAGGGGCCTCCACATGTTGTACATGCAATGCAATCAGCCGGCTTGCACTGCTGAATAATGTGGGAGTTAATATGTTGTGGTGGCAGTGTTTTCTGAAAGCACAAGTGCACGCCTCAACCTTGGCCTTCAGGGGCCCCTGGGGCACTCAGGGGCCTTCGGTGGGCAGACAGTGCTGCGATGCCATTGGCTCACGGTTGGTGATTCTGCCAGGTGGTTCTGGAATGCATCGATCAGTAGACAAAATGGATTTAAACAGAGTTCAAGCATATTAAATCACTGATGTCTTTTAGTAAATTGTGTGTAAAATGTCAAATGTTTTCACAGTCAAAAAAGTGTCTCATTTCTCCCTTAACCCCTTCATGGATGGATGGATGGATGGATAGATGGATGGATGGATGGATGGATGGTTGGGTGGATGGATGGATGGTTGGGGATGGGTGAATGGATGGATGGATGGATGGATGGATGGTTGGGTGGATGGATGATTGATGGATGGATGGATGGATGGCTGGATAGATTGACACATGGGTGGATAATGGAGGGTTTCTCTGATATTGTGCTGTTTTAATACTTGAAGTATCAACACAACTGGTGTATAACAGCTAAGTTACAACTGAATGATGCAACAGCAGATTTTTTTGTGTCAGTGACCTCCCCATGCACTTGTTATTTGGGGAGAGATCAAAAAGAGGAGAGATTACATCTGTGTGATGTCTTAAGGGATAGGAGCCAATTGTAGAGATTCTCACCAGAATATGTACTGCCTTAGCAAAGACAGCATGAAATGTAGTACATTTACAGATGCGCACGCGTGCACACACACACACACACACACACACACACACACACACACACACATTGACAATAACACAACAATAAAAAAAAAACAACAGCAACAGTTTAAATATATGATCTCTGTATGTCAGCTATATCCTACAGTTTACACCAGAAATCTCCATTGTGCAGTGCACCTCTCTCAGTACTTCTCACACCCATAATGCAACACCTCTCCCCTCTTCTCCTCTCCACTTCATCCCTCGCTCTCTTTCTATCTCTCTCCTCCCCTCATGTCCTCCCCTCACAAAGGCGATGAAACATTAATCAGTAAATTGTGCATTACCTTTGTAATTAACATTCAAGAGAGTTTAACTTCGTAATGTTTCATTAGTTCATATGCAAATAATTTTGAGTGATTGCCTCATTTGGCCTGGGAGCACCGTGATGTATTGGCCTGGAGCGGGGGAGACTGTGTGCGTGTGTGTGTGTTGTGTGTGTGCGTCTGTGTGTGTGTGTGTGTGTGTGTGTGTGTGTGTGTCTGTGTGTGTGTGTGTGTGTGTGTGTGTGTGAATGCAGAGTGGCATGATGGATGGTCACCTCACCTATACTGCTGCTCAATTTTAAATGTGTTTCACGGCAGCTTTTTAAATGCAGAAGAGACACGCTAACCAAAACTCGTTTCAGTGCCACCCATACCAATCTTCACGTCAAGGCACTGTGCTGTGATCTATATTCCTGCACCTGTCTGTGATTGTGTGTGTGTGTGTGTGTGTGTGTGTGTGTGTGTGTGTGTGCATGTGTGTGTATGAAAGAACTGAAGAGAGAAAGAGAGACAGACAGAGAGAGAGAGAGAGAGAGAGAGAGAGAGAGAGACTATGTCCTTGCCCCCCGTGGGCATGCTTGTAGATCATTCTTTTAAGAGTGCCTGTTTGTGTCCTTGTATTTTTAGACCATTCTCTTTTATGTGTGCATGCGTCCTTTTTGGAAATGTCACTGAGTATACATGTGTGAGGGTGTGTGTGTGTGTGTGTGAGTGTGCGGCATATTTTCACCTGCATTTATTTCACAGTTTAATTTCACTTACCTTTGTTAATCAAGTATTGGATGCCTGTGTATGTATATATATATATATATATATATATATATATATATATATATATATATATATTTGTGTGTGTGTGTGTCCTTACTGTGTGTCCCTGTAAAACTACATTGTTGTAGAACAGGCCTTCATGAGGGTCAGAATGTGTGTGTGTGTTCTTGTTGATGCTCTCAGCCAAGCTGCGTTTGCAAATGTAAGTCAAGTGCAGCAAAGTGAAGCGGTGTCATTAAGTCAAGTGGAACACACACTAAAAGGACTTGTTTAGTGGTCTGCAGCTTTTCTCTTCTGAAAAGGCATCAGCATGAAGTTGAACGTTAAAAGAAAAAAAAAAAAAGATAAATATATATCAACCAAATGTGGGTCAGAGCCACAAAATGACTGGCCATTCATAATTCATTCTGTCAGTGGCCCGTAATGCGATTGGATGCGATGGCTGTCAGGCTTATGTCGTCCAGACGACCGAGACTTGGGCCTAATGAGACATGACAGTGCGGTCGGTGGCCATGGACGACTCTTAGAACTCTGCACTTAGAGAGCGAATTTCGCTGCATTCAGGAAAAAAGGACACGTGCGAGAGCGTGTGTTGAGGGGTGCTGTGTGTGTTTGTGTGTGTGTGTGAGTATGGGGGGTGGGATGGGTGTTGGGAGTTGAGGACCACTGTTAAGAGCTGCCATCTTTTCATCACGTGTCACTCAAACATAGATGCCTGTGAGCAGAAAGATGCTTTGAGCTGTGAGTGTTTACGGATGATGACAGATGGTTGTGTCATAGCGGGCAGGGCCTCTCGATGAATCATCTCAATGGAAATGTATGGATTTTTATTCCAAACCTTGAACCCTTCTCTTATGATTCTTTTTTTATTATTCAACCTGCACAGTCTGTTGTCCAACAAACTTGTATGGCGTCATCTACCCCCCAAAGGCTTTTAAAATAACTTCAAGGCTGTGAGTTAATAGCAGGCATCAGATGTTTGGATTCATTCTCATTCTGGTGAAAGAAAGCAGACAGTGAAGTGAACTTCTAGTAAAACAACTTCACCCTCCCCCCCCACCTCCCCCCCAAACACACACATATAGATGCGTGCACACACACACACACACACACACACACACACACACACGCACGCACACACACACACTATCCAATGAGTTGGGAGGAAATGACCCAGGGAGCAATACCCAGATGCCTGTGTGGTCATGGAAACGGCAGACAGACTCAGGGACTCGCTATCTCATCGACTCGCTCTCCCCAAGAGGTCACAGGGAGGTCACTGCAGTGGGGAAGATGGTGGGTGGGGGCATGCATCACCCCCTTAAGCAAACCCCCATCCCACCCCAGGATGAGGAACGGGCCGTCATTACCCTAGGTGCCCCCCCGATGCCCTCGTGCTTCCCTCCGCACTAGGCCCTCAGACCCCACTGATCTATGCCAGCTTGCGTGTCCAGCTGGCGCCGTTTCAGGCAATACCATTACATGACAACTGCCGACACGTCCACTTTGGGTGATCCATGGCCCAGGGGTGCAATGGGGCAGGAGGCGAGAGAGTAATTGTCCATCAGGCAGGCCACGCAGGAAATGACTGGCCATAGCCCCCCCCCAACACACACACACAAACACACACGCATATACACACTCACACTCACGACAGTTCTCCGATATACAAACGTCACTCAGTTATTTATTTACAGCCTTACTTTTACCACTTCAAGCCAAGACCCCGTGTCTTTTGAGCTGGACGTATACCAAAACAGCCATTTTAAAAGATTTTTTGTTGTCGTTTTTTTTTTTCTTTTTTCTTCCCCGACTTTAGCATTTTTTTTTTTTTTTTTTGCTTATGGTTGTGCCTCTCATCAATCAGGCGGGAACAAACTTTGAAGTCGTCTGCTGCCACAAGACATATGGGTCTACAATTTTTCCCCTTTAATACCAATAAGTGCTCAGATTTGGAGGTCTGCCTTTTTTATGCCCCCCCCCCCTACACACACACACACACACACACAACACACACACTCACCTCTTAGCTATCCTTCTCTGTTCCTCTTTTTAAGGTGAAACTTTCCCCCCAATTAAGCATTTTCCCGTAACTGCTCCTTTAATTAGACTAATAACTGGGGGCCCCCTGTCTGATGGCTGCGCAGAGACGGCAGCCGCTGATGAGTTAACTCGCTAATGAGATTAGAATGTAATGCAGATAATGCTGCAGTGATTACGTGGGATTTGGGCATAGATATCCACTCGTTTTCCTAATCAACACACGAGCTCGTGGACACCAGGCAGCTCCGTGCTCGGCACTTGAGGGTTTAGCGCACTCCAGAGGTTGTCTCAGGACAACTTGTTGGAATGAGAGAGGCACAGAGGACACTGCGGAATTCTCTCATTTCAGCTCACTCTCTCACTCTCTTTCTCTCTCCCTCTCTCTCTTTCTTGCTTTCTTTAAACTTCCTCTTTACATTCTCTTTTTTCCTAGCTGCGTCCCCCTCTCCGACCCCTCTCCCCCATCTCTCTCTCTCCCTCTTCACTCTTTCTCTCCAAGCTCTCTCCCTTCCTCTCTCTCTCCCTGTCTCTTCCCCTTCCATATACCCCTTCCTCCTTTCTTTCTTTCTTTCTTTCTTTCTTTCTTTCTTTCTTTCTTTCTTTTCTTTCTATCTTACTCTCTCTCTCTCTTTTTCTCTCTCCTCATCTTGATAAATGTCTGATAAGGCAGCTGGGTTATTTAAGAATGACAGGGCTTGATTAGTTGTTTCATGTCTTATTTAAGACAGTCCAACGGGCTGCAGCCATCGCTCTTTTAATTACCCAACAGGCATGGCGAGGCATATAGGGACAGACGTGGAAGGGATCGGAGGGGATATAAAACACTGAATGTATGTAATGCTGGACCGTGTGAAGTGTGAATATTTGACACTCTCTCTCTCCCTCTCATTCTCTCTCTCTCTCTCTCTCTCTCTCTGTATGCGTTTGTGTGCACATGTACATAAGTAAGAGAGAGGGAGAGTGAAATACAAACAATTTTTTTTGTTTTGTTTTTTGCCCCAGTGTTTGAGTTTAGTGCTAGTGACACTTGAGTATCCAGGGGCTTTGCTAATGCAAGTGTTCATCTTTGTGAACAAGAGGTTCACTGACATGACTGTAAGTGATGTTTGCTGTAAGCTGTTTGTGTGTGTGTGTGTGTGTGTGTGTGTGTCTAAAAGCAAGAGATCTCGATCCCCATTTGTGTATCCTTGTGTATTGTGTGTGTTCTGTAGTTTGTGTGTGTGGGGGGGGGGGGTTGCAGAGAGCAGGGTGATGCAGGTGTAGTGCGCCCCCCATTTGCGCATTCCAAGCAGAAAAGGCAGATTAAGTCTGCGCGCAAGCCCGCGCCCTCCTGCCAAAGAAAACACAAATGCAGGCGCCGACATCAAAGGCATCCCAAAGAAGTTTCATAAATGCAAATAAGGCTGCTCCTGGATGAAATATTAATGAGGAGATCCAGCGTGCTTGCTTTCCTCTCCTCTCGCTCTCTCTCACACTTTTTTTTTCTCTTTTCTTTTATGACGATGTTGAGCAGATCGCTATGTAACTTTTGTGACAAAGCAGCTCTCCCTTCCCCCTCCCTATTCCTCCCTCCCAACCCCCCCTCACCTGACCCACCCCTCCCTCCCTCCCTCCCTCCTTCTCTGCAACATCACGGATCAAACCTACAGCATGTCTGCACTGCAGCAGATGCCTATGGGCTTCCCTTCTAGGTATATGTGTTTAGGCACAGTACCCCCCTATACCTTCCCCCTCCAAGAAACACCGCAGCACACACACACAGACACACACACACACACACACAGATTCATACACACACACTCCTCATGCTACCCTCCCCGCACAGAGAGCTCCTGGTGGTCATCTATGATCGTCACGCTGGCACATGACCTGTGCAATCATGGCAGGTAATTCATCAGCCCCTTGGGAGGTGGGGGGGGTGCATTGGCCAACCGACCAACTGGCCAGCCACCCGACACCACCAAGGACCACGGGCGGTGCAATTAATAATTGATCCACGCCGGTTTCACTAATTAAGGGTTTCAGAGTAATTAAAAGCAACCAGAGCCCCTGACGTGAGGCCTGGGTCACTTGTTCCCTCAGGAAGGATGATTGGATAGAGGTGTGTGTGTGTGTGTGTGTGTGTGTGTGTGTGTGTGTGTGTGGGGGGGGGGTGATGGAGAAGAAGAGAAGTGGTGGTGGAGCGAGACATAGAGAGAGAGAGGGAGAAAGAGATAAAGTGTGAGAGAAGAGTGATTGACTATTGGTGGAGGGCAGATGGATGAGGAGAGGATGGATGGAGATGGACTTTCAAAGGAGAGAGAAGGATGAGAGGCAGAAGAAAAGTGGGAAATTGGAAAGGTTAAGAGAAGCTAGTCATCTTGGGGGAAGGGATATAGAAAAGTGGGATGACTATAGACAGATGAAGGGAGAGAAGGAAAGAGTGAGTGCTTGAGAGAGGTGTTTTGAGAGGGAGGTGGTAAGTGAATCTCCATTGACAGCATTGGATTGTCCTCTGCTTTTACGTTTCAGTGAGCCGCATCCATCCTTTCTTCCAAAGTGAAGTGCGCCACAGAGAAAGTGTTTTCCCTCAGCCTCCTCTTGAACTGGATTATTTTCTATTGAGAAAGAGAAATCTTCAGTTTGTTTTTGTCCGTTATTGTATTTTGGAATGCCAAAATTGAATCCTCTGCTTTGTATCTCTCTCTCGTTCTCTCTGTCTGTCTCCTTCTCCTCACTCTTTCTTTAACAGCACTTAATTCTCTCTCTGTTTCTCCTTATTTTAACTCTCTCTCTGTCTCTCTCTTTCTCCTCTCTCTCCCTCTCCTTCTCTTCACTCTCTCTCACTGTGCTCTCTCTCTCCCTCTCTCTCTCTCTCTCTCTGTGGGTCGTATGTAACTCAGTGGATGTGCTTGCTGCTACATCGTTGGCTGTTAAATGAAACCTTAGCAGCCTGAATAACTCACAGGCTCTGGCTTAAGCAAACACTCGTTGGCCTCCCATTCCCCTGTGCGGCAACAACAGCCGTATTGTCACCGTGGGCCGGGCACCCATCCAACACCTATGGGCTGTTAAATTAAACTCTCTTATCCTCAGCAGGGGATGCGGCATCTGAAGCTGTAATTGCATCTACTAATTTGATGGGCCGCATCAGCGCAAAGTTTTAACTCATTAACCACCACACAGAAGAATCATATCAGTGCATCTTTTCTCCCTCCCTCTCTCTCTCTCTCACACACACACACACACACACACACACACGGGCCACATCAGTGCAAAGTTTTAACTCATTAACCACCAACACAGGAGAATCATATCAATGCATCTTTCGCCTGCTCCTCTCAAAACACAACCTGTTTGGGTGGAATGGACTTGAGGATGCATGACTGTCTTGTTGGTGTGTTGTTTACTCTCAGTGAACAACAACAACAACAACAACAACAAAACGTTATTCACTGCAATTTGGCCGTGCGGTGGTCATTTTTTTGGTTACAAACTGTTTGCAACCTGTTTGCACAACACATATTGCAATTTGCAGTGCTAATGGTTTATTTATTTGTTTGGAGTTTGTTTGACCTTTTTCAGATTTTGACCATTTGATGTTGCAGTTAACAAGCCCTTTCAAGCCTTTGCTGCAACAGTTGTTTGTTTCATTACAGCCTTCAGTGTCTCATTTGTGTGGATGCGCGCCATGCCTGCGTGGTTTCACTGGATCAACTCTGTCACTAGCTCACTCACACACATCTTGTTCATTCCTCCCAGTCTTGGAATGCAGAGCTCTGAGTTGTCTCCCCATACACGCACACGCACACACAAACACAGACACAGACACACACACGTATACACAACTACACTCTCTCTCACACACACACTCTCTCTCTCTCTCTCTCTCTCTCTCTCTCTCTCTCTCTCACACACACACACACACTCTCTCTCTCTCTCACACACACACACACACACACACCAATATGTGACCACGGTTGAATAGTGGCAATGGCTGAAATGTGGTGACATGGAAACAGGCTCTCTGACAGGCCAACAATTGAAGCATGGCCAATTTATCAAACCACAGGGGCTCCTCCACCAAACATCAGCATCCCCCTTCAGATCTACTCAAAATCATTAGCCTCTTTCTTTTGTTGTTCGGGTAAACCGCATACCGCCAGGACAGATGGGGTATTTAGCGACGGGCTTGTTATGCCTAGTCAGGCTTTTTCTTTCTTCCTCTACTTTTTTCCCTCTCTTTTTTTCACCATCCTCCTTTTTTGTCTCTGAGTTTTTTAATGTAATATCCATGCGAGATTGATTTCATCAGAGGGCTGAGGACATCAATTATTCCCTGTCATCCTTTCGCATAAAAGGAGGATATTGGGGAGCTTGTGTTTCAGCTCTGAGAGTCTCCTCTGCCGAGACACGCGGTGCTCATGAGGTCTGGTCCAGCTCGTCTGGGAGTCGTGGAGAAAGGGTGAGCGCGGGGGGAGGGTGACCTTTGAAGGTCACAGAGAACCAACGACGCTGTTTCGCTTCACCAACTCTTCGCTTCCACAAACACACACACACACACACACACACACACACACTATATATGCACACATCAAGACAAACAGACCCATTCACAGGCTGTGGGTAACCTATTACCTGCTGGCATGTTTGTGGAAGGATGTCTCTTTTTTGAAGGGATATAATTTTAGCATTTTGACGTCCCCCTGACGGAAATGGGGTTTTTACCGTCTGACATTGCACCCCTCCCCATCCACACGTACTGTCCTGTTAGCTGTCGCCCTCTCCCCTGCCCGCCCGCCCGCCCGCCCGCTGGTAATAACATGTTTCGGCTAGGGTCACCTTCGCGCGCATATTCCCCTGAGGGTCTGCAGCGGCACTTTGACAAATGGTTCCATATCTTTAAAAAAAAGCTTGCTGGATAGAGAGAGAGTTAGAGAGAGAGAGAGGGAGGAGCACACACCCATTTAAAAGTGTCTGGGTAAATACAGTGGAGCCAAAGTCTTCAGGGTGATTACTCTGTCTGCTGCCCCCATAGGAACTCTATTCATTACCACTACCCCATCACACATTCCCACCACACATTCCCACGCATATGCACACACACACACACACACACACACACACACACACACACACACACACACACACAGTGCTTTTTACACCTGGCGTCTTCTTGGCTGCCACCTAAGTAGTAGATGGGCTGCAATCAGTGCTAAGTCTCAGAGCACTCTATCCAAAGGGCCCCAGTGAGGGCAGAGTTGCTGAGGTATTATGGGTAATGTGGATGTTTTTGCTGTAATTCATTTATTTACCTTTACTCATTTACTGTAGATACATTTATCCAAAGCCTTTTACAGTGCAGATGTACTGTATCATACATTATGCTATGTGTGTGTGTGTGTGTGTGTGTGTGTGTGTGTGTGTGTATGTGTGTTGTGCTATGCTTCTTTTACATGTCATTTTCCTGTCTTCCTGGTGGGGGTGGGGGAAGTATAGTATGTATGCCATCTCTCTCCGTGTCTTCTGGCCTCACCACCCCCCACACCCACCCCCACCAAACACACACACACACACACACACACACACACACACACATACACACACACACACACACTCACACACACACTCACCCCCAGTGCCCTGTCAGAGAGACAGAAGGGCGGTAGGGGGTAGGGCCCATCCTGTCAGCCCATCAAAGCTGTCCGGCCCAGATAAACTCCAGCCAGCCGGCTGTCACGCCACGGAGCAGGAGGCTCCGATGCCTGTGGTTATATATGCGCTGGGACGCTTCTTTTATTAAAAGACAGAAATGAATGGATGACCTCCAGCGCTGAGCAATAAATCACTGCTCCTTGAAAGCTCTAAACAGTTTTTATTTTGGTGGGAAGGGCCAAAGAAAATGGTACCATTTGCATTTTTGTGGAGTGCTGGAAATACTAAATATGCAATAGGTTTGGGATGATGCAGTGCGTGTCAAGTTATTTACGAGCGGTGATTATTTTACTGTTTTTTTTCTTTCCTCGGACTAGATAAATAAACAAAAACATGTTCAGTCAAAACCATTTTGGAGAAGTTTAACGGTCTTAATCCATGCTATTGTACATAATTTCTTTTGTTCTCATGAGATTAACTCAATATTTATATGTTACTTACTATTTCCATTTATGTCAAGGTACGTATTTCATATTTTTATCACAAATGTACAAAGATATATGTTTGTTTGAACCACCCTGCTGCTGTATACCAAAGACTATTGCTTCCTAAGTGTACATAGAGCACATTTAGGAGGTAAAGTATTCTTTAAGTCAATTAAACTGGTTGTATTTCAAGTTACAAACAAACAAATAACTAACTTTACAAGCCAGTGGCTAGAGGACCTCGCCACAGCCTTATTCTTACACTGTGGACCTATGGATTTTATACTGTGAATTTGACTTTTCTTTTTCTTTTTTTTTTCAAGACAAGGAATAGGAACCAGCAAGCGATGTTACATTTAGAAAAGCCATGTTGATTGATCAGGTAATAAATACAATTTCATTAGGCTCATGTGTTCCGGTTTCCAGAGGGCACAAACGGCAAACTTGCAAGACTGATTTCTCCATATTAAGCTGCCACAACAGTGCATCCTTACTAGTTTATTACCAATCAAAATGACATCAAAGCTGGTATATTGAGGAAACAATTCTGCATAGGAGGCCTTTTAGAGAGGGTCTCATGGTCATCTGCCATGTAGCCCCCGGTAAGAAGAGCCACTGACTGATTGTGGCATAAACATTTAACGTATTTGCAATGCACTATGAGGATTAGGAGGTTCATAGCTCTTTAAAACTAAATTCTGCTGAGGCGTGTCTAGGGGTTAGTAACACAACCCAGCAGTAGAACTACGGCTAACCATAATGAATTTACCCACCATGAATTTTTAACCAAGACTCAGCATGTTGTTGAATAAATGTCCAGTGGTACTATGGGCACTTAATAATTGATGTCAAAATTATTAATGTATAAGTATTAAGGTCTCGCCACAAGAACATGACATAGCAAAACATACATATCTGGGGTTGAGGGGTTGAGCTCGTACTCAAGTAGATTTTGAGAATAATGTCAATTTTGTTTTTCTTTGCTTTTCTGTGCACTTGTTAGAGCTATGTTCTGACCATCATCAGTGTTGTGGCTAGTTAATTACATATGTTAATACATCCTGTCCTGAAGCAGTTAAAGTGTGATCTGGAATCAATAATAAAGTGACTCACTGTGCACTACACTGCTGGGGTAACTAATCCTAGTTTTCCCTTGTGGTTATGATCCACCCCCCCAACCCCATCCACCCGGCATCCTGCTTCTCTCTATTTATGTAATAATGACAGTAATGAGTGCCAAGCGTGGCGTACAGTATAGATCCCAGTGCGAGTAAAGATGTGAAAAAGTGATTTATTATTCATGAACTCCATGTTATTGCTAATTTATGCTTCCTTTTGCAATCTTGACCTCTCTGTTTCTCCATTTCTTTTCTCTTTTTCTGTTCGTTGCACTTAATTTCTTCCGAGTGGCGAAGAGCCTATGCTTGCATAATGCAGCGCTTGTATTGACTGATGCAGCTGCTGCGGCAGATTCTCTCTCTCTCTTTTTCTCTCTCTCTCTCTTTCTCTCTCTCTCTCTCTCTCTCCTGGTGCATGAGTCAGATGTCTGTGTCAGGATCGGGGTTTTTTTTTTGTTTTGTTTTTTTCTGCATCCCACGCACTCCCACTGTGCACTTTCAGACAGCTGCGCTAACAACATCGGACGAGCGTAGCAAATGGAGCTGGATGTTGGACGCTCTTGTGAGGAGATACATGGCGGGTTCACACAGGTTACTACCAAAATGCCAGGCCTGTCCTTGTGTAGGCCGTGTTTGCTGAAGTCAGTGTGGTCATGTTGGGGACTGTGGAGGCAGAAGGGGGGTGTTGTGGATATCTGTGAGGTGTCTAGCAGCTGTGCTTGTTAGGGTAGTGGGGTGCAGTGGCGTTCATCCATATTGGCCTTCGGGGAATGAAATATGACGTGTCTCCTCTCCCCATCCTATACACGCATGCACGCACGCACGCATGCATGCAAATACAAACATGGAGTCTGAAGGATAGCTGCCCTCTCCAGCATAAATGCATAGGATTATGTGCCTGGTCATTTTTCACTGGCGTTAGCGCTGCTTCGCTATGCACTGAGGGAGGCACATGGCGGTGAAAACACCCTCATCCCCCCGTGGCCACGCAGTGGCAAACATAAGTCCCATAAGTGTCGACCAAGAGGCCCACATTTCAACACCACTCCCAGCTGTCTTTGATGGTGATGGCGGTGGTGGGGGGGTGACTTCACGTATTACAGGTGTCATATCTGTAAAGGAGTGCCTCCATATGATCTCCCTAAGTGCATTAGTGTGTGCTTGACGGACATCTGCTTTGCCTGACAAGGCAGTTGTGATGATCGACATCCACGGGAAAAACACTGTGGCTATCACTTTGTGATATTGGTTTTGAAGTTTTAACCAGAAGAGGTTCTCCTGCCAAGGCAGGCGGAGAGCTGCTAAGTGCTGTGTGTGTGTTTTCAGCGACTTAGGCATGCATGCTGTCAAGCTCTCTGCCATTACTTTCACCTGTCTGTGTGCCACCTGAAAATATCTCTCTGAGAGGCCACATTGTCAGTCTGTTCACTCTTTTGCTATTTCTTTCTACTACTCTCTCTCTTTCTTTGTTTCCATCTCTGTCTTTCTGTCTGTATCTTGCTCTCTCCATCTTTCTCTCTGGAACTGTTTCTTTTTCTTGTCTCTTCCTCTTCCTCTCTGTCTCCCTCCTTTTATCAGATCGACAGAGTACAGAGGGCCCGTCTCCTGCTTGTCTTCCAGGGATGTGGCGCGTGGAGGTTAGTGTTTATCAACAGCGAAGCGGCAAGGGCGAAACAGCCATTACCGTGTCACCCCGTGTTTGTTGCTCCTTGGCGTGTTGTTTTTCTTCTCGTTCCCTGAGTGGCCTGAGAATTTCCATAAGCTGTCCAAGGAGCAGTGGCTTGTGAAATAAGGATAGACGCTGGCGTTTTGCACGGGGCATTTGTGCGGTTGGGAAGGGACTAAGTCTGTCTCGGCTGGTTTGGTCGAGGAACAAAGTCAAGCCTTATCTTAGTCAAAATTCTGTACAATTGTTTAATGAAAATTAAATTCAGATGAATAATTTTCAAATGTTTTAGTTTTTTTCCTCACATGTCATTATCAACATCTTGGTGTATACAAGGACTTGTGCAAGGGCACCATTTCGCATTACAAGGACACCCCAACGGTGTTCTGTAGATTTTTTTTTTTTTCTTCCACTGGTTTGGGCCTTTTGGTCTCAACTGCCTAAGACTCTCAACCTCTTGCACTCATCCCCCTCACAGAGCTGTCAAAACAGCATCATGTCATTACTTCCACATCCCACTGCACTGAGCGATCCTGACTGTGAGTGCTTTAACAGGAAGCACATCCGTCAGTCAGTCCGTTGCTCAGATGGACTTCCTGGAGCAGAGTTATCAGTACAAATGATTGGTTGCCTGCACAGAGAGAGAGAGAGAGAGAGAGAGAGAGAGAGAGACAGACAGAGAGAGAGGAGGGTGGGGGTGAAGAAGAGAAGGAGAGAAATGGAAAGATAGAAGAGAGATGGCCCACATTATGAAAAGCAGTAGACCACCTTGTGAGACTTCATTTATCTGCAGGTGCGACTGAGGCAGGAGGGGCATTTATTATCCACAGCAGCAGGGGAATAAAACATGAGAATGAAATTAAAGAGCTAGATAATTTTAGAAAAGTATCTGTCAACCTGTATAGTTAGCTTCCCCTGTCTCATCTTAACCTCTTTGCCGTGGGTGTCTTAGAAAGCAAAAAAAAAAAAAAAACAAAGACAAAAAATAGACTTTTAAAGCTCAGGTGTCAAATACTTTTGTTATATCCTTGTGCCTGGATGTATGTAAAGGGTTGCAGAGGCTTGTTAAGGATTTGGAGGCATTGGTGGTTTTACACAGGAGCCAACCAAGGGAGTAGGAGCACACACAGAAGTTGAGACACCCATGGAGCTGGTTCCACCCGGAAGGGACCCTGGAGCCATTAGCATTTCGCTAGCTATGTTTGATTTTAAGATCAAATAACTTTACACGTGCCGTGCTCTGTACCTTGATTATGACATTGTTTTACACACAGAGAAAACACAACAATGCATATTGGGCTCTATTGTCTCTTGTGTCATGTTATTGCCTTGTAAGAAACATTTATCTGGGGTGATGCTAAAGGCAACAACACAAATTTAGTGACGGCTAGTGAGTTTCTGTTGCACAGGAGGGAATTTACCTTGATCTTGATAGTGTTCTTTTAGAACATGGGAGTCCAGGTATGTTATGTTAGCGCTTAAGGACGGTAAAATTTCCGCTCTAGAATCTTTGATGTAAACTTAAGCTCCGTGTTTCTGAGACTGCCGCATATGGAACTATGCGATCACACGCAGTGAAAAGTTAAAGTATGTTTTGTTAGAGAGAGAACTTTCTTTGCCGGGGATCGAAACAGACACAGCTGCACACTATTTTTCTGTTGTGATTTTCTGATATTTTGACCAGAATAAAGACAGATTTGGAGCAAGTCCTGTCTGAGTACTATCCTACACCAACACCAATTATCAGATAGGTGCCTCTCTAGGTGCTACACCTACTAGCCAAGTTATCATGTTTGGGTTCATCAGATCAATGTGACCATGCTGGCTAGGAGTATGAGCAGTAGACACTGGACCCAACTGAAAACTGAAAATTCAGCCTCAAACACATCACACTAAAATCAACGTGATCCCACTGTCCATTTCTTTTACTGTCTATGGAGCCAAAAGGGGCCGGTGCCCTGTAGAACTGAGTCTTGTCCCTGTTGTGGCCCCTGTGCTGGACAGACAATAAATTGATTAATTTCTTACGGTGATATGCGCTGGTATGGATGTTGGAGCTAACATGACTCAGCGTTCCACATGGATTGTACAGATCTTTTCTTTTTGTGTTTGATCACCCTGTCTGATACTGTATGTGCCTATATAGATTTACATTTACATTTAAGCATTTAGCAGACGCTTTTATCCAAAGCGACTTACAAAAGAGGATAACATTCAAGCTACAACACAATGAAAGACACTAACAAAGAGTGCATATTGGTAACGTAAAACTGCACTATTTAAAGTTGAAAGTGCAATTGTGCAATAAAGTGCAGCATAAAAGAGAAGTTAAGTACAAGTTGTTAAGTGCATTCTCAAAATTCACGCCAGGGGATATTCTTCAAGAGTTTCTTGAAGGTGTAGAGGGTATCAGTTGATCTGGTTGCACTTGGGAGGTCATTCCACCAGGATTGACCTGCACAAGGCCATGCTAGATAACGTTCCTTAGAGGATCAAAGTGGTCGGCGGGTGACATAGGGCTTTAGGAGAGTATTCAGGTAGATGGGAGCAGAGCCATCTATCACCATAAGTGCCTTGAATTTGATGCGAGCAGCCAAGGGTAGCCAGTGGAGTTTAATGAACAGAGGTGTGACATGTGCCCTTTTTGGCTGGTTAAAGACCAGACGTGCAGCTGCATTCTGGATCATCTGTAGCGGTCTCACCGCACAGGCTGGAAGACCTGACAGGAGGGCATTGCAGTAGTCAAGACGAGAGATAACCAGGGTCTGTACCAGGAGCTGGGTTGCATGTTGGGTTAGATACGGCCTGATTTTCCTTATGTTGAATAGGGAGAAATGGCACGACCGAGCCACAGAGGCAACGTGATCTGCAAAGGTCAGCCTGTCATCAATCATGACACCTAGGTTTCTTGCCACTTTGGTGGGAGAAACAGACAGGGAGTTGATCTTGATGCTGATGTCGTGGTGTATGGCTTGTTTGGCTGGGAGATAGCCTATCACAGGTGAGTATAGCTGGTTGAAAATCTATAGTTTTCCACAAAACTTCTTTGGTTGATTATTTACATTAAACTACATTGTTTTTGTATTGCTGTCTTTTTGAAAGAAGTTGAAGTTATGTACTGTATATAAATGAGCCAGCATTAAATGTAGGTCTACCGATACAATAATTCACAAGACAACTAAACATTGGATAGGTCAGTAGTTCCATTTTCATCCTAAACTCATTCATTGGATTAACCAGACCCAGAGAGTGGCTATAGGTTAATACGCATTTAGTTTATGCAGTCTAGCCTGTTTTCCTTCCATCCATACCATTTACAGAGTAATGTTAAACAGCCTAATCTATATATTTTCCAAAAGCCTACACCCTCTACGTGTGAGTTAGAATGCATTGAGATAAGCCCCACCTTCCTCTACCATATCCTCTAATCCTGTACAGTATTGTAACACATTAGTATTGAATGTACACCTATGGGGCTGAAATAGGAAGTGTATCCTGTATTATTAGCCGATTGCATATTTCAGTAAATAATGACACATTTACATATATACAAAGCATTTCAGAAAGCTTACAGTACAGACAAGTATTCTCTCAATGTAAATAAGCATGAGGGGAAACTTTAGGGGGGAAAATATACACGGTTACGACTTTCACCAGTTAAACAGCACTACATCCTCTGTCTCACGTACTACAACACTGGCCCCACCTTGCCCCATACCCCGGTCTTGAACTTCAAGCAAAAAGATGTGAAAAAAATCTGTATTTGTGGTTGAACTTCTGGTGTGTTATTTTTTTTATGTACTAATTGAAGTCAATCAAAGAATGAAGAGAAACTTCAAAGGTGAACAAATGTGCTTTGATTTCACCTACAACTGAACCCATTTTTAGATATTCAACACAAACCATGAAAGTATTATTTGTTTAACTAGTGTTAAACATTGCAGTATACTTCAAGCATAATTCACATGTGCTATTTGAAAGATCTCCCCTATGATCATATGGTCCATGAAAATATCAATACACTTCAAACTCCACTCTGGAAGCAGACATAAGGCGATAGTGCAACTGTTCACACTATCCAACTGTTAACATTACCTATTTATTTATCCTCTAATTTTCTGCTGTGCGTACAGAACTCTCCGGAATACCTTACTTAAGATTATTCACCTTGCTGTGATACCTTTTATTATGCCACTGTTCCATCAGTATCACAGACAATTCTAATCACAGGTAAAATAATTCCTCCTTGCAGCCTCTTCGTGACCTTCAGGGTGAGGTGATCAAGCTGCCAAAAGAAGCCAGACAGAAGCTACTTTCCAAAACACGGGTCGTTATCTTAATGTTTAGGCTCTTGATGGGATTAAATAAATAAGGGGTTCTCTGTGACCATCTGAAGTTCAGAATGGGCATGAAGACAGCGGCTTGTGATGTTTATTTCATCAGCAGTCCACAGGTGGGCTCCGTGTTCTGCTAGCCGGATGCGGTTGGTGTGGCAACTAGAGGGGTAATGATGCCTGGTGGGAGATGCAACAGAGGGAGATACCAGACTCTAACAAACACATGTACACACACACACACACACACACATACACACGCACACACGCACAAGCATGGATAAACACACGTGAAGACATACACACACACACACACACCACACACACAGAAATAAGCCTCTCACAGCTCACAAATCAACTATTTATTCCACCCCCCTACCAGATGGTATTTTGTATTTGCAGAGGCTTTTGTTTCTTAGAGAAAGAACTAAATGTCACACTCATTACTGATAGGAATATTTATTTAGGTATTTATTTTACTTTTGCACAACTGGTTGTCTCTCTTGGTGGGTACGTTAAGAAGGGTATCAGAACAATTTAAGCTGTATATGATTTTGGTGGTGGTGTGTGTGTATGAGTGTGTGTGTGTGTTTAGGGGGGTGGTTGCAAATGTTTCAATGACACGGCAGAACTGCAATAATTTGGACAGAAGAGAATCAAATACTCCTGATAAGAAAAATCAAGAGAGAGGAGAGAAGAAGGCCATTTTGTTATAGCAGATTTGTGTACCATTTGCAATGGTACAGCCATCCATTACCGGTAATTGCCCATATTGAAAGACACATTAGTTTGTTGACTTTGAGACAAAATGCCTCATCTAGCGCATCACAAAGCTAATTACCACATGAACTAAACAGGGGTTGTAGGAATCACGTTGAAATGCTATCCTTTGTTTTTTTATTTTGTAGTCTAACTTGGTTAATAATGTCTTTGCTTGTGCAAATTGAGAAGAAGCCTTTGTGGGCAAGAGGTTGATAACTTGAGAGCTATATAAAGCAGAGAGAGAGGGAAACAGAGAGAGAGAGAAAGAGAATATGGGAGGACGAGAGAGATTCTTTCTCAAGCAGTTATTGTGCCCATGAATCTACACACATCCAGAGAAATGGAAAGCTGATAAGATCAAGGTGATCTTTGGCACACAGGCGCCATCAGCAGTGGGAGAATGGGCCAGCTCCCCTGTGACGAGTCGCTGCCTCATGCCCATACACTCTCTCCAGTACCCATTTATTTTTGCAGGGGTGGTTCCAGGAGGGGGGATGCAGACAAGGTCTTGGTCCCTTCTAAAAGCCCAGGTAAATTGAGTGTGTGTGTATATGTGTGTGTGTGTGTGTGTGTGTGTGTGTGTGTGTGGAGCAAAAGGTAGTGGTGAGAGAACACTGGCTTGGAATAATGCAGTAATGGCCCTGCCTGTCGATTGGCACCTCTGTCCTCTGAGCAGCACTGGACGGACAAATGGATGCTCATGAACTAAAGGCCAGTGTCTCAAACAGGGGTGGGTTGTGTCTTCACGGTGACCCGATTTTTTTAGTCACGCTTCTGGCACCACATGCTTATTTTGTTTCACCCCCCCCAGACTCCACACCCCACCGCAACCCAAAAAAACAGCTTTTTGACCAGAGACCTAAGCAAAGGCTTTTTGTCTCACAGTGGTGTTCATACCCCACATAAAATGGTTAGTTTGTGCACAGTATGTGCTGTCAGGACTTACTGAAGCATACTGAGGACTGAGTCCTTGACAGAACGTGCCATTTGTCCCCTACTCCATTTTTTAAATGACAGAACCCAAAGGCCTTCAGTATTTCAAAAGCTTTATACTTTATAAAGTTAAGATAGTATCAAACACTACCACATACAGCATACATTGGAGAGTCCAAACTCATCAGTTTAGTGAAAGTTAACATTCAGTCAGCACATGCATACTCACTGGGCAGTAGTCTTATCAGCTTGTTATAGTTTTAACAGCCAAAGAGAAAAAAAAAATCAAAATAGTAGGTGCTCCCATGTGAGATTCTACTCACACATATCTCTCCCTGCACTCCTTCCTTTGAAGGCCTTGCATGTAAACTCACTGCTGGCATGGTAAAGCCGTCACGGCCCGGAGGCCTCCGAGAATGGCAGTGCTGATTGCAGTAATTGGCATGCACCTTAAACCCACAGAGACAGATAATTAAAGAAGCACTGGTTAAGACCAGGTTCAGTAAAGGTAGGTATCCCACAGGCCTGTGTTAGCCCCTAGAGCAGCACTGTAGAGGCCTTTGAGCTAATGCTAATGATTGGTCAAAGGATCCATGGATCCTTCTAGATCTTCTGGGAATCTTCTGCCTCTCTGTCTTCTTTCACATGCTTTCCATTGAGGCCACGTCTGGAAGGCAATAGCAACTAATTGCATTGATTAAAGTACATTAACATTATGTAAAACAAAGATGCTAGCTCGTTAAAGATGTCTCTGTCAAATCAGCCTTACATAAAGGCAACACCTAAAGGGCATTCTGGTGACTTGAGTAGGATTCATCACTGTAGTTTACACATCACACATCAATCTTTATGCATATGCATTTCTTAAAACAAAATCCAGCAGGATATTCTTTGAATTCCAACCATGAAATGTGTGATTCAAAACTCAACACTGATTTGTCCTATACACATAAACACACATATCCAGTAACATAAAATTCCATAATATCACATAGCAAAATAGATAACATTATGGGTTACTTACTCCTATGTAAGAGATTGTGATATTGTAATAGAGTTCTCAAGTAACTGATTACGGCAAAGTCTCAACTCTGTCATCTTACTGTAGCTGGGAGCTGCTCTGGCTAGCAGACAAGAGCCATTGGCAGCACAGAGGGAATAGGCATTTGGTACTTATTACAGGAACTCATAACACAGGCCGCTTTGGGCAGTGTCTCTCTCTCTCCCAATTTTCTCCTTCTCACTTTCTCTCGTGCTTTCTTTCTCTCGCTCTCTCATGAGGGACTTTCTAGATGAGTTTATTTGCATCTTAATAACATGGAATGTGCAAAGGCTCTGTTGTTAAACTGGCTGAAATTGAGGAGGGGGAGAAGGAGGTTGGGGGATTGTGGGGCAGGCTAGTGCGCAGGTTGTAATTATTTCCCTATTAGCATATTAGCGTTCATGGGGCATATTTCCCTAAACTCTTAAGTCACCTCGGAACCTCAACCCCGCCTCTTCCAATACACACATCCCTCGAACACACACACACACACACACACACACACACACACTCTCTCTCTCTCTCTGTCTCTCTCTCTTAGTACCTAGAGACACTGAGACTCTGAAACTGTTCAGGAGAAGGCAGGCCGAGGTCCCAAAATGGCTGGCCCCCTGCTTGTTTTTGTCATTACCTTCAGGCTGAAATAGCATCTTGTGACTCACTTTACACCACCACCACCACCACCACTCCCCCTCCTCCCGACCCCCCAGGCCTGCTGAAGATTTGTAGTGTTGTCACCATTGTTCTCAGCACTCATTTTGGGTGCGCATGGATTTTTCCAATCGTTCCTTTACCCTTCTCTCCTAGTGTTTGCTTTCAATTATCACATAGCTGTATGCTAAGAGCGTCGTGTTGATTTTCTTTTTGTTATTGTGTGTATGGGCTGAGAAGAAGGACGTGGAGGGATGGTGGGGGGGGGGGGGGTTGAAGTGGCTTTTGTTCTTCCTTTTGATATCATCTTATGTATTCTGAACCTGTATTTGTTCCTGTGCATTGTATTAGACAAGCGACTGCTTAGGTTTGAAAAGAACACCATGTCAGTGATTGATTGTTTAGCTCTGAAAAGAACACCACGTCTCCCAGACAGGACACAAGTGGATTCTAATTGTGCATGGACTGGCTTTGTTCTATTATTCCAAGTTCTACATGCACTCTGATGAAGCATTCAGTTTAGAGCTGCGAGGTTAGGCCACAGGCCTCATGTTAGCAACCCTCATATGACAACAATTTTATCTCCACAATGCAACACTTATTAGGCCCGATTTAGTACCGGCAACAACTGTTGCTTGAAAAAAAACTGTTGTAGACCGATGTAGCAGAACTCTGCGAGGCATATTGCCCAATAGAATGACACCTGTTTTCCATAACAATGTTTATAGACCGTTTCAAGAGAGTCTGATATTAGTGTCATAGGTTTTTCCACAGTGCTTCCATTTTAACATTCCAAAGAGACCCCTCTCATTTGTTCATATGGCTGCTTGATGTGATACAAACATAGTGGACGTAATTTGGGAATGAAATAGAACATTCAGGCATTGCCTTTTATGTTGTTGAAATGGTCTATACTGACTCATTGCATCTCTTTATGGAAACAGAAATGATAAGGCACACTGTGACCATGACCATACAGAACTTGGACTCCAGCATTACTTTATGTTGATACCCAAAGTCATTCCAACATGTTTTGTTATATGCAACAAACAATAATGCTCCAGCAGGAGTGATATTTGCCCTGTGGACTCTAAAATGACCCTCTCTCATCTCTCTGGTGGTGAGACTTTGAGCTGCAGTACCACATGGCCACAGCCACTAACACTAACTATGACTGCTCGGTTAATCTGAACCATGGGTTCAAAGCGTAGTTATGTTTTCAATGATCAAACAGAAAGTTGTCAAATGTTTGGGTCTTGCATTGTTTGCGACGACTTCCTCAAACACTAAATATGGACTTTTAGTTTTCACATCACTCCTGGGTAATATTCTTCCTCCCCCTCACTCCCCGTACTTTGGCCAGTGTGTTGGTCTGGCCTTGACTTCTCTCCTCTGCTCTCTGCTCTGCACTGTGTCTGGCTGCAGAGAAATGCATTCAGCTTTCTGCAGCTCTGATAGGAAACCATCATTTATTCTCCAGGAGAGCAAAGGCTTTGCGCACTGCCTGTGTTGCCATAAGGTGGGTAAATAAATCATTGTTGAGAAATATTAAAACTCACGGCACAGGTCCACAACTCCCGTGTCCACTCTCTCTCTCTCTTTCTCTCTCTCTCTCGCACTCTCTCTCTCACACACATACACACATACAGCTTTCCACCTCCTTTTCTTCCTCACTCCCCCCGGCTCCCTCCCTCATTCTCTGATCTATAAGTCAAAACCACTCTGCACTCAAATACACACACACACACACACATACACACACACACAGTGCCTGGCTGGTTCTGGCTCTGAGGGATGGAGGAGGAGCGGAACAGAGTGGATCCATGGACCGCTGAAACTTTCATCAGCCGAGGAGAATCAATTCAAATTAAAGATCAGACAGATATTTTACCCCACCCTCACTGTATGTTTGTTTTTTGGACTTGTTTTTCTCCTTGCTAGCATCCCTCTATTTCTCTCTCTCTCTCTCTATCTCTCTCTCTCTATCACTCTCTCTGTTGCCTTGGGGCTTGATGTCTCTTGATGGCCAGACTCCTGATCTCTTCATCCTCCTCACTTGTCATGGTTCCTGTTAGAAACCTTCAGGTATGTTCTAGATAACACTCAAAGGTAGAGAGAAGCTAAATTCACTAAATTACACACTTTAGGATGAACATGCATGAGCACACACACACGTACACACACACACACATACACACACACACACACACGTACACACACACAGCATTCATATCTGTGAAGCTGCACTATGGGATAAAAAGAAAAATGGCGATGTAATACACTTTTACTTCAACTCAGTGTACCAGTAAGGGTGTTGGTGAATCCTGCCTGATTGCTGGATGGCGTTTGGCTTTGAAATGTAATGTATGCAGAAACATCCCCTCCTCTCTATCGCCAAGCATTCTCCACGAGGCGAGAAGGGAGCCGCAAACAGTAATGAACATGTAAGGATTCAGTTTTTTATTTTTCTTGACATTCTTTTTTTATGTTATCTTCATTTTCCTGTCCAGTTTTAGCCCAAGCACCAACCACCAGCTTTGCAGAACATATTTTTGAGCCTGCAGAAATGTGGCAATGCTTCAATGCTGAGGGAATGTCAGAGGACCCAGTTTCTCGATAACGGATACATCAAGCACTTACACATGTTCTTCACGATTGATCTTAAAGGAGATATAGAATGGAGAACCATTTTTGCCTTGGCTTTGATGAATTAGGGGAGGTCGTGCATGGCCAAAGAGCTACCATGAACATGAGGCAGCGTTGTGCCCTCCTTCACATGGGGTGGTGGTAGCGTAGTGGTTAAGGAACCTGGCTAGCGTGTAAGTAGCCTGGAAAGTTGTGGGTTCGAATCCCGGCTGCCACCATTGTGCCCTTGAGCAAGGTACTTAACCCTAAGTTGCTCTAGGGGAGACTGGCCTGGAACAATTGATAGTTGATGAGTTGTAAGTCGCTTTGGATAAAAGCCTGTAAAACATAGGCGAATTAGAACAAAACCCACATGTGATGTCAAACGGCACAAGGCAGCTGTAGTTCAGTTGTGATTGCCAAAGAGGGCTCCATTTAGCTAAAAAGACCATTTTAATACCTGTCCAAAATGTAAGGTTTTAATTAGGCTTGTAAAATTGCACTTGAGCTTAGTTTTGATAAATTAAAGTTGAATATATTCTATCAGATGTACAACAAGGTACAATACTCCATTCATCCATTCTATGTCTCCTTTCAGAATGTTTGTTTGGTTTCTTGTGTGTTTCAAATGTGGTCGTATAGTGTACAATGTTAACCATAATGGTTTAGGGAAATGGTCAGAGAACCTTAAGACTTTATGAATTACTTAGGCTTAAGATGCTTTTGAGAAATCTGAGCCAGGAGCGTGTAGCGCACATCAACTGAAAGCATAGGGGTCATGCAAGCTGCAGTTTCAGACACAGGGCCACTTTCTAAGATAGCCTGTGCTTTCATTTGGCATATTTGTGGAAAAAAGAAACTACACGCAAGTGTATATGTTGATGGTGGCTGAACTTCTGTTTACTGTAAACAGTGCCACCTTGATTTTGGGTGGCATTGGCCCTATAAGTTCTCAGATCTCGATC
>PYXC01002508.1:3407500-3440000 GCA_015244755.2 Tenualosa ilisha | reverse complement strand
ATCTTTTTTATAATTTCATATGTCACTGATAGTTATGCCAGCCAGTAAAGATGCTGTTGCCCTGTGGGTGGAGATATCTCATTTTCATTGTTTCACAAGTAAGCGGACTCTTAACATGGAGGCTAAACCGGGTGTATTACTGAGGCAATCTGTCTGCGTATGCTGCAACAATTAGATTCTACTCTAATCAATGGAACTGGCTACACCAGACCAAATTTGAGCAAATTAGTTTTACAAGCCACAAACGGAATGCTTCAGTGTTACCCAAGGGTAAGAGTTTCCATTGAAGCCCATTTTTCTTCATTTTTCAGCAGACACTGAGCAACACTAAGACTATGTCGGTACATTCTGTATGTACACTATGTTGGTACATGCAGAGGGGGTTGTTTGTTTCCTGATAACCTGGGTAGATTTTAATAACATACACTCCAGTTGGAGAACAGTGTAGTGATTGACATTGCTGACAATCCACATATTGCTACTGTGTGTCCATGCATCTTAAGGCCTGATAGCAGTAAGGATAGAATTCCTAATTGGCATGTGAAAGAACAGGCTCGGATCCAGTTCCTTGCAAATGACATCTCAGACTTTTATGATATCCCTTTCATGGACACTTGTGGTGAAAAATAAGAGTAAGGAAAAAAAAATCCACGAAAAAATGGAATATTATCGTGGTTCCCCGGAAATCAAGTGGTCAAGATAAAATGCTAGGTGGGGTGGTTATGGAATGATCGACAAACTTCTCAAGCACCCACCATGGTGCCTCTCATCGTGTAAAATAATAGCCCAGAGGACCTTTTGAAGGGACATTGTTTCAGATAATGGAATAGTCTGGATGGTTTAAAGAGCTGTCATTTTGGAGATGACAGCTCTTCCAAAAATAATGGCCAGCTAATGTTCACCTTTTCTTTTTTTTTTCCTTTTTTCCTTATTTTAAAATGTGTCTGTTGCCCATGGCTCAAAACTGCACAGTCATGATTAAAATGTATCATTTGTTTAACTTTTACTTTTCACTAGCTCTGGATGACAAATTGCTTATGACAACTTTATAACTCATTCATATACATTATATAACTGAGTGGAAAACAGTTACAGTTTTTTCACACACATTTTTAAAGCTCTGTGTCTTTTTCTCAAAACTTTTCACACAAATTTGTTAATTCATCACACAAAATGCCAGATGCTTCACAACTCCTGCTAAATGAAACACTTTATTCAAAGTATTACAAACACATCTCAAAGGCATGCTTTTGTCTTACATGATACACACTTTACTGCAATCATATAATATATTCATGTGTATCATTTTCACACATATTGCTCTAAACTTAAAGCACATCTGTCTTTGATCAGTTTGTATAACCTGAAGGGAGAAGCTGAAATATCCACAGTAAGCATGCAAGCAATATTGAAACAAACAATATACCGTAGCATGTATTTCCCCAAAATACGTACTACAGTAACAAAAAAAAAAAAAAAGAAAAAAGAAAAAAAAAAATCAAAACATTTAATCACCACATATAGTTGGACAGAAATCCAAAAACTGACTCTTCCAAATAAAGTTTGTGTGTGTGTGTGTCTGTGTGTGTGTGTGTGTGTGTGTGTGTGTGTGTGTGTGTGTGTGTGTGTGCACTCTGCAATATTGCCATGAACTGCTCAAAGCTTGTAACTTGACCCTTAATCAATGCATAGACCTATACTATTGCAATGATTGGTTGGTGTTCTGTAAAGCAGTGAGTGTCTGTGCACATGAGGAGTGAGTGTGAAGCACTGGTGAATAAGTGTAGCATTTCGACTGGTTTGCTACACTGTGTGATAACAGAAAACAAGCTTTTTCCTGGCAGATTTTTGAGTGTTAGGTATGGAGTTGTGTGTTGTGTTTTACAAAATTTCTGTGTAAACATTTGAAAAGAACTGTAATTGAGTATTTGTTTGTAACAAATGGTGTTTTATTTGTCTTTATTGTTTCCAATAATAATGTTGGATTGTAAGGTACAATAAGATTATGAATATAATCATAACTTTCATAATGAAATTAGAAGAACCAAATGACCTTCATAAACACGCTTAGGGCTCTATTTTCACGATCATATGCGCATTGTCTAAAGTCTGTCGCGCAAGTTGCTTTGGGGGTGTTCCCGACACAATTTGGTATTTTGACAGCGGGAAAAGCGAACATTGCGCCAGGCGCATGGTTCAAAAGGGTTGGTCTTAAAGTACTTCATTAGTCATGGGTGTGTTTTGGGCGTAACATACAATTAACCAATCAGGATTTATACTCTCATTCCCTTTAAATGCCAGCGGCGCATTTTCCATGGTGTGTTGCTATTACGATGGCGAATTTACCCGGAAGACAGGAGCGTTTTTCAATGGAGGAGACCGATCTGCTAGTGCGTGAGGTAAAAGCGCGTGAACAGGTTATCTTCGGGGATGGAAAGAATCCCCCCAAACCTCCACGGGCCAAGGAAGTATGGGAGGAAATATCCTCAGTTGTGTCCTCCTCCTTTGGCAAAAAGAACATCCAAACAGTGCCGAAAGCGGTACAATGATGTTAGAAGACTAACATTAAAATAAATTTTTCGGGGGGGGGGGGGGGGCACGGGTTTGATTTGATTGACTCCATAATTTTTTTCTCCACATGAAAAAATTTTGTATAAACGCTGCTGACCTGCTGATGAGAGAAGCAAGGTGTGCGCGCATTGTGCACGCTTTCATATCCCAAAGCGCTGTGCGCCCCTAAAATAGCTTTTCCACAATGCGCAACTGACGACAGACCAGGGTTTTGTTGGTCACTGGCGGATTTAATTTTTGCGTCCTTATAATAGCATCTGGCATGCTTTGCGTCAGACCAAACCTCTTCTTTTCGCTGACACACCCGTGACGGTGCAGTGTCATCTGCTATCTAGACAACGTGATTTTTTGCCTGAAAAAATGAACGATGCGCTGGCACAGAATAGTAATGACACCATGCGCATGTCGCGAATGCACAGTGCGCCGCCGCATGATAGGGCCCTTAATATACTGTCCTATAGTGGGATGGAGATAGAATGTGTGTGTGTTCTGATTTTGCTTAGTATTTACTCTCAACGATTGTCCTTTAGCTATCTTTTCTTGGCCTCTGGTGGCTTGAGAGACTGAAAGTGATGCTGAGAGCTTCTATCCTGACCACCAACTAGCCTGCTTCCCTCCTGGCTTAGTGATTGCATGCAGAGGGTTTCATTCATACCCATTTCCCTTCCTAAATATTGATCTAAAGTCATTTGCCTCCCAGAATGGAGAAATGATTCAAATTCATAGGCTGTTTCCAAACACAACGGTGCCATTATTTTTTAATATCAGAATCATTTGCTGAGGTATTGCTCTGTGTGGTGGTGGTGGTGGTGGCTATCTGAGCAGCTTATTTGCGTTTGTTTTGTTTGAGTTTTCTCTTTCCTACTGAAGAAAAGAAAAAAAGTCAGCTGTGTGTAGTTGCTTCTCACCAGAAGTTGATGCTCAGGTGAGGTGACCTGGGTTGCCTCCTCAACCTGCTGGTATTGTTGTTTCTCTCTCTCTCTCTCTCTCTCTCTGTGTGTGTGTGTGTGTCTGTGTGTGTGTGTTTGAACATGAAAGTGATGGGCGTGCACATTCCCTACTTAGCACGCATTTGGTCTTTGTACATGCAGCACTTAATGAAGGAGCGGAATCTGTGAAGTCTCCTTTGATATAAATGTCAGCATGCGGCCTGGCATCCTCATTGGCTTTGAAGTGCTTCATCTGAAGAGAGTGTCTGCCGCTGAATGGATAAGTGGCTACACCGGAGAGCAGAAGTGAGAAAGATGGAGCAGAAGTAACAAGGATTCCAGTTCTGAACGTCTGGAGCAGGATGAGGTGATGTGATGTTTGGCTCAACACGACTCCTGTTTGACGTAGAACGGATAAATGAAGTATTGTACTGTGCTAATGTGTAACATGTAATATAGTTTGATTAACCAAAAAATAACCATCCAATAACCAACCAATCATATGCAATGTTGTAAACCTAAATATAACCTAATAATTAGGTGTGTGATTGAAATGGTCCCTTTAGGCTAAATGGTAACCACAGGTGAACTGTAGTTGATTTTCCTCCTGTTACATCACAGTAGGCATTTGTTCAGATTCGCACATTTTTAGTGGCTCAAGTTTAAGATTTACATATGAAGGCGGGCACAACTGTGTTTCATGTTCATTACACATGGTGTGCCATGCACAACCTCTGCTGATTCAGCAAAGCAAACAAAGTAAAAATGGTTTTCCATTCTATGTCCCCTTTAAGGTCCTGTGTTGTCAGTGAAACTGCTGAAACAGATCACTATTGCCTGCTTAGGTGACAGGGAGTCACCAGCTCTGGCTATTGTACAACTTTGTATTCCACACACAGCCACACAATGTACTGACATTCTGCTTTTGTAATCTTTTGATAAACCTCAGTACAGGCAAGTCTGCCTTATTTTGACAAATGCTCCTTGTGGTTTAACAGCTGAAGCACAGTTATAGAAAATAGCAGGCATGAACTCAGATCTGTTGTGCAATAATGGGTGCCGCTTGCATTGCCTACCCAGGCATTCTTAGGCAACAAGCAAGACAAGCAGTGACACAGCAGCGGCAATTATATATTTTGTGTAGAGATGCTTCATAACTCAATAAGAACATGACCACTGGCCATTTATCCAGGTGATCCATTAGAGTCATGGTGCATAAATCAGAGGCCTCACCCATCACTTGAGTTTATTTATGCCTTCTGGTATTTATGTCGCGTCTTGCAGCATAATCAGTGTCCCTAATTTCTAATTGTGTTTTCGCCATTTGCTACTCAGTGTTGAGCAGTAAATGTTTCTGCTGAAAAATGTTAATTAACCCTGCGGTAGGGCGGAAGATGGGGGAGATTAGGATGATCTGGTGAAAGCCATGGGGTGAATGAATGGATTACAGAGGATTACGGAGAAGATGAACCTTTATTCTCATTGCCCCATAAGACATGTCCTCATATATTATGTACTTAAGGATTTGATACATATTATATGACTGATATTCAAGAGAATCTCGGGGGTTTAGGATTAAGGTTGGGTTTTTAGAATAAGGTTAATAATGTGTAATAATACATATTAACATGATAAATTCAAAGGGTAATCTAATATTTGCCCAACTGTTTACTAGTACTAAACATAAGTAAAGGAACATGTAATCTTTTGTCTCTTCTCAGTACCTTAGTAAACACCTCTAAAAAAGGGATGAATGAACTGTCAGAAAGAAGACTGACACAATCCAAGGATTTTGTTATCATCTACACAATTAATCCATACCTCTTTTTACAATCTTTGATCACAGGTGCTTTTGTTGCCCGATAAGAGCCTACCCGACCATAAACACAATGGCCATTTGTCTCTCTCCGGCGCTATCTGCTCGATGTGGTAAACATCAGAGGGCTATCCCTGTGTGGCTCTCATCGCGTCCAAGATAGTGATCTAATCTCTGACCAGAGCCCTCCCTGCAGTACAAAACATGGAGAGAGAGAGAGAGAGAGAGAGAGAGAGAGAGAGAGAGAGAGAAATATGAGGTTCGGCAAACGCTTTCAGGATTATCCTGTTCTGCATGTGGCTATGCTAGCTATGTTTGCACAGGCATCATCTTTGTGTGTTTGTGTGTGTGTGTTTGTGTGTGTGTGTGTTCAGACACAGATTACCCCCCGCCGTGACTAACAACTGTTTTGTTTGTGGTTTGGATGGCAGGCCGAAGGGAGGGGTGAAAGTGATGGAATAATCTAGTAGCTGGTTAAAAGAACATAGCCCTTGTGACGAGCAATGGTAGGGATGCAGTGGATGGAATAATTTGAAGTTTTGAATAATTTGAAGTTGGGTCAATTAAAATGGCTTCTGTAACAAGTTTGCCCATCTGACCCTGGACCAGACTGCTCATCTGACTGAGAGAATGGACGGACGGATGGACGGACAGAAGAAAGGAAGGAGGGAAGGAAGAAAGGAAGGAAAGAAGGAAGGAAGGAAAGAAGGGATGGCTACAATCCATACTTTTCAACATCCAACCGTACCTACCCACACATAGTATTACAGTTTCTTCTGATGGCTTAAGCAAATTTTTTGTAACTATTGGCTATTTTTACAAAACTCTACACATAAATAAAAAAAAAACTCACACCAAATCAGCAAAACACTGTAGGTCTCTTGCAAAAGCTAATAAATCTTGCTTAACTATTCAAACCAATAGTATTTTTGTACCAAACAGCACACAAACTATCATATTAATAAGCACACGATGCGCCAACTACACACTGGTGGTATGAATGAAAAACACATCTGGGTTTTGCTTTCTCTGTTCACAAGGTATATCAATTTGAGGTCATACATTTGTCATAAATAGTTCTGTGAACATACAGGGATTAAAATTTAAAGAATCAGAGAATCAGATTTGTCGTCTCTGGGTCCACAAAATTTCATCAACATGCAATGTCATCTAGTCCAAGGCACTGGGGCAAATATCTCCTGGAGTGCCATATGCAGGCGTAACATGATGCCTGGTCAATATCTCCACATGCCCCTTCTATTGCCTATAAAAGGGCCATCCGTTGATGGGGGTGGCAGTCATAGACCTTCCAGCACCAGGCAGAGAAGAACTCTTCAATCGGATTCAAGAATGGAGAGTAAGGGGAGAAGGTTGACTACTGTGAAGAGTGTGTGATCTATAAACCACTCCAAACCAGCCCTATGGAAATATTGTCCCCTATGATGACGTACCTGGTCTGCTCTGGTCTCTGAGCGTTAGTGAGTATATAACCTAGGGTGTTCGGGATATAATAATGTGTGCAGTGTTATATGGGCACAGGGTTGCATTATGGTGAACAACACCATTTTGACTTGTAGCTGCACGCATGGTTATGTTAACACCACGTTGTCCTGGGACACTGATTATGGCACAGTGTTCAATAATGTTCCTGCCATGTCTCCTTGTTTTAGTGAGATTAAAACCTGCCTCATCCACAAAAATTAGCTCCTGACAAAGCAGAAAAGACAATCAAATGCACCCCAGTAGGCACATGCCCATGCACTACAGTATAGACTTCCAGATTCAGTACCAATGATACTATAGCTTACCTGCACACATTCATACCGCAGTTGTTTTACGCGTTCACTGTTTCTTTCAAACGGGACTCTTCTGGTGTGTGTCAGTACACTGGATAAAGCATGCGCTGCTGGATTTCTCGTAGCCTTATGGAATTATTTGTGATGGCCATATTGACTATATGGGTCTCTTGTTCTGCAATTAATATTCCTCCTCTGCCTCCAGATCCTGGAGGTCTAGCAATTCTGTAAAGTAACAATTCCAGTTTTTATTATTAGTAGTATTATTGTGTTTAGTATTAGTATTACAGTATAGTATTATTGTGTTTAGTATTAGTATTATAGTACAGTATTATTGTGTTTAGTATTAGTATTACAGTACAGTATTATTGTGTTTAGTATTAGTATTATAGTACAGTATTATTGTGTTTCTCATTAGGCTATGGTAATACTACAAAACTTAGTGTGAAGTTACTGTACTAAGCAATTTTTGTTTCGAAATGTCCTTATGATGCTTGCTACAGTGTAGCGGCTCAGGTTAGGCTGAACCCGCCTAAAAGCTTCCCTCACAATCATTCCATGGTTGATTACTTGGTCCACAATCGTAACTCTGATGACATCAGTAATTCTATTCCTTACTCTTCTTCCCCTTCCCCCTTCTCCTTCCTCTTCACCTCCTCATCCTCTTCCTCTAAATTCACCTCTTGTTCTCGTCCTCCTCCTCTTCCTCCTGCTCCTTCACCTCCTCATCCTCTTCCTCTAAATTCACCTCCTTGTTTTTGTCCTCCTCCTCCTTTTCCTCCTGCTTCTTCACCTCCATGTCCTCTTCCTCACCCTCTCTAATTCTCACTCTTCTCAGTCTTCCTTCCCCTCTGTTGTTCTCCACACTGTGAGCTTACCTATTTCTAGCGCTCAGGCTGATTGCAAAGTGAACTAATTATCTAAAACAGTTTTCACATTTTAGTGTGGTCAGACAGTTGGCATAATAGTGTACATTATAGCCATAAAATGAGTATTATTATGAAGTAAAATAAGTTTTGCTAGGAGTGAATCAATCATTTGGAAATGTAAGTTTCCAAAGCAATTTAAGTTTAAAGCAGACACACTTAGTGTGTTTTACAAAATTGCAAACGGAGTGCAAAGCAAAGCAGTGTTTGTGCTTTTACTTTAGCAAACTCAGTGAGAGCTTTTGCTATATGTATTAATAGTTTTAGAAATTGTGCTATACGAATCATTGATAGTGTTTGAGCATTCAGGAAAAAAAAATGTAATAATCTCTTTCATGCCAGTCTGTTTGATTCAGTGGTACCGGTCATGTGGTATGTCATGTATTAACTTCACATTCAAAGGCAGTAAACATATAGACCAAGGTTTTTTATTTGCCTATGCTTTACTTTAGATAAAAGCATTTGGTTTCAATCGACATGAATGGAAAATTCAAACACATGCATTTTTCTCCCACATGAAAGATTATTTAATGGCTAGAGATTACAGGTCGCTTTAGTAGAGTTTTGCTGAAGGTTATTCTTTTGCTTAACTTAAACTATTAATGTAGTCACACTCACTGATATCTGCTGTCTGGAAGCATCCTGCTGGATTCAATCACAGCTAAAGACTAAGAAGTTTGACATACCTCTTTCCACCGGCATCATATTAAGAGTGTCTCTATCTGAGGCCCGTGCATAATTTGTAATTGAGGCATTTCAGCGCTCGCAGGATAGATCCGCTCGGTGTGAAGGCCTCTGAATTTTCTTACGTTACAGAATGGAGGAAATACTCACGTTCCATTTGTGACATTATGAAGGCCTGGACCATCTTATAAATATTATGATTACACTATTACTGGCAATATATTCTTACCTGTTTATATAGCACTCCTATGAGAGCTAATCAGTTCAGTGTATTCAAGAGGAGTTATTGCATCATATGGTGTGACTTACACTGTGGATTATTCATCCAGTCTCTGAAATAGTTTCTGGAAGCACTAGCTCAAACATAATGCATTATACATTATATTTGTAATATGCTTCCATATTTCAGTAAATGAAAAACACCTCATATGTCTTTAATCTTACTTGGCCAATAGTCTACTGTGTGGGGAGAATAACACTGTGTATAATATAATCCATTCACTGAGGTGTATTTGTGCGATTAAATATGTCTAAGAATTGTTCCATTTTTCTACTATGACACCTAGAGTCACTTCAATTCAATTTTTAACATCATGATGATGATGATGATGATGATGATGATGTCTGCAGCAGGCCTCTGTGGAGTTAATCCACATTGTGCATTTCAAATAGACTGTTTCATTAAGGGGAGTGTGATTACTGTGGCACAAATGACTGGCCGGGTAATGTTTTAACTTGAGAGAGCCGACATCTCACTGCTCTTGTCACTTCTCATGTCTTTTCTTGATTTTTTTTTTTTTCCATGAGTCAGAGGCTGTGTTTGGGTTTGTTGTGAGAGATGAGGAGGGCCTCACAGTACAGCCACTGGCCAAAGAGGCTATGTCAAAGCCTCTCATTACACTAAATCATCTGAGAAAGGGGAAGAAAAACATTCATTTTGCACTCACATGCACTTTCTTTCTCACTATCCACACACACACACACACACACACACACACACACACACACACACACACAAACACAAAGGCGGTGCCTCCTTAGGGTTTCATTCAGTTATGATGGAGTGATGTTGAGCTGTTTTTTTTTTCTCCCTCCCTCTCTCTCTCTCTCTCTCTCTCTCTCTCCCTCCCCATTTCAGCTGTGAGAACAATGTCTAATATCAGCAGTATTATGAGACTTGATGTTGGGTGTGCTGTTCTGGGTGAAGATACTGATTAGGTCCCTTTGCAGTGAAGCAGACTGCTATCAGTCATATGAAAAACGCTCACTCTCAGCATCCCTCTGAAAATCCTCAGTGCTAGTGTGTTCTGCCCCAATGTACAGGACTCTGAATAGAATAAGTGTGAGGATTCCTATTCACAGTCAGACTGCATCTATGTGAGGTTAACTGGCAAAGACCTCTTTAATCTACTTTCCTGCCTGAGTCTATGTGAGCGCCGGCCACCATTGAGCTGGCCAGGTGCTGTAGCGTTGCTGTCTTCAGAATCAATAGCCCCTGGAGAGACATGGCTGGCTAGATCTACATAAAGAAAAGGTGTCTACAGTGTTAAGAATGAAATCCAATCGTGATGTACTTAACAGTCGACTGTACAGACGATTGGGAAAACATTTCTATCTTTTGAGACACACACTGCTTGGCATTTAAGGAATCTCACCTTACCCGACAAGGCACTAAACATTTTGACTACAACACCAGATAGCCCAGGTTATTTAGTATGGCAATACTCAACTGTGGCCAAAGCACTCTGTCATATACAGTATATTGTATCATGCTGACAGATGCTCTCTCTCTCTCTCTCTCTCTCTCTCTCTCTCTCTCTCTCCTCCCTCCCTCTCTCTTGCTCTCTTTCTCCCTCTCTCACGCTCTCTGTCTGTGTCAATGTGTTGACATTTGTTGATCCTTGTTGCATTCTTAAATTGTCATTTTGACACATGCTGTTTGCGTGTGTTCTTGTGTGACAATGCAATGACATTTTGTTGATCCTCTCTGCATTCTTAAATGAAAATTTTGACAGTACTGCAGTACAGCTAAGAGTTTAAGAACACAACTTTCAGACAGCTCTCTCACTCTCTTTTTCTCACCCACTTCGGGTGTGTCTGAGTCTCTCTGTGTGGCACGCGCGTGTTGTGTATGTGTGTCTGTAGGTTAAAACACTCTCTGTGCTCTCTCTGTATGAATTACTGTGAAGTCTGACACCTTGTTTTGCACCGTAGCCCATCCAGCGAAGGAAAGTTGCTGGTTTGCAGAGATGCCCTGCAGTTCTTTCTGATCACCACACGGGGCAGTATTGACTCATTAATGGTGCCCCTATGACACCGTGCTTGTGAAGTAGCTCTTTAGGAATGAGGAATAAGAAAATCCAGTCTTTCTGTTCTTATTAAGAGAATGATGGTTGTTTGCGTAGAAATATATAAATCCAATGCATCTATATAAGAAACATAACCAATAACTCCCAAGCAACACAGAAATGCTTTGAACCATAACAAGAGGTGTCAATCTAACCCTAGACATCAACAGTGCAACCACCAAGCCCCTGTTGCTATGGCATGGTACAGGTATACAAAGTTAAAGAAGAAATTCAATCTAATCAATGATTCAATCTATAGCCCTGTGGCTCCAGGTCACCATGTGCTGTCTGTAGGAAGAACCAGCAGAGACAACATAGACTGAATAGTGAACCAACAGCTAATGTTAACTGAGATGAATGAAACTGAAAATAAGTTATTGCACCTCATTCAGGTAGTGTTAGCTGCCGGTTTACTGTACAGTCTATATTGTGTAAAACTTTCTCTCCTACTGACAGGCCTATGTGAGTTGTGTGTGTGTGTGTGGTGTGTGTGTGTGTGTGTGTGTATGTGTGTGTGTTGATTCTGGTGGTGTTTGTCTGTTTGTGTGTGTTGTGACTGAACAGCCTCTTTGAACATAAAGAGATTCGCACAGTTCTGCATTCTGGCTCTAGCATATTTTCTATTCTCCTTTCTTTTTTTTAAAAAAAAATAAATAAAAATAAAAATAAAAATAAGGCTACCCCCTTTGAAGATCTCATGCAACCATTCTCAGTTGTGTAGAAACAATGTGGCACAGTTTAAAATGCTCTTTGATCTCAGCCAGCTTTAGAAACACGATGCAGTAACTGTCGGATGTGTGAAAGAATGTTAAAAAAATTGGAGGAGAGAGGGAGGGAGGGAGAGAAAGAGAAAAGAGAGAGAGAGAAAAAAAATAGCACCCCACGAACCAGCAGCACGTCAGACGATTGACACCATATTCCATGTCAAAGGAGTGCCTTTTTCTTTGTATGTGAGAAATGCAAATTGCATATTTGCCAACTATGGCATTAAATCCCTTGAGGAATGTTGAGTGTGTCAGGTGGGAGCGATGGCAACAGACGGCGAGCGACAGCGTGTGTGTGTGTGTTTGTGTGTGTGTGTGTGTGTGTGTGTGTGTGTGCTCCAGTACTCAGCTCCAGTTCACCTTGATGAGAAGATGACACCGTGGCTCCTGTGTCCCCACTCTGTCAGTCTGCTGCTCAGTATCCCGGTGTTTCATTGGTCCAGTCTGCTGCTCAGTATCCCGGTGTTTCATTGGTCCAGTCTGCTGCTCAGTATCCCGGTGTTTCATTGGTCCAGGTCGCCTGCTGTAGCTCACTGCTGCTGTGACAGTTTCCAGTGGATTGCTTTTGCAGTCACTCCCAGATACCTTTTTAAGCCTGACCCCCCCCCCCCCCCCCACACACACACACACACACACCCACAAGCTTACCCACTCAGCCCCCTCCCTGCTGCTACAGGTCTTTGTTTTTATTGGTGTGTGTGTTTGGGGTTGTGGGGGGATGTTAGCCAAGGGAACACATTCATCTCTTGTGGAGTGATGGAGATGACCCCTGCGACCCTCTGTGGCCGCCTCTCTGTGGGCAGGCTCAACTCTGGTGCAGGGACCTCTGTTTCTCCTGTTATTACGCTCTGCTCTGCTCCTCTCTCTCTGTCTCTGTAACACACCCACATACACACACACACACACACACACACATACACACACTAAATGTCATCCACTCCTTCTGCCGTGCTCATATCAGTTAAACAGTCTACTGGATTCTTTCTTTCCTTCTTTCTTTCATTCTTTTTTTTTCTCAGATACTGTCTCTCTTTATTCTTCCCTAGCTGTCTAGCCATCCCTCCTGCATTCTCTCTCTCTTTCTTCCCCTCTCTTTTCCTCCCCCCTCTTCCTATAATCCACCATATTTTCTGCTGTCTTAAACACAGACTGCAGCGGGTTCAATAAAAGCCACTCACTGAAACCCATAGGTACCTCAACCCTGCGACACCTGCTACAGACCCTTTAACCAGCACCTCTTTGTGGAATCATATTCAGTCTGTCACATAAACCAATCTGTGACCTATGAATAAGGTCAGGTGTATGTATGCAGGTGGACATTGTACTCCAGTAAATAATTCCTCTATAGACTGTCACTTTATCTCAGAGTGGCTGCTAGGAGCTAAATTGGCTGTGTAAACCTACATGTGAACCGAGGAGAGGTGTGTGTCGATTGTGAAGCTGAATATCCCATCCCTCTTATGACCCGAGCGCATAATTGCTTATTTCATGTTGATCATTGGAGTCGCTGAGGCTTCATTCGAATCAATCTGTACAATCTGCAATTGTAAGAGTGTGAAAAACTACCTGTGATGAATCTACCACGTCTTAATGGAGTCCTGATGCCCTCCTCTCTCTCCTCCTCTCTTTCCCCATCCCTCTCCATATGAGCCGTTGTTTAATTGTTTGAAGGTCAGTGGCGATAATGTGACAACTTATTAGAAAGCTTATTTGGATGGCACTGATTTCATACCTCTGTGTCTGTGTGTGTGTGTGTGTGGTGTGTGTGTGTGTGTGTGTGTGTGTGTGTGTTTCCTTTCCTTCCACAGCACTTGGTTTCCAGGCAATTACCGGGCGTGCTATTTATTAATTTCATGGTTCACTGAGCTTTAGAAACTATAAATAGTGGGGGATGATAGTGCAATCGTTCACGATGTTAGTGGCCTCCATTGATTTTTGAACAGATTCAAAGCCTCAAGAACAAAAAAAATGAAACCCTGTACCACCCACAGTGCCAATACACAATGGCATTGTGTCTGTATGATTGTGAGTGTGTGTTTGTGTGTGTGTGTGTGTGAGTGTGTGTGGTGTGTGTGTGTGTGTGTGTGTAAGCATGTATGGCATGACACTTAAACATACATTCCAAGGAGAAAGAATGATGTGGTCTGAAGCTGATCTGAAAGTCCTTGAGATCAGCTTGGCACCTGGTGCAGCAGGTGTTGCAGTCACCGGTTCCATTACCAGCCATTTTTCCCCTCCCAAAATGTCATTGCCAAGTCAAGTTTCATGTTATTGTCTTGGATCCTATTCAGAGAGAAATAAAATTGTTCTTTCTCTATATTTCTCTCTCTCTCTCTCTCTCTCTCTCTCTCTCTCTCTCTCTATTTTTTTTTTTTACTTCAAGCCAGAGTTTGTCTGCTTGTATTTGAAACGTCTTTGCTCAGACAGTTTTTTTTTTTTTATGCCAAAAGCATGCGTCTGGCTCTCAAAATGATTTGCATGCTAATTAATTACACCTTGTCATAAAACGAAGCAGTCATGTTTGAAAACAATCCAAACAGATTAGCCTAATGAAGACAGACCCATCAGCCGAGTAGTGGTAGGCCTCTGTCTCACTTTCAGTCACAGAAATGATGTACGCCTTCACTGCTGGAATGTTCCATGTTCAATTTCAGTACTGCTTCCTGACAAACAGACAAGCACACATGTATACATGGGCACATGTGCACACACACACACACACACACACACACACCTCATTCCAGGAACCAACAATAACCTAACAGTCAAACGCTAGTAAAAAATAGAACACAACAGACAGCAAACAAAATGCCTCTCTGATGCTTTTCTGATTAGATAGCCTTTTTTCCCTGTAGCCCTTTTGTTTGTTTGTTGATATTAATTGTGCTAAACACGGAGATGACCTTTAGAATTCATAAAGGTATCAGTCAAATTTAGTTTTTCTGCCATACCCTTCAGTTTGGAGTATAAAAGTGCAACTGTTGCACCTACTTGCCACTGTCATTATTTTATGTATTTTCTTATCATGTGGAATACATCAGGGTTTCAAATGCTCATTCCAGCTGAAGACTAACAGAAATTGCTCCTTTGATTAGTCACATTCAGAGCTGTGAAAATGCGACGTTTGTTGTTGCTGTATTGATACTACCTGTGTTCTCCTCGCCTCCCTCAGCTGTGAGTGCGAGCTGCTTAGCCAGGTACAGCAGAAAGATCGCTGCATGGTAGAGTGCTGTTGGAGGGAAAAAGAACAGCAAAATTTGATACAACATACTGTAGACCGAATAGTGAACTGGGAGCTAACACTAACTTAATGGGGCACAAAAACTCACTTTCACTTTCATTGTTAAGTTAATGTTAGCCGCCGGTTTGCTATTTGGTCTGGGTTGCATGAATTTTTCTCGTTCTTTTTCCTACAGACAGCACTCAGTAACCTAAAACCACAAGGCTGGATTGAATCCCACTGAATTTATCCGTGAAGTGCTGTTTAGAAGCAGCTCGCCAGTGTCAGTGGGCTCCATGTCTGCTCTTTTAATGGGATTCTATATGAAGCCGTATTTCAGCTGTGGTAAACTTGCACTGGGACGGCTAGGGTGATTGAGCATGCGCCCGCGTTTACGGTCCGAGAGGCCGGTGAACTTTACGAGACCAGCAGACCTCCCCAACTTCCACCCGCAGCTCCCTGAAATATCATGTTTGTTTATCTCTGGGGAGAATTTATTTTGCTGATTCATAGCTTTGCTCTCCTCGCAACGGCTGAAGGAATTCGATTTTCTCTTTATTTATTTGCCTCATTTTTTCCACTCCTCTCTCCCATGGAAGAGGAATTCCTCAGAATGGAGAAACGAAGAAGGGAGCATGAGAGGCAGAGAGAGAGAGACACAGACAGACAGAGAGAAATAGAGAGAGACACAGAGAGAGAGAGAGAGATGCAGAAAAAAAACACCTCCCTCTAAAGTTCTCCACTAAATGAGATTAGAGGCTAATTTGGAACTCTCCAGTAATATCCCTTCTCTCCGTTCTCATCTGAGTTTGGGCACACGGACCTAAATTAAACCTCACAGTCACAACTAATCACACGAGGCATTAGTGTAAATCAACATGATAATATAGCTTGTAAAATGAGCATATCGCTCTCTCCTCTGTCTCCCCCTATCCCACTTCCAATATTTCACAGCCTTCTTTCATGGGAGTTCCTGCTTTCACATGCTTTTCGATCGTCTGTCTATTGCTATGCATTATGAGTGCTAAGTGCTACGATTGTGAAGGTAATTACCTCTTCTATTCTGATCTAAATGGTTAAATGGAAGAAACAGTTGAAACCTGTCACACTTAAATGTGAACCGTTTCTTTAGACTAATTCTGTAGTCTTTATGATTCGAAAATAGTTGGGTTGATGTGGCCTGAAGCTGATTAAGACCTACATCAATGAAATGTGTTTTCTGTGAGTGTGTGTGCTTTGTGAGTGTGTGTGTGCGCATACATATTGTGTGTGTGTGTTATTGTGTGTAACAGAGATTTCTTGCGCACTAGTGACCATTCTAATGTTCTGTAAAAATGGCAAAAAGGGATTATTTCATTACACTGATGGTTTGATTTTCACCTTAAAAATTAACAATTACCAGCATAGCATGAGCATGAGATTATATTTCTTTCATTATGAAAGAAAGTCATTTATAAAAGTAAATCAACCATACCTCAATTGCAACAGGTGAGACTTAACACTGACTGCACAATTGCACATTACTCTCTACTTTACTGTCTCAGTTCATACTGTGCTCATAGCAACTTTTCAATGTAGAGCGCATCAACTCAATTTCCTGTCCGTAAAGTGAAGAGAGTAAGTTTTCAACTTAGTTGTTGGCACTTTCCTCTCACTCCCCGCTCACATTGCCAGTATTGCAGTTAGTTTGACCTCCTCTGTCTTGCATCCTGTTTTTTTTTTTCTTTCTTACTTTCTCTCTCCTTCTTATTCCCTTCTTTTCTTCGCCCTCACAAACACCTCAGTCCTTCTGTGCTCACACATCTGATGTGCAATCAACCCCGACAACTGCCAGCCAACCCAGTGTGTGTCGGTCGACAGAGAGTCCTCGAAATCTGCAGAAAAACAGCTCTCTCCCTCTCTCTAGCCTTGCCGTGGTGGGAGCGGAGGGGGCATTGGGAGAGGGCACGGCAGAGATCAGGTTCACCTGGGAATAACTCTTGGGTCATATGTTCACAGCAAGGGATCATGGGAAGGTGCAGCTAAACCCCTGCGTGCGGTAAGGGTCAGCATCTCTGGGCGCCAAGGGCCACTTGAAATTCCACTGCGGGGGAAAATCTTCATGGTAGGTATTAGTGTTTGCCCAGGGACTGGCACTGGGGACAGATCTTTCCTGTTTACTTCTGACTTTCTGAGTTATCATCACGTCATCCTTGTGCTTCTGTCTGGTAGTGGTAGGAGGTGTTGAATGTGCCGGAAGACATCTTGTGTCTTGGTCCGATGATGCTTTCTGAAGCGTCCTGAACACACTTAGTCTTATCACAAACACTTCCTACCAGGCACACCAAGAAATCCTGCGATTTTTTTTTTTTTTACCTCCGGAGCTCCCCCTCTGATTTAAATAAAAAAGCACCAAATTTGTACATTCTCACCAATCTATCCATTTTACTTTGAGATGTTTGGTAATTGGCTCTTATTACTCTCCAAGACAACAGACAAGAGACTAGGGGAGATTAGTACAGAGCCATCTCTTCTGATTGTTGTCGCAACCCTCTCCGGAGAGGCTAATAATTTAATCATTTGTATTGATGGTATTGATATCTGTTGATTCCTTGACAGACTTTCTTTTTGTTCCGCAATTGAAGGTGATTACCTCAAATGCCCCTTTTATAGTTAAATGGGACTTGAAGCTCACTGCTGGGGGAAGGACCTAGGGTGAGGTGATTGGTTCGGAAGTGCTGAGTTCCTGAACACACTTAGGAGGTATTTACACCAGGAAAGTCCATTAGTTCATATGCTTTGGTCCAGACCAAAATACAATGTTTTTTTTTTTTTGGTGTGGTTCTCTTTCACGTTGCATTTTTTTATTTTTTTTTGCAAGAGCTCCAGAATTTCTAAATAAAATCATCCGTCAGCACCAGAAGACAAGACTGTGGCCTAGTTTGAATCAGGACTGTCTCAGAATGCTTGTTTGGTCTGCGCCAAAGTTTGAGTTCTTGTATTCACATGGGCCCAAACGATCCAAACCAAGGGAGGTAACAAACTTGAGATTGTTTTAAGATAACTAAACAAAGCAGGTGTGAATACCACTTTAGTCTCATCACAAACAGTTCTTCAAAGGCATACCAGGCAAGCCTGCGATATTTTACTTCTGAACCTTGAAATGTTGCCTGGGGTATCTTTAAGTCAGTTTTTGAACCTCATACAATTTTTTGGTAACACTTTATATTAGCACATACAGATCCGCCATTAACAAGCTGCTTATTAACATGCAAATTAATAATGTACTAGTCATTTGTTAGTCATTACACATCACTTATTAATACCATATTCTGCATGAGCATATTCTACACATAGCAGATCATTAACTATCAAATTTGGCAGTATTACTTCCTAATTACAGCTTATTCATAGTAAGTAAGTTAGTTGTTGTGTATGAATTATGATATTAATATTCTTTGCTCAGTAAGGGGCTTATAAGTGCTAGTGCAACGGGAACAGGTATTCTCAGGAACAATTATTCTCAATCAAAAAAATGTAATTATTTGGACTTGGACAAGATCAGAACTTGTAGCTTTGTTTTTTTTCCTATAATTAGACCATCTTTTTTCAGTATTACTGAAGGAGAATAACTGCTCCTGCTGGACTACCGTCTTATAAGCCCCACCCTGACCAAAGCATATTAAAATCATAATTCATATACAACAACTAACTTACTTTCTGCAAATAAACAGTAATTAGGAGTTAACAGTGGAAAAAAAAATGAGTTAATGGTCTATTATGGGTAGAGTAAAGTTGTAGAATAGTTGCAGAATAAGGTATTAATAAGTGATTTGTAGTGACTAACAAATGGCTAGTCTTTTGTTGTTAATAAGCAGAGGATCAATGTGTGCTAATATAAAGTGTTACCTAAATTAGCGGTATTAGAAATTAGCCTGAAGTTTTCAGGTATTGTTTCTGTCAAATTGGATGGTGTTGTCAAGATGAACAAGTCCACTCTATTCATTTAAATTCTATTGTAGTGCTTGATTGGTTAGTGCTGTATTTGTTGTATTTGATTATCTATTTTTTCTTTATCACATCTCTCTCTCTCTCTCTCTCCCTGTCTCTCTCTCTCTCTCTCTCTCTGTCTCTTGAAGGGACACAGCCACATTAATCTGCATTGATTGTAACCCTCTGTTGTGATTACTGCTACAAGATTTCCCCTGAAAACTGTCATGACACCAGTGATGAGCTCTTTGTGTAAAAGGTACCATTCCACCCAACCAAAAGAGGATTTTTAAGTGACTAACTAATAAACCCTAATGTGTCCTCCGATTAGTATGGTCATATCCTCATGGGTGTGCTGACGTCTGTTTTGGAAGTCGTTCAAAGAAAACTTTTTTTTTTTTTTCCTGGAAGACATCGTTGTTCCAGTGAATATGGCTATTCACGAGTCCCAGAGTGACAGTAACATTGCATGCTCTCAGGCATGATGGCGTTTTTATTATGATTATTTTGCCGGTCATCATCAGACGAGTCCTTTGGTTTACTTTGAGATGATTGGTAATTGGTTCTCATTACACCACAAGAAAAGAGACTAGGAGAGAGAGAGAGCGGGAGAGAGAGATTAGTACAGAGCCATCTGTTGTGATTGTCCTCGTGACCCTCTCCGGAGAAGCGAATAATTGAATAATTGAAGGCATTGATATCTGTCCCTTGCCAGTTTAGCTCCAGAGGCTCCACAGTTTCTGTTCCGCAATTGAACGTGATTACCTCAATTAGAAAAAAAAAATGCTCCTTTTATATTTAAATGGGACCTGTAGCTTGCTGCTGGGAGAAGGACCTGGGGTGGTGTGATTGGCTCGGAGGTGCTGAGGCGCTGAGTTTCTGTGATCCAGAGCAGGCCAGATTATTTCCCATGAGTCTGCTTGATTGTGGGCCCGTGATGATGGATTTCCTGCTAAGTTCACAAATGTCGGTAATGAAAATGATCTCTCCAGCTGTGACATCCAGCTGTGTCTCCCAACATCTGGACCACGCACAAACAAAATAATCATAAGAGTTGAGAAAGTGTTTGTAGGATTTTGCCATAAGGGACAAATGTGTATCGACAGGTGTGTATTAAAACAGTATCTTGCAACTGGCCATTGGGAAATTTAGCTATATCTTCAGTGTGTTTGTAGCATGCCATATTTTTAACACAGTGGTGACTCAGCTCAACTCAAAGTAAACTTCTTGGTATGGTCCTCGCCCCAGAGAAGAAGTCAAATCTGCTCACATGCACTCAACTACATTGTGGGCCTTGATCACTGCTATGGATGAACCAGTAAGCAAACTTGCTGAAGTCTGCTAGCCTTTTCTTTTCCAAAGTAACTGCTTGCTTGCATTCTTTTGGCTAAACAAGAAGCTGCTGATTTGGAGGAAGCCAAGTCACTTGGTATGGTTTGGACCAGTTAGGTGTGAGTGGGTTTTGGGATGATTTGGATTCCAATACTTCAATAGCCTCATGCCAATACTTCAATAGCCCGCTAGTCAGCTGACTGAAAGCCTAGACTGCATGCTCAACTGTGTTGTTGCTGTAAGGTCGTGGGATTGGACAGGGCTGGATCGCTTGGAATGACCTCGGCATGACATGTCTAATCTAAGAGTCGGGTGACAGTAAATCCTCAAGAGTTTACAGGCATTGAAGAGTTTAACGGCGATTCCCCGAAAACTCCTGAAAATTGCAGGCTATCAAAATCTAGCCTACCTAGAGTAGGCTATCCAAATGTAGGGTTCCCCGTCGTCTCCAATGAACATTACGATGGTGATGAAAGCTCACGTCTGGTTAATCTGCCTTTTCCTTTTTCCTGGATGCATTTAGGCACAGCCTGTCACCGGTTTGTGTTTTATACACGCACAGCAGTGCTGGTCGCTCGCTCGCTCGCTGCCAAGGCGTTGACGAGCGCGCCGCAGATCGAACGTGACAGAGATAAATTCCACTGCTGAGGGATTCTGCTGTCGGGCTGCCGTCTCTGCCAGGAACAGCTGACAGGCCAGCGTCAACATTAAATTATTTCCGGAGGTAATTACTGGGGCGTTTTCTCTTAAGGGTGCCAAGAGCAGGCACCAGACTGCAGGAAGTGGAGGTGTGTGTGTGTGTGCGTGCGTGCGTGCGTGTGTGTCTGTGTGTGTTTGTGTGTGAGTGAGTGCGTGGGGAGGCTTTAGGGTGGGAGGGAACCGTCAGCTCAAAAAATAAGACCAATGTGTGCTGTGATCGGAGTCACAGTCTCAGGGCTTTTTTCATATCTGCTTCATTTTGGATCACAGGATGAATCAATACAAAATCCTGCTAGCAGGGGTGAAAGTAGTTTCATATTCTTACTGGTATTATTGAATAGGTAGAAGTGCACATGTAGTGTGCCGAAAGATTTTCATCATACATCAATTTATGCTATTAGTTGAAGAGCACTTATCAAGGCCTTTTATCAGAACCATTCCCTACATGTTTTTGTTGAACCCCCATTGCCTTTCAACACTCCAGGATATAGGCCTACTGATCATGATCATATTCCCTTTTTATGGTAACATCTAAATAAGCCAATGAGTTGGTGTTATTTAAAAGCCAACTACAATGCTAACAAATATCTATCAAGGCACTTAGTAAGAACTAGCCTAAATGTGGAAGAAGAACTAAGCTAAGCTGAGTGTCATGCATTGGAATTTCCTGTGATTTCTAAATTGAATTACTCAGAAATGGTGAATTGTATAGGTGCTTTATACCTATATTTGACCATCACAGCATTATCACAGCAACTAGAGACTAACACCTCTGGAAAGCTTAGATTGTGCAGTGTTACATGAGATGCAGATGTTATCTGTATGTTGAGAACCCCGCAAGCTATTTAGCAGTGACAAATGTGAATTTCTATGACGTCTATAGAGGACTGTGTTGGACGAAAGCAAAGACAAAATATTAGTGAGAGAAAAGGCATTTAGGCACGGGAGTTTTTGTGTGATGGTCTGTTTACAAACATTTTAGGTGTGTCTGCGTGCGTGTTTGGTGAGCATTTTCATCTCTATGTGTGATTAATCATTTAGGCTGTTAAAGAAACCTGACTGTCAGTGTAAGGGGTAAAGACTGTGTGTGCACACACATATTTGTGTGTATGTGCTTGGTTGTTTGTGTGTGTGTGTGTGTAGGTGTGTGTTTCCTGCCAGTTAGCATGTACCTTGCTGCAACAGCAAACTCCAAAAGCCCACACAAACAAACACACCACCCATTTCACTTTCACAGCAGAAAACGAAAAAAAAAAACAAAGCTTCTGGAAAAATAAACAGGCAAATTCACAGCCGTGGAAAATGAGCTGAACAAACCCAACTCCTGTTCTTGACTGATGGAGGGAGAATATCTGGCACGCCAGGTTAGCTCTGATGATGAAGGAAAACATGAGAGAAGAGACAGAAAGAAGACAGATGCACAGAGAGAGAGAGAGAGAGAAAGAGACAGAGAGGGATTAAAGAAAGAGTAGGGGAAAGAGAATGACTGAATGTTATACATGGGTGGGATTGGAAAGGTCAAGGAAAAACAAGGAAGAAATGAATGCTTAAAAGAGAAAAAGAAAAGGATGCATAGACAGTAAGAGGACACAGATTGTGAAAGACAGAGATGACAAGAGAAGAAGAAATGAGACAGGAGTAGAGAGAAAGAGACAAAAAGATAAACAGAGAATATACAAAGACAAATCTGGAAAGACAAAAAAGAGACAGACATAGATTGAGGGTGTACTAGACGGACGCAGACAAGGGTTAGAGAGAGCAAGAGAGGGATAGAGAGATTGAGAGGGAGAGAGATAGTAAGCAAGAGAGAGTGAAAGAGATAGAGGGAATGAGAGTGAGCAAGCAAGAGAGGGACAGAGAGAGAGAACACCTTGCCACACGCATTGTAATTATGGTCTGTCTTATCTTCTCGTCTCTGATCTATTTGTCTGACCTTCGTCTGTTCTAAAGGTTGCACTGATGTTAGGCTTCATACTTTGGATCAGTCAGATTACCCAGAATTCCCTTGCTAGCCCAGAATCCCATGGGTCCTTTGAAACCCTCCACGCCCTCTGAGACAAAAAGAACACGGTGACACCTATGCAGACTTCCAGTGATGAAGTCCTCTAGAAAAAAGGGGTTATGGTTTGTTATGACATTTATGTGAAGGTACTAATATGACCGTGGGGCTCCCTCTTCGTAGCCTTTGCCAGTCAGTTCTAGGCCTTAGCTCTTTTGTCTTCCCTTTTATTTCCCTGGTCTTTTACAACAGATTTTACTCCTTGGGGTCAGTTCTGATAGCAGTGTACAGAAGAGGTAAAAAAAGAGGCGTGCTTCAGCTCTTAAGGCGAAATCCATACATTTTCTAAGACACAAGAAAAGGAATGGTCGGGCCGCACAAGCGTGATGTATTATTACTGTTTCTGCAGGGCACATGGTCCTATGTTTTATTAAAAATATTTCATGAATATCCCAGAGCTGGCAGTTCCACAGGGAGAGTGGTTTTGCTCTGGTGTCTGCGTGACGGATTCATATATTATTATTCCCCGGCAGAAGAGTGAATTATTTGAGATCTTGTAAATGCGGGTCGGATCGCGCCCTTGCCCCCATCCCCTGCAGTCAAATCGACCCCTCCCCTTCAAACCCCTCCCCCCCTTGTAAACACAAGACCTCCCAGCCACTCCATCAGACGGTTGAATTTACCCCCTCTGCTGCCCTAATCACCCTTCCTCTTCTCTTCTCTTTCTCACTTTGTTCTTTCTTGCTCTTCTAATCTCCCATCTCCTTCACTTGCTTCTCTCCTGGTGTGATTGCATGCGGTGGACTGCATTTCCATATTCAAGAAAGTATCTTTTCAACTGCATGCAATTCAATGCACAGAACTTCATACCTATTGATGTACAAACAGCCCATGCCTCCCACCACCAAAACAACAACAACAACAACAACAACAACAATGACAACGACGACAAACACAGCAAAACAGAGCATTGCTGTCTTAAGTGATGCCTTGAAGTAAAGGGAAGTTAAAAGGTAATAGTGAACACAAAGCCTCAGTGCATTAGTGTGATATTGATTCACATATTCAGGGAGTTATTGAGCCCGTCTGTCTCATTACATACACAAACACACACACACACACATCTTCTGGAATCCTCTTTTGATTTAACTAAGTTCCACAAGCAGCACTGCTCACCCCCAACCCCCCGAAAGAAAGAAAGAGAGAGAGAAAGAAAGAATAGAAGAAACAAAGAAAGGAAAAAAAACAGAAAGAGTTTCACACCAGTTCATACTTCCAGTAAGCTGGCCTTCATATGCAGTCATGCAGTATTCATGTTTACGGTTCAGAGACTCTGCCAATATAATTCCTCAAAAGAACTGAATGCAGGGGGGTGGCTGGTTGGTTGAGCCACTGTGGGCCTCATTTTGACTCGCATTATTCTCGCGGTCAGGGGCAATTGCCTTTTAAGGACGCTGTTTACATTACAAAGGTGTACTTTTGAGACCTGTTTTGACGACCTTGACAAATCACTGGATGTGAGGGGTGGAGAGCAGGTTGGGGGGATGGTGGAGGTGGAGGTGGGTGCTGAATGGCACGGGGAACCAGAAACTGGGATCCTTATTCATGGACAGCACAAACCCATTACAAAGCTAGTTTTTCCTCTACCTGCATAGTTTTTAAAAAATTTGAATCAGGTAAGGGAGTTCTATAGTTGGTTTCTTAGTTCCATCCCTTGCCACCCCACCACCCAGTGAGATTTACTTCCTGGTCAAACAGCGCTAAATATATTGATTATACAATGCACATTGTGCCGGTGGTGAGACTGTTCCCCTCCAGGGCCTTGGCAATTTTTATGGGGATTTGTGATAAAGGCTTGAGCCAACTGCATGGGGAAGAGGAATATTTACTTCAGTGGAAAAGACTCCTGAAGTGAAAGGTCAGGTGTAGAGCAGTTTTCAGGGCCACTGGCGGGGAAAAGAGGAGGAGGTGGTGGTGGGGGAGAGGTTACCTCTTGGCATGGCGCCATCAGTACTCTGACAGCGACAGAGTGACACTGACATGAAGAGAGGGTGATTGCTAAACACAGCTGGTGGACTAAATGGGATTCTTTTAGTCTTCTGCCACCAGCATCCACCTCACCTCCACCATTACCACCAAATTCAGTTCAATTAAAAGCAAACAGAGGTTGCTGGCCCTGGCCCTGTCCAAGATATAGCATTATACAGGCAAAGGGATTTAGGTCTACATAAAAAAATATGAATGAAAAAGTCCTTGAAAACTAACGAATAAATGAACAACTAAAACATGTGAAAAGATCACCAACCTTTAACTATAATAATGCAATCTCTCTTTCCATCTCCCTGATTTTCCATTCATCCTCTACGACCCCCTCCCCCCTCTCCCTCTCTCCCTCTCTCCTTTGTTTCTCTGGGTATGCATATTTAACCTGACCATCTTGCAAATGTCCAGTAGTTTTAATAAGCCTGGGTTAAGTGCAGACTAATAGTCTGGCCTAGACGGCGCAGTCGTCCATCACGGCTGACGAGTGGCCTCTGTTTGGATCATGATCTATGCTGCTGGAATATGGAGGCGATAAAATGAGCCTTGGCGGGCATTAGAATTCTACTCTGTCTTGTTAATTGGCCAGGGATGTGCTCACTGGGGTATTTTTACCATTCTAGATCACCTGTGCAATTATTATTTAATTTGAGGGATAATTTTGGAGCCCCTTTTTTGCCTTTCCTGGCGTTAAGTTTGCGTGAAGGTTCATCTAGCATTCGTAGCAGCTTGGAGGAGTTGGCGCACCAGGGATGCTTCGCTCCCAGTCCCTCCCATGAATCTTACATGGAGCCGTTAAGAGCGAGGCCGGAATGCTATGAGTTGGGGTCTGACTCAAAGAGTGGTAACATCTGCGAGCTGCTCTGAGCCATTCAGTGGTGCAAACGTGCAGTGCTGGAGAATAATGCCAAGCATCTGACAGACAGAGAAAGACAGAGAGAGGGAGGGAGAGAGAGAGAGAGAGAGGAGTGCATGGCCCAGGGGGAGGGTAATTGGATAGAGTAAAAGATTTGCATTAAGAAAAGGCAAAGGTACAACTCTTGCACTTGGCGTCTCTGTTCAACAAAGGCCCCCTCCGGCACCTCCAGCAACACCAGCACCACCACCACCCCAGCCCAGAGATTGCATTAAGCTATTTAGTGGGCTGACGCCTGCATGACATCAGGGCCCTGACCTTCCTTTCTGCCCACCTCAACTAGCTTTCCAAACACATGCCCTCACATGTGCATGAGAATACATGCACTTATGCACACACACACACACACACACACACACTCGCTAAATGGGAGATGAAGTCTTCCTTTCACTCTGCTCTTGTGCTGTCACAATGTGAGAATTCATTATTTCTGTTCTTTTCTGGTTGTCTTTTTAAAGCCCTGTGCCCCACCTCATACCTCCTCGTAATTACTGGCCCTTTAACTGTATCTACTGGAGAAAACATATTAGTGGTTGCACCAAAGCACTTAATTATTCAGAATTTCATGGTAAGACTTAACAATCAAATGTAGCCTTTTTTCCCATTGATCTACAATGGGAAAAAGGAAGGATGTTTTAATAATAGCCCATTTCAACAGAGTGGCCTGGTTTGATTTGTTGCGGTTCAGTCTGCAATTTTTGCCATTTCCAAGAAATACAGGAAGTGCTTTGTGGTTACTCCGCTCCACGGGTGCCAGTGTATCAAAGGGTGCCTAAAAGGGGAGCTAGACCAGTTTTCACCAACACGACCAACTGAGAACTTAACTTCAGAAGCCAACGTTTACACTTTGTGCACCCACTTGTCTTCCATTGTTATGAAATGTGTTCAGGCATGCATAGCTACATTCAAAATGCTGACTTTTTGTGCGATTCACAGAGCTGATAACTGAAGCATAGCTGTAGATAATCAAGTTGTATTTTCCATTATATTTGGCAATGATGCAGCAAAGTGAAAGTGGAGTTTGCACTTTTTATGACACCTGCTCTCGTTCAGTTTGCATGGGTGCCCACTCCTTTCTTAACAAGTAAACTGAAACAGCTCCAGAAGTCAACAAGGTTGCTGCTGTGATAGTTAGCTTATTCACTGTTGAAGTGCATTTTTTTTATTTTTTTTTATGGGTAATTAGACAAACACATTTTGACCAAAGCATCAGCATCTCCATCTGGTCCACGCCCTTCCCACACTCTCTCCAGCAAGTAAGGTACAGTTGGCTGTCATGACGCAAGCCAGGTTTGGTTTAACCAGCCCAAATTATACCTTGCTGTCCTGATTCGAGCCGCAAAAACAGGCCATAAAATGAATTCTAATGGTGGAAAAAAGAGTAGATCCATAGAGCTGAAGAACAGACCTGACCTGGCTCTGGCCCAGACGTGTACCAGGTGTGGCCCAGGAGATGCTCCTTCTAGTGTTGCATGGCCAGCAGGTGTCTAATTTCCAATGAGAGACATCTCTGACTGTGCTCCCCCTTTTCTTCTCAGCAGAGGGCTTTGTGTCTCTTTCTGGACTGATGTGTTTGACAGCGTGGGACTTTTCTGGTGGAAGGGGGAATGTGTTGAGAGAGAGAAGAGAGAAAAACAGGGAAACGAATAGAGACAGGAAGATGATATAGCTTGTGGAGAGAGGGAAATAGAAAGAGAGAAAAGGGAAGAGATCATCACAAGGACAGAAAGAAGTGATGGTAGTTGGTAGTTGGTAGTTGGTAATGATGGAGAGAAAGAGAGAGAGAGAGTGAGAAGGAGAAGGAAAGGCAAAACAAAACAAACAACAACAAAACACCACTTTGGTAGGACAGAGTGAGGAACCAGGCATTTTGTTACCCAGGTGACAGGCTCAGGGCTTTCATCAAACACACATTGACAACAGAATGCCTCAGTCATGCAGGAAGAGTCTCACATGGTTAATACAGTTTGTGCTCATCAAAGCCTCTTCTTTATCTGCCATCAGTAAGCTTGGAAATGTATTCAGCATGTTGCATTTCCATTATATTCATGAATGGCTTGGGATATTTGTTCAGTGTTATCTGTTTCCTCAGTCGTGACACACAGTCTCACCACTGGGGATGTGTTTTAATCGAGTCACTTCGCCTTCCTTTCTTACAGTTTTGTCTGAATGAAAGATTAATGGTGAGGTTTTGTTTGTTTGTTTGTTTTGGGGTTTTTTTTGTGTGGGTGGGGCTGTCTTTCAAAAAAAGTGATAACCTTGTTCTTGTTGTACATATTTAGTCCTTGTAGCGTTGTAACTGTACCATTTATAAAGGCTACAGTGTACTGTTTGTGTGATTAAAAGCACACAGACTGAGCAGGACAATGCAGGTTACGCATATTTAGCTTACAGTCTTAAATGCAAACACACTGTTTTAGAAGACTTAAAAACACCACTGGGTTTGCTTTGGAAACCAATGTGTGTTTTAAACTCATGTATTTTCAAACACAACAATAAGTACGTGTGACGGAGTACAGTCACTCGGTTGAGTATGCACTCTGACTGCCAATCCAACGTGCCCTAGGTGTTTGGCACCCTGTAGAGCTGGGTTTGAGGCCGGGTGGAGTCACTGCCCTCTCCCTTCGGTACTTTAAGTAAATTGTTATAAGTAAGCTGTTATAAGTTATAAGTAAGTTATATATAGGTTATAAGTAAGTTATAAGTAAGTTGTTTCTCTAGCTGTCACACTGTACTGTTTAGCATGCTTGTTATGTGGTGTATTTTCTTCTGGTCTGTTGACTTCTTAGTTGCATCAGACAATCACTCCTGTGCCTGACAAGATCTGACAGGCAGCATGTTCATGTTGCTGCCCAGTTTGTCAATACTGTCTATTCATGCATAGAGACATACAGCAAGCATGGATATGCTGTTCCATTGTTTCATTCACTTAGGCTCATTGTGATGGGATAGGTCTGTGTGCGTCTCTCTCTTCTGTGTGTGTGTGTGTGTGTGTGTGTGTGTGTGTGTGTGTGTGTGTGTGTGTGTGCTCCTCTGCTGTTAGGCATAAATAGCCCACAGGAAGCAGAGGATGCTGGGATATGGACAGGACGCCACAGTCAGTTAGCCTCTCTGTCATTCTCTCCGCCTGATTGCCTACTGCATCATAAATAATTGATTTGGCAACATTGTCAAATCAGTTTTTGCCTGTTTGTTTGTTTTTGTGCCCATGTGTGCGGGGGTAGGATGGTGTGGATTTGTTGATGGGAGGGTAGATGGAAAAGGTAAACAGTTCTGTCAAGTAGTCGGTCAAAATTATGCAATGTGTAACCATGGATGCATGCAATGTTGATCCTCCTAAACAGGAACATTTTCCAAAACATTACAGCACTATCTTACTTCAAACCGGGCTGATGTAAGTACACATAGAAAATATCTTTGAAGAGAGCATTTTTTTTCCTCCATAAATACCACTATGACTATGCCATTCGCACTCAAAACCTTCATCTTTACAACAGAAAATGAAAAAAAAAAAGATATCCTAAACTTAAGATGTGAAACAGACTTTACAACAGAAAATGAAAAACAACATATTCTAAACTTCAGATATGAAACAGACTGAAAGCATTAGGTGTATTTCAGCGGCTGGCGTGAAGCAGGCAGCAGTGACAACACACACCTTCATTTCCACCTCAAAGTGTGCCGCAGTCGCCAGAGGGGAGCGGCAACCCCCACTGTTCCACCACACACACTTTCACTTAACCTCGCTTCAGACCCCCTGCCTCTGCTTCGGATAGGTTTTCTGTGTTTGAGTGCGAGCGTTCTGTATGTGTGTGTGTGTGTGTGAGTGTGTGTGAGTGTGTGTGTGTGAGTAATAGAACAGTAGAAACAGGATGAGCTAAAACTAAAATGCTTCATGTAGACTCCTGTTGGGTCCTTTGGGCTGCACTGCACACTATGTTTCTGTTACCCTGCCCAGCCTGTAGCCCCCTCTTGGCCCTGATCTGGACCAGAACTCACCCATATCCAAACCCATTTGTAGCTTGTTTCCTGCTTTTATGTCTCCATCTGTCCCGAAAGCAGGCCAGCACCATGATGCGATGCAGTGAACATGGTGGAGTGGGGTGGTTAAGAAGGGTGGAGATCGGGGTGTGTGTGTGTGTGTGTGTGGGGGGGGGGTGGTGCTGCTATGTTGCGGAGTAGGCATGTTTCTGCCTCCGCCGGATGGTTCAATTAAGATCACGCCGAGCGCCGATGCGTCTCTCATTCCCCCATGTTCTGCAGGTAAGGTCATTACTTACGCCGCTTTTGTTTGCCTCCAAGATTTAGTGAACAACGCACCACGCTCTATTTGTCATTATTTTTTTTTTAGTTTTTTTTTTTTCTTTCTTTCATGCTGTTCTTCCCCTCTTATTTGGAAAGGAAGCAGGTGATCTTCATGCCCGGTGCACCTCACGCAGCCATCTACTTAATGCCTAATGGGAATCTGACGGTGCGCTGTTGTGGCAATTAAAAGAACTTAGCGAGGGGGTAAATTATCCACTAGGCAATTTCACACCGGCCATCCAAAGTACACATCTGAGTGAGGCCTTGGTCGCTCTAGTGAAGGGGGTGACCTGACGCAGATGGGTAACTCCACAGTTGTTGATAGTTCAACTTTGCTGAACTTTTCTTTCTCTCTCTCTTTTTTTGTCACCCTTCTCTGTCAAAGTGTACCATGGTGAGGTGCGATAAGGCTGCTTAGCTTTGCCTAGGCATTACCGCAACAGTGCAAATGCATTATTTCAGCTCCCTTTGCTTGATTTATGTCTTCTTATGTTAGTCGTGGAGGCTGGGGGGAGGGGGTGTTGGGGGAGGGTTGGCGTGAGCCATGAAGGAATTTGAACATCAGAAGCGATCCGAGGCCACCTTTTTAAAAGCTATCGGGCCTGCGTGGGGTCTTCTCCACATGGACCCTGGAGCTAAAGGCCAAATCTGTCTGAGTTTACCCAGAGATAGTGAGCCTTGACGGGGGGGGGGGGAAGGCTCAGCTCCCCCACACCCCCAGCTCAATCTCATCCCGAAGATAACACTTTTATGCCCTCAAAGCGCCGGGCAGGATCACCCTGACAGAAGCAGCTTGAGAGACAATTTGCCACGGCCACACTTTCACCTTCTCATCCTCCTCTTATCGGAAATCAGACTCACCTTTTTTTATTATTTATTTACTTATTTACTTATTATTTACCTCTGCCTTTCTCAACAAGTAGGAATGCCAAAGCCTAGACACCAGCCTGTCTGCTATGTTAGGAGGAATTTATTGTTGTTGTTCTTTCACTGATCTCAGAGCAGTTAGAGTGGATGATGATTAATTGTGTTAATTGTATCTCAGTCTCCACGGTACTTGGTACTTTCCACTCTTTAAAGGCAACCAGAGGGTGTTTCTCTTGACTTGTTTTGATAGTTTAGCCATGCAGTAATAAAGCTTTTGTTATGAAGTAGTGTCACAGACTTTTTAATGTGTTTGACTCAAGGGCATCTTTAATTCCTTCTAAAGTGTAAAAGTGTTGTGTACATGTGCAAGTCTGTGTAGGTGTGCGGGTGTGTAAAAATTCTCATTATTAGAGATGAATAATGGTTTGTGTGCTCGATGGCCAACAACTTTTGAAGCATTCCTGGAAATCTCCTCGAAAATAAGGAAAAGAAAGCACAGGTGATTACCTCACCTCCCAATGGAGTCATTAATGCAAATATTTTGGCACCGTTCCCACTAGCGTTTAGCTCGAACAAAAACATTTGTTAGTTTTTGCTGGTTAAGGCTTTTCAGTGTGCTGACTCTTAAGCAGTCCGCCCACACTGTGCATGTTTTAGTTCTTTTGGGAGAATTAGCATAGTTTGTGTAACCTCTTACACCTCATCTGGGGGAAAAAAATTACCTCCATTTGGATTACCAAAGAGATGCTTAATTTTCACTGAAAGAGGAGGGCCCTGCAAACTACATCTTGGATGGATGAGGACCAAAGGAAATGTGTGTGTGCATGTGCCTGTGTGTGTGTGTTTGTGTGTGTGTGTGTGTGGTACCCAGTGGATTCTAGCCTTTCACCATGGGAGTTGCTGTCTCTTTTCCTCCTTGTCTTACTCCTCCTTTCAACATTTTGTTCCATCCTTTCATCCCTTTCTTCTCTCTCTCTCTCTCTGTCTCTCTCAGTCTTCCTTTTCCTCATCTCCGTCCATAGACAGTCATGCCTGTCACAGTGCTGACACTCTCCAGACAGAAGAGAGTAAAAATATATGAAGGTTCGGCCGCCGTGCTCCTGTCAGTGTCGACGTGCTCTTCAGCCCGCAACCCTTCACCCTCCAGCACACACATACACACACACACACACACACACACACACATTTATGTGTACACACACACACACACACACACACACACACACACACACACACACACACACACACACACACACACATATTACCCCCCCCTATCGTCTCCTCCACCTCACTAACTGGGTTACTTTGGATCACTGCTT
>PYXC01002508.1:3400000-3402500 GCA_015244755.2 Tenualosa ilisha | reverse complement strand
ACACCCCACCACCCCCTCCACATTCACACACACACACACACACACACACACACACACACACACACACACAGAGACCCCTTCCACCCCCCCTTCCCTCCATCCCTCTTTCACCCCTTACCTCACGCAGGTCGGGGGCCACAAATCGCATCATCAGACCAAACCAACGTTAGCGGGAGTGAGGATTTGGAGGGGGAGGTTGGATGGGGTGGGGCGTGTGTGTGTGTGTGTGTGTGTGTGTGTGTGGGGGGGGGGGGGGTGTAAGGATTTGTGGACGGAAAGAGGGGGGTTGTGGGGGTCATCTCACCTGCCCGCTTGTGCATAGCATCTCCTGCTCCGCAGTTCTGCTGGCCGGCTTCTCATCTCCAGCATCTGGTTAGCCATCCGAGCGAGTGCCTGGAGTGGCTAGAATGTCAACACAGACTGGTGTTTAGTGTACGGCTGTCAGTGGAGGTGCCTGCGAAGGACCTTTGTGTTTTTGTCTCCGCTGAGCTGATTAGCGGTGCATTCATGTGTCATGACAGAGCAACAATAGGTTCGTCACGGCGTCGCCCGGCCGCTTTTGCTGTCAGTGCCACCGCCTTTCGCTCGGCCATTTCGCTTGTTCGCTCCCTCTTTTGTCTTACTTTTGTTTGGCTCAATAATACATCCCTGAACAAATGAGGCAATTAACAGAACTGTTAACGCCACTCGCATACACACAGACACAGATACACACGAGCACACACACACACACATATGCAAAAATACACACTGTAAGGCTTGCAAGACAGTATCTTAAAAAGTCTTGCCAAGCTCACAGGTGCTGTGGACTGAGATTATATCAACAGCAATTACTGTCTCCTGATCCGCTGTAGGCATCGATTCACCAGTCTGTGTGTGTGTGTGTGTGTGTGTGAGAGAGAGAGAGAGCGAGAGAGAGAGAGAAAGACAGAAAGAAAGAAAGAGGGAGAGAGCTGAAACAGGGGGAATAGTGTGTTTGAGGGCATGTCTAAAAGTATTCATGTGTGTGACTATTTATGTTCTTGTCATTGCTTGAGTGTGGGAGGTTTATGACTATTTATGAATGTTATTATGGTTGTGTGTGTGTGTGTGTGTGTGTGTGTGTGTGTTGATGTGGAGGAGGGTGTTCAGACAGGATGTCAGCTGGTTTGTAGAGGAAGAGGAAGGCTGAGTTGACAGCGTCTGTCTGCAAGCGAATCATCCGTCTTACACCCGAGTGTCATCTCATCCCACAGGCCAGTGATTCAGTAGTCCCCATCTGAACAGAGACTGAGACTTCGCCTTCTCTGATCCTATATTCCCCTCTATATCATTCTCGCTCCTTCCCCCATCTCTATGTCTTTGTGCTGTGTGTGTGTGTGTGTGTGTGTGTGTGTGTGTGTGTGTGTGCGTATGTGTATGTGTGTCTGCGTAAGTAAGGTGTATGAATGCGTTATCTGTCTCCCACCCCTGAGCACACACGCTATTGAGACTAGTGCAGACACCTACAGTGGTGGGACCACCAGTCAAACAATGAGAGTCTATGAGATGAACAAATGCACATAGACATCTCTCTCTCCCTCCCAGTCTCTCCATACCTCTCTCTGCATCTCTGTCTTTTTCACTTTGTTTCTATGGCTCTGTAGTTTTCATGTCTGTCATTGTCTCTTTAGCTCCCTCCTTCTCTCTCTATCCATTGTTAACTCTGTGTCACGCCATGCCTCTCTCTCTCTCTCTCCCTTTCTCTTTCTCTCTCTCTTTCACCTGTAATTCTGTCTATTCCTGTCTTCCTCTGTCTCATCATCCCTGTCTTTTCCCTGTCTCATCGCTTTGTCTTCATTTGGTGATACATCTCTCTGTCACTCTGTCTCTGTCTCTGTCTCTGTCTCTCTCTCGCGCGCTCCCCTACTCAGTGTCATGAGTGACAGTGCCAAGATGGTTGTTCGAGATGTTTAAGCCTTTTTTAACTTCATTGGCATTGATTTTTGTGGGGTAGTTGCGGGAACTGGGAGACTCCCTCTTCCCCGAAAAGACTCGACTCGGGCGCGTCGCTGGGATGAAGTGATCAGTTAGTGCCGTGGCAGTAGATCGAGTCTGACCTGGCACTGCGAGACTCTGTCATTTGCAACCTTTCTCTCTATCACCCTCTCTCTCTCTCCCTCTCTCTCTCCCTCTATTTCTTCATCTGTTTTTCTCTTCAATCCATCGCTCTCTGTCTTACCTTCTTCATCTTTTACTCCCTTTTCTCCCTATCCCTCCCTCTATCCCCCTTCTCTCTCTGTCTCTTTCTCTCTTTCTCTGTCTCTCTCTCTCTCTTCCTCTCTCTGATAACAGACAGTAGAGAGTGAGTGTTAAATGTGCTTTAACCTTTGGGAGTTTGCAGTCAGCTGTTGGTTGGTTGGTTGGCGTGTTATTTGTCACCCACACACACTCTTTCTCACCCCAGCCCTTTTTGGCAGCTTCACACAACAGTAGCACAAGCACACAAGTACTGACACTCACAACAACAACAACAGCAACA
>PYXC01002508.1:3390000-3397500 GCA_015244755.2 Tenualosa ilisha | reverse complement strand
ACTTAACTCCATTATATAGAAATGTTTATGAATGACAGTTCATGTGTTTGCTAATGTAATTGTTTACAGTATGTTTACAAATGATCTGTACTGTCTTTTCAGGGATCCTTACACCATATTCCTTCCTAAATAAATAATGAGTTGTACACCATTAATCCATGTTAACAAATCCCTAAAATGATTTGTTTGTCAATGACATATTAATGAAAGTTGTTATGAAGTGTTACCAAAAGTTCCTACAAAATCTAGACATGAACATGTAAGAAAACACTGATGAATGCTAGAATCCTTATTAAAAATTGTAAGAACCTGTAAGAACGTTGTAAGAATGGTTGGTGAATGAGACCAATCATTACTATCAAGGATTTACTATAGTTTGATATGTGCACAGGGTGCAATGAAATGCCATGAGTGATTCAAGACATTCACAGTAGTATGGCTTTAGAAATGCTCAGTAATGCATCAAGAACAATATAAAGGAATTTTTCAATCGAGAATTTATTCAAGTACTTCATGGTACAGACATGGTACAGAAAAGATCTGTGAGTTTTTCGAGTGTGTGTGGTTTAGGTTTAGTGTTGGTCTGGTCTGGAGATGCCACAGAGGGCTGGGCCTTTGAAGCTTGTGGAGATAACAGCCGTAGAGCAGGCACCTGATGGGCCTCTCTCTCATGTGGAGCTGTGAGCTGAGAGAGGGTAAGGGGTGGGCATCCCCTCACTGCAAAGTGAGGCCTGCGAGTATGCCTTTGTGTGTGTGTGTGTGTGTGTGTTTGTGATACAGAGTGTCTATACGTGCTGCCATGTGTTGGTGTGTGGAAGTTGTGGGGTTTGACTTTGCGTGTCACAGACAACACATGCAGCGTAAAAGAGTGCATGTGTGTGTGTGTGTGCGCGCGCGTGTGTGTGTGTGTGTTTGTGTGCGTGTGCGTGCGCACGTGCCTGTGTGTGCGCTCCTGCTACTGCTCCTGCTCCTACTGCTGCTCTTGCTGGGTAGCCTGGCTGTGAAGTGTAAATCACCCCAGCGGTGGACAGCCTCAGAGGTGGTGCGGCGGAGGCTAAGAAGCTGGAACAGGGGCCCACACAGCGCCTGATCACAGGTGCCCCGCTCAGTGGAGATGGGCAGGGTGGGGCGACCGGGGCTGCATATGAAAGAAGCTGCTGGAGCCGTACCGGGGGGGGGGGGGGGGGGGCTGGTGGTGAATTAAACAGTCCAGGTCACCTCTCTCTCGCCTCCGCCTGCTCCGTCTCTCCCGGACATGCCACCTTCAGAGGCAGAGGAGGAGGAGGAGGAGGTGGTGAAGGTGAAGGGAGAAAGAGGAGGAGAAAGAGGAGGAAGAGGAGGAGGAGCAAAAAGAAAAGTTGTGACCTTTGCCTCTTTTATACATCTTTGGGTCTCAGCACAGACGGGCGAGTGACGGTCCCTCTGGTGTTCGGCTGTTCCCACCTCTAATTGGAGTTATTAGCGTGCATGTGTGTATGAGTGTGTGTGTGTGTGTGTGTGTGTGTGTGTGTGTGTGTGTATGTGTGTGTGTGTGTGTGTGAGAAAGACAGAGAGAGGAAGAGAGAGAGAGAGAAATGTCAGTGACATGGATGTATGAGGTCCATGTATGGATGAATGTGTCAGATATGAGTGTGTGTGAGTGTGTGTGTGTGTGTGTGTGTGTGTGTGACCGACCTCAGATGTTCCTGTTGGCCCCAGAGTCAGGCATGTCCCCAGACTGAGTGTTGCTCACGGTAATCGCCCTTCTCACCGTGCGCTGGTGCCAGCACTTCTGTCACGGACAGCTGCTGCCGGCAGCACTGTCACAGACGTGGTGAGAATCACATACACACACACACACACATACACACACACACACACACACACACACACACACACACACACACACACACACACACACACACACACACACACACACACACACACACACACACACACACACACACATCTCGCCTCCATCTTCAGGACACCTGACTACTGCCAGACATCTTTTCCATCCTGGTTTTCGTGAAAACGCCTCCACATCGTTACCACCGTGTTCCCAAAAGAACTTTGCAGTGTTGTGCCCTCTGGCCAGTGAACGACACCAAGACAGACGCATATTTTAAAGGGGGAATAAAAAGCACATAACCACAGCTGAGTTTTATGGTTCCTTGTTGCTTTTGAGGACATGGTGATGAAGAGTGTTGTTATTCAGACAGCGCTCCTCTCTCCTCTTCTCTGGATGTGGTGTGTGAGCAGTGTGTTGGTCTGGTTAGGTATTGATCCAGTGTTCTGAGGCTCCCACTGTCATCAAACTATAATGGGAGACGAGGATAAAAACATAACACAAACACAACAATATGGCAGAAAATAAAATGGAAGCCATAAAGATGATCATTTCACACACACACACACACACAGACACATTGTTTCAATTTAACTTCAATTTTAACTTTAAAAAGTCTGTTCATTTGTAGATTTTTTTTCTTTTTTCAAGGGTAAAATGATACAAAAGGTAAAGAATGGCTAGACAGAAATAGCCTGAAAATCAATGAGAGAATGTTTTAAAAGAGTGGGGCTTGTGGAAGTTAGATAATGAATAGCTTTATGTTGTCGGGTGTTTCCTGCATGCATTGCACACACATTCAAAAAGCTCATTCTGCGTACAGACGAAGCATCCCAGAATGCTAACTGTGCTCCCGCTCAAAGCAGGACTTGAGTCTTCCCATAATTCCTGTCAGGCTGGGTAAAAGCCTTTCCCTGTTGTTCTGCTAGTCTGTCTGGTGTTTCATCCCATCTCCCACTATTTTGTCCCACAGCGCCACGCTCTTGAGAATGCGTGAAACCACCATGTTACACCATCTCAGCCGTGTCCTCCATGTCCTTCATGTTACAGGGCTACTTAAGCTACGTGAGTGTTGGCACAGACATGGCAAAGGAATGTTTCACAAGAGAAATGGAGGTTGAAGCGCAATTGTTTTGTCTGTTTCGCAAATGCTTATTTAGTATTTGTCTAAACCATGCATTCCTAATGGGAAAAGTAACAGACCATAATGTAGAAGATATGCATATAAGATGTAACTAATATTGGATGTGCTTGAAATTTTGATTTGAACTTTTCACTTGGCAAATTCTGCATGCAGGTGAAATAACGGCTGGAAAGTGAAGACTGAAAATGGTGAAACACCATCATCCCTCACCTGGAGGTTAGCAGGCTTCAGGCCGTCTTCTATGTGGCGTGAATTATAGTGCTTCATCACTTAACGTTTGAGTTTCTCTGCCTTTTTTTTTCTAACTGTAATGCCAGTACATCCATATTGTTCAGAATTTGAAATTATATGTCATTATTACATGTCTTTTCCAAATGTCAGTGCTTTATTTACCTGTTGGGCTTTGCAGCTCTGAAATATGGCTTCATTTTATGCACTTCCTCAAAGTCAAACAGCAACATCCCTAGATACAGAAATGTTCACTTTATAATCACCCATCATTTAATTCAGATAACAAATACCGTATTCTGCCTGATTAGATGTATATTTTCCTATTTGCAAAGGATTGCTTAAACTGTTTGTTATTTTCAGATTGGCAGGACCTGTGCACTAATTGGTGCTGGCTCTCAGCTTGGAAGATCTGCTTCATTAAGATGCAGCTTGAGTGGGTGAGACAGTGGCAGCAAAAGTGGCCTTGCACCCAGCACTAGCGGCCAAGGTCACACCGCCAGCTACTGCTAATGATTTCACTGGAGGCATTAATGGACGGACAAGTTCAAGAGCTCTTTACTTTAAGCAGCTCAGCTGTGCTGTTTACATTTTACCACAAATTGTATAGCAAGTGATGGAGCGATGCCAGTCTTGAGAGCTTTTGTGTATCAGCTGTGCATATGGATTGAACTTCTCTATATCGTAAAATGTATTGAATGTAATTACACATGCTTATGTTATTACAATTTAATTAAGTGCATTTATAAACATATATAAGCTTATTCAATGGTTGCACAAAAACAATGAGAGTGTACGTGAACGTTGTGAGTTTCCTGTTACTGTACTTCTCAGGTGTGCAGTAATGTGATTATATGGAGATGAGGGCCACCTTCATTGCTCATTATAAATTGTAGTTTAATGAAAGGCAAAGGGCCACAGGACAGTAATTTAATAGTTGCTCAAGCAGGGGATCATATAACACCCTTTGGAGTGTGTTTAAGGCTGTGTTTGACTCTGTTGGCACTTCTGTAGGGATCCCAGACAATGAATTATTTATTGAAAGAGTCTATAACATATCACAGAGTTCTGTTGCTCATAGATTATTTAGTCATGAACTTGTCTTCATAAAAAGACAAACCAATAACTTATAACTATTACAGCCTTAAATGCTTTGCTTTTGGTGTGCTATTTTATTGAGCTGTATCTGAACCAAATGACATTTATAAGAGAATGTCAAGATAGTCAAGTGGATGGTGCTGTGTAAGCCCAGCTAGGTTTATGAGATGAAAAACTCCTTGGATATTACTTTAAAAGATAACTTCACTGGGTCTATACATGCTTTTTTTTGTTTAGTGCCATAAGAGAATATAGAGAGATCTAAAATCTAGGCATGAGCATGTAAGAAAACACCGATAAATGCTAGAAGCCTCATTAAAAATTGTAAGAACGTTGTAAGAACGGTTGGTGAATGAGAACAATGATTACTATCAAGGCTTTACTATAGTTAGATATGTGCACAGGGTGCAATGAAATGCCATGAGTGATTCAAGACATTCACAGTAGTATGGCTTTAGAAATGCTCAGTAATGCAGCTGCATTGCATTCATGAGATTTGCCTGAGGATCACACCCTCTGCAAGTTCCCCAACATGTTTTCAACGGCATGAACTACAGGATAATAACATAATAACAAACAAGTCTTCTGGAATGTTCTGCTGAGATGTCAGAGAGTATTTTGAAGCTGTCAGAGAGTGTGTAATGTTATGTTGGACCTTTGGTGGAGAGCTGTCTCAGTAAGAGGATGAAATCGATGTCCTAACAGGAGGATGAGTTTGACAGACATCTTGTGAATCTGCTTTGATGGGATATTTTCTTTATACATTACAGTCATTTAAGTCATTCACAGCTAAGCATATTATGTCACATTTCATGTGCATTATTTATGAGACTCCACTGTTGCCAAATCACACTTAAAAATTCACTATTACAGACATTTGGTGGAATATTGGTTAAAAACACCATGTACTTTTCTCACAGCTCTTGGCATTCTTGGTTCTATCGGGAACAGAGTTAGACCCAGTGGGCCTCCATTAACTTTCATCCACTTGCCCTTTTCCAAGCACAGATGCCTGTGAGCAATGCATCCATCTCTGTAGGCAACTGTGGCAATCAGCCCACTGACTATAGAGTTCTCCCTCGGTGCTGTGGACACAAATTTCTATTCTCTGACGCGCTCTCCTTTGGTCTTTAAAGTCAGTGAAGAAAGTTTCCTTGTGCACAGTGTGATGGTATATTAGTCACTGACTCATTGGGGGAGGTAACGGGCAGAGGCTCAGCAGTGGTAATAAAGTGGCAGTACAGTGGCAGTGCAGGCCCAACTGGTGGTAATGGAAATGAGAGGCATTACTGGGGGACTGCTGATTAGCGTAGCTGGTCTCCTGGTGATACGAAGGTACTGCTGCCTTTTTCTCTCTACTTTATGTCACCCCCCTCCCCCCTCCCCCAGGGGCCCGATTGAGGCCCCTTATATCCTCCATCTCTCCCTCTATTCATTTGTTCATTTCTATCTTTCGCACTTTCCAGCACGCTCCCTCTTTCTATCGCAGCTGTGAAATATCTCCACTTAGGCAAATGAAGGAATGTCTGAAGGCTCCAGGGGGGATGTGACCATTTAATATCATGCTAGGTATAAAATGGATGTGTTCTTTTTATAATTTCACAGATGGCATGAATAAGATTTAAGAGGTGAAGAAGGGAAAAATCTCCTCCTCAACGTTCATTTCCATACCTCCAAGACCTCCAAGAAGACATCCCCAAGACTATTTTTGCATATGTGTGTGTGTGTGTGTGTGTGTGTGTGTGTGTGTGTGTGTGTGTGTGTGTGTGTGTGTGTGTGTGTGTGTGTGTGTGCACACTTTATTCCTCTGTAGATCTCCTAAGGTGAAACTCATTCACATGCAGATGACTTTCTTTCTCTGGAACATTTCTCTCTCCTTCTCTCTGTCTCTCTCTCTTTCGCTCACACTCCCTCTCTCTCTCCCGATCTCTCTTCTTCACACACACACTCTCTCGCTCTCCTAATGTCTTTCTCTCCTATATTCTTCCTTTCTTTCCTTCCCTTCTTTCCCTTCCTTTTGTTCTCTCTTTCCACTTTATATCTGTATGGACTCAAGTGGGTTATGAGGGTTACACAACGTTCATATTTTACCACTAGCACAAGTGCAGCTATGGGCTATGGACGCAGATGTAAATTTGTCGCCTGCAGAGCATAGACACACACACACACACACACACACACACACACACACACACACACACACACATATACACACATACACACACACAAACACACACACACACACACACACACACACACACACACACACACACACACACACACACACACCTCTCCCCTCCCCCTTTAGCTTTAGCTAGCTGTTTTTTGCTACCAACCATTCTACCCAGACTCTATCTCTCTCTCTCTCTTGGTCTCTCTCACTCTGTCTCTCTCTCTCACACACACACACACACACAAACACACCACTTTAGAATACCCCACACAACTGAAATGGGGGCTCTTGCGGTCATTGGCTCAATATGATGAAACTTATTGTTTTGTGTGCTCTTTTGGTTGGTTTGTTCTAGCCCTAAGCCTCATCTCTCTGGACTGGTGTCACTAATTAATTCAGCTCAGCATGGTTGAGGACATGCTCAACAAACAAACAAACAAAATGAACGAATGAATGAATGAATCAGTCAATCAATCAATGAGCCTTTATTGACCTTTCATTTGGTTTGGAAAGGTGGTGCTGTTGACCAAGCGTATGGTACCTCTGTTGTAGTGTCTCACCTCTGATTTGATTCTGAACACTTAAGCTCTCAAACTCTTGGTCTCAGTAATTAACAATTAGCAACCTCACCACCACCAACCACCTCCCCCTCAACACACACATGTATCTATCCGACCAACCCAGTCTTCTTCTCTGGTGTCTGCGCTTGGAAGTTACCGTAGGCAGATATATCCCTCGTCGATTGGCTTGTGATGGACTTTGATGACAGAGTCTTTGAAGACGCGATCAAAGCCTGACGCCTTTGATGCTGCTGCTGTTTGGTTTGGCTGTGGAGGGAAGCGGGAATAGGATTCTTCAACTAACCCAACCCCCCCCCAACACACACACACACACACAAACACACACACACACACACACACACACACCGTTCTTCCCTAACACCCCCCCACCACCACCACCCTTTTGAAATCTGCATTCTATGCTTCCTTTTGTGAGGCCACCCTAAAGAACCCCCCTCTTCCCCCAGGC
>PYXC01002508.1:3375000-3385000 GCA_015244755.2 Tenualosa ilisha | reverse complement strand
GAGATTGTTTCTAAGTCGGCGCCAAGTAAAACAAATTCAAAGTTGCTTCATTACAATGACTCTGAGGACAAAGCCTTGCTCCCATTTTATTTCCAAGTCAATATTGTCATACAAATTCAAATTAGCGTGACTGTGCAGACAGTCGTGCCAAGGTAGTATTACTTTGTTATAGAGTTATAATAAGAAAGTGTCTACTTTCCCACCACAGTATTCAGATCTAGACTGTTGGAAGACTCAGTGCACTGAGCGCTGAGAGACCTGTTGGTCCACTGCCAGGTTGTTCCGGCAGATTCCGAGCCTTCATCCACCCTCTAGCCTTAATTACCCAAATCATCTTGTTGTGTAGATTAGGAGGGAGGGTCCCCCTCAAAGCTCGAGTTAATAACTGTTAATTTTGAAGGTAATTCCGTGTCCCGCAGCCAGCGTTTGTTTATTTATTCTGCTGCCGAGCAACAGCAGGGTGCCATGCAGTATTGCCTTAGACCACACAGAGATAGATCCGTCAGAAGGTGTCATCTTTTCAGTTACTTATTTGCTGCCACCATGGCAAGAAGGTCAAAATGCTTAATACGCAGAGCTCAATACAACCACCTAGGCTTTCGGAGTAGAATCCCCACCCCTCACCCCCACCCCTCCCCTCCCTGCACCAAACCTCTCCAGTCTCTGCCATGTTAAGGCTTCTGATGACCCCCTCCCTGTGCCAGCACATTTAATAATTTATGCCACCCGATTGCTGAACAGACTGCTGAACAGGGGGTGTGCTTAAACAGTAAGAGTCTGGGGTGGGGGGTTGCAGTATAATTGGGGAAGAGTGGAGGTGGGGGGGAGGGGGGTTGCTTAAGGTCGGGGATTCATACCCATCTTCCCACCCCTCCTACCCCAAACACATACCCCTGCCATGATGGTGGCTGCCCAGCTGAATGCCCCAGGCCGTTCTCAAACCCCCAACCTCCCTTAAACCATATCCCCACCCCCCCCCAACCCCTCTACACCGCCCACAAAGAGCCTAAGGCGTCTCCAGCTGTGTCTTAATGCCAGGACTGGCACACTGGCTCTGTAGCGCAGCGCGGTGCGGTGTGGTGCGGCGTCGAGCCTTATTAGCGGGGAGGAGGGATGGCATCGATTTTCTCCTTTTGTCGTATCTTCATGGGAGCTCATTAAGGAAGCACTAGCTCTGGGATGCATGCCCAATGTGCCAGGATGGTTTAATCCGATTTTACTTGGGTGGATTGCGGGTGAGCCTGGCAATGGCTGGTACTGGTGGTGGTTGTGGTGAGAGGAGAAGAGGCGATGAATTAAGTTTTTTTTTTCTTATATTTCTCGCTCTCTCTCTCTCTTTCTCTCTCCCTTTCACCATCACTCTGTTCCTGAGTTCCCAAGGGTGGGGAGATATCTGGGGAGGCCCGTCTTGCCAGGAACTTCGGTTCGGCATTCATGATTGACTTGATTAAGCTGGAAATGATTTCAAACCCTCAGTGGATTACACTTGTGGAGCAGATGCTGGAAAGACAAAGACAACAGAAGAGAGAAAAGAAAAAAAAACAAAACAGAAGAGACCATATAAACAAATATGGCTATGAAGTTCTGTGTTTTGCTAGGCAATTTCTAAACCACTTTGACTGAGGAAGGGCCCCTTGGAAAGAAAAAGGAAAATAAATAAAATATGAGACTAAAGAAAGAAAGAAAAGACCTAGAGAAGGTAATCACCACCTCTGACTTCATCCAATGCTTACTTTTGAGCTTCCATGTAATCACCCTTCCTTTCTCACCCAGTCGAGGAAAGAGGGGGGTTGCTCTTAGATCAAACGGCAGCCATATTGGTAAAGCAGTTCTTTCCTGCCCCCCTCTCTGTTCTTTGATCCAGGATGTGGTTGTGTTTGATAGGGCCTTAAAGCATGGCATGGGTGTTAGAACTAAAAACACAGACAACATGTATCCCCTCCAGAGGTCCTACTCCAGAGAGGGGAAACAGATAGAGTTGTCTCTTTGATTGAGTCATGCCATGTTTTTTTTCTTGTTTTCCTTCCTATGTTTGGATGTTGCTGCACTTGTTGTTGTTGTTATTGTTGTTGTTGTCGTCGATGGCTGCTTGTTCAGAGCCAGATGGCAACATGTAGGCCAACATATGTAACATGAAATGGGTAGAATGAGTCCCTGGTCTAGACTGTTGTGTCTTGCCTCAACTGACTGAATTCTCATTATGAAACACTCTTGTCTTGTGTGCCTTTTTAAAACTATTTTAATAGGCCATGATGCGTTTAATTATGGGATAATTATCTGGATGTGTATGCCTGGATAAGCACTGATTTGGAGAGGCGGGTCTTATGTATTACTCCTATATCGATTGGATGGACTTTTTGACACATTACAGGATATGATGCTGTCATTCTATAATCCAATTGGCCAGCCAGCCTACCCATCAATGCATCTCATCTCCCCTGCGGGTGAAGGACTAAGGCTAATTAGTTGAAAAACACTTGTTGAATATTGCTCCTCTCTTTCTTTCTCTCTTTCATTCTCTCTCGCTCTCTCCATCTTTACTGAAGTGTGTTTCTTTGATGTAAAATCCTAAATGAAATCACTTGATCTTCATTTCGTCAAGTTCATAACGCAGAGGGCGTCATGCATTTTTTAAAAGCTGGCCCTTTGAGTTTCCCCAGCCATGCAGCACAGCAGCAAACATCAAAGAAGCCGAGCTGCTGCTCGACCAGGCATGCATTCTTGCCAATGCATCTCCTCAGATACCCTGAGTGCCCCTCATTCTCTCTCTCTCTCTCTCTCTCTATCTATCTCTCTCCCTCTACCCCCTTTTTTTTCTCTGTCTCCCTCTACCTCGCTTTCTTATTCTTTGTCTCTCTGTCCATCTCTCTCTCTCTCTCTCTCTCTTTCTCTGTTTACCTCTATCTCTCCCTCCCTTTCATGTTCTTTGTTTCTCTTCCCATCTCTCCCTCTCTCCCTCTCTCTCTCTCTCGAGGCAGTTTGAACAAACACAAGAGGTGAAACAAATTAGCTGTGGTAAAAGTAAAATAAAACAATATAAAACTTCACAGCCTTGCATTTCCACTAACTCCCCACAAGAATTTGAAAGCCCAAAAGGGAGAGAGGTAGGGTGGGAGTGAGTGAGGACACTTCCTGCCCTGTTTTTTGAATCTATGATTCACATTCCAAGCTAGAGGCCAAAATAATGAGCACCTCCTGCCTTGACATACGTCAGCCAAGGGAAGAAAGGAGCCATTTAACATTTCACAAAAAGACATGCCGCCACCACATAGGTGCCTTAGCGCATAATGGGTACCTCCTAAATAACAGCCACCTTCCCTTCTCGAGCTCGCTCTCTCTCTCTCTTCTCCTTTCTTTCCCTCTTTTCTCCAATTCTCTCCATCCTCCCTTCCCTCTTTTCCCCCATTCTTCCATTCCCCTCATTTTGTATTCAGTTAAAAAAAAAAAAAGAAATAGCTCTGTAAAAAAACTGAAAGAAGGACAGAAAAAAGAAAGACAGATATACAGAAAAAGAAAGAAAGAAAAAAGAGAAGAAAGAAAAAGAAAAGAGGAAAATGAAATCGCAGCAAAAAGCTTGGGCTGCTCAGCTCCTGTCATGCAAACGTGGGCTGCATGAGAGCTGCCGAGCTGGCAGGCCCGCTTAGCGCGCTGGGTGTTTGAACGGCTCCAGGAGCGCATGTTAAATTGTGCTGATGTCACTGCTATTAACACGGTGTGCGTCTTTAGTGGCCAGGGCTCGCACAGGAGCCATCTGTCAATATCCTGATGGAAACAAATTGGCCACTTGCCTGCTTATAAGGCAAGTAGAGATGGGTATTGATGTCTGCTTTCATTAAGGGTGCATATGTGTGTGTTAGACAGAGAGAGGGACAGAGAGAGAGTGTGTGAATTTATATATTTTATGTGTGTGTTTGTGTGTGTGTGTGTTTATCTACTCTTGCCTATTTGTGTGTTTGTGTGCTCTGCTTACCCGCGGATTTCACTGCAACAAAGAGCTTCATTTTAATGATCTCACGGCTGCCTGACAGGCACAAGCATGCACACACACACACACACACACACACACACACACACACACACACACACACACACACACACACACACACACACACACACAGTGCTTTTGGTGAAGGTCTACAATGCAGAGTGGCCTGGATGTGCTGATAATTACTGGTGCGTCAGAAAAGCAGAGGTTTCACTAACTGCAACCAAGAAGCTTTCAGTGCTCTGTGGCCACACACTTATCACCGAACCATCATCACCTCTCCAATAAAAACAGCAGGCAGAAAAGGGGGACCACGGCAGAACTACAGTCATCAGTGTTCAGCCACCAGCAATTTCACTATTACATTGTATCACATAATTTACCTTAATTAAACCTCAGTACCTTTGAAGTAGCCTGTTTGGAAGCTCCAAATCATTTGGGCAGGTTTGGGTGGTTACACACTGGCATGCGGCACACTCTCTGGTTTGGTTCTGGCTGTATGGGAAATTACATTCCACTATGTGTTTTGGGTCGGACAGGATGTGGAATTACATTCCACTATGTGTTTTGGGTCGGACAGGATGTGGAATTACATTCCAGTCTGTGTTTTGGATCAGACAGGATGTGGAATTAGATTCCGCTATGTGTTTTGGGTCAGACAGGATGTGGAATTACATTCCACTATGTGTTTGGGTTCAGATAGGATGTGGAATTACATTCCAGTCTGTGTTTTGGATCAGACAGAATGTGGAATTACATTCCAGTCTGTGTTTTGGATAAGACAGAATGTGGAATTACATTCCAGTCTGTGTTTTTGATCAGATAGGTGTGGATCAGATAGATGTGGAATTACATTTATTTTTTTTTTACATGTTTTTGTTCCGGCAACATGTTCTGGTGAGAGGGAGTCTGTTGCTGGTGGTGGTGTGTTCAGCCACGTGTGGAGAATGTCTGCTGTCTGCAGTAAGGCGCAGGTCCAATTGAAGGTCAAGATCTGCACATCATACTCTCAAGGGGACGTTTTTTTCAGAGATGTAATTTGTATTTCACAGGAATGTGTAGTATCTACTCATTGTCATGGCCTTGGAGCCTTGTTCTAAGTTTTTTCTGGTACAGTAAAGAAATACGGAGTCAATCAGCCTATATCCCTGATCTTGGAGGCTGCCAAGTGCTGTTGGTAGGCATAAGAATGACAGCATTTGGTATAAGGTAGACCAAATTTGTGAACTGACAGCTAATGCTAACTGATGGGGTCACAGGAAAGCAAAGCTTCCTTGCCCTCGTCAATAATCATTGGTTGCTATTTCGCTATTTGGTCAATGTTGTACCAAATTATGTCTTTCTCTTAGCAACCAGCAACTCGGCAACGTGAAACAACAGGGCTACAGGTGTGAACAGGCCCACGTGGTCAAACACAATTCACAATACTTATGTGCACAGTACTTATGTGCAATAACAACAATCTTACAAAGGAATGAGTAGAATGTGCAGTGGACTCATCAGTATAAAAATGGTAAGTTCCTTCCGATCACTAACCTGACTCAAGATCTCATTAAGCAAGCAAGCTTCTCATGGATGCTCAGTGATCAGTGTCTGGTCTAGTGGACACAATGCCATCATCCCTCAGTAGTAATTAGACCTCAGTGTTGTAGGGACCACTGGGGAAGTGATTACCTTTCTGAACATCTCTGTCATCCCATTCACCCCCCATCTTTTCAATTCAAGTCACATCAAGTCAGCTTTATTGTCAATTTCTCCACATATAGTAGACATACAGAGGAATTAAAAGTACGTTTCTCGGTATCCCTCCAACAGATAGGACATTTCCTAACACTGAAGAAAATAGCATAGCAGATAAGGACATTATCTAAAGAAAATAGCATAGCAGATAAGGACATTATCTATCCTTACTAAACAAGACAAAATCACAAGACAAAATCACAAGACAAAAAAAGATCACAAGACAAGAACACAAGAATGTCACAAGCAGCAGAGGTTCCTGTATGATGTGATATGACAGTGCAGAACAATGTCCAAGAATGTAATTGTCCAAAAGGATGTGTTAGCATAGTGTAAAAAAACAGCAGCAACTTAAGAGTCTAGAGTTTTTCAAAAAATATATGTAAGTAGGAGTGCTGTATACAAAAACAAACGCAGCAGCAACTTCAGAGCCCAGGATTTTTTTGGGGGTGCAGAGAGGAGGGAGTGGGAGAGAAGGGAGAGAGTTCAGCTTCCTGACAGCCTAGTGGAGAAAGCTGTTTGCTCATCTGGTAGAGCGGGCACGATGCTCGTGAATCTCCTCCCAAACGTCCTTTAGCGTAGACTCCTTCCCTCCCCTCTCTCTCTCTCTCTCTCTCTCTCTCTGTCTCTCTCATTCCTAGTGTGAGTCATCAGATGGCTGTGGGGGGCATCTGGACATGGCCCTGTCAGTGCCCTTCCTTGCCTCCTGAGATGGGCATCCTTTTGCCTCTGGCATCCCAGCAGGCACAGCTGTGGCCCTCACTATGCCTCATCCCACCCCCCTACAACTTCCGAGGGTGAGGGTACATCACGCCTGTGTGCGTGTGTGTGTGTGTGTGTGTGTGTGTGTGTGTTGGCCAGCACATGCACGCACTCTCTCTCTCTTCTGATTGGAATATGGTTAAGCAGTGATCAGTGCCCTCTGGCTCCAGAGCCTGGCCAGGCTTCCGTGTGTGTGTGTGTGTGTGTCTGTGTGTGTGAGTGATTCCTTGTAAGGGCTGGGTCAGGAGCTCAATCTGTTGTGTGAACATGGTGGGTGATTGGGGGAGGCATGACGACACCAAGCCATGCACATTCATCTACATCTGGGGAGCATTTCAGTGCGTATGTATTCTCTTGCCCTCTCTGCTGCCCTTTCCTCTTCCTCCTGCTCTCTCTTTTCTCTTTCTTTTTGTTTCTTTTCATCTTACATCTATTCATCAAAAAGTTAACTTAGTCAACTCTGCTTTCCAGTATGTAATGTATGTAATTGATTTATTCAGACTTTTCATTTATATACTATATTGATGACCTGCAGGTCAACTCAAAAGAAGACTTTGAAAGCATTTACCTTGTTTACCTTATGGTGCACATACAGTCTATGGTTTGTTCGGACACAAAAGGTCAGTGAAATGTTTTGTACCATTGCACAGTTTCAGAATGGATGATATAAACCACATCATATTTTTCTGTGAATTGTTCACCATTCAATTCCAGTGGAGTCTCTGATTACAGACAGAGGCATTGGGCATGAAAGATTCTATATGAGTCATTGTAGCTGCCTTGCAGTGAAACATGCGGAGGCTGCTGATTTCTGCTCCGTGTGGGACTGCCTATGTGTCAACACAACTCACGCGCTCTCTTACCTCTGTCCAAATTGTGAAAAGCATTGTGTGTGTGTGTGTGTGTGTGTGTGTGTGTGTGGTGTGAGCCTGGGCCAGAATAGAGGCTGGAAAATACAGAAGACTGGAAGAGGGAGTAAGTATGAGAATGAGAGAGTGTGAAAGAGAGGAGGGCCCAGAAACATAGTGCAGTCCCAAGCTTACAGAGAAGAAATGTGTGACCTTTAAAATCCTATTATTCATAACACTGAGGCCAACTCAAACTATCTCACCAAGTGAAAAACAACCTCTGACAATGATCATTTATAGAAAGTAAACCTTTATCCACACAGCAGTTTACCATAAACCGAGCTCCCATTTTCAGTCTGTTTGTAGAGGAATGGAGGATGGAGAATAGGACAAGCACAGAGAGGAAGAATGATAGAAGAGAGAAGGAGAAGAAGTGGGTTCCGTTGGATGTAAAAAAAAAGAGCACGTGGAAAGCTTCTGATCTCTCAGCCTCAGCAACTGTTGCTATAGTGATGAAGAAGTTGCCAAGCATATTTACCCAAACTGCCATATTAGCGGGTGACTTTTGGTCCCTGCAAACGTGGCGAGCAGCACTCGCACTCTCTGTCCATCTGTTCCCGGCATTTTGGCTGATCCCATCTTCTCGGGACATATTTGCATTTGCATAAAATCCTCCTCCTCCTCCTCCTCGTCCTCCCCTGTTGCTGCTCAAAACTCTTTGATTTCATCAGGATGTCACAGAAACATGAAGTACTTCTGTGACTCTACCACTGTTTCAGTCAATGAATTTAGTTTCTTGCTTTTGCTGTTGCACTGCCTGAAAAAGGCCCTACTGCACCCCTCTCATATCACCAATGATAACAATTAACATTTGGGCCCACCTGCCTGCAATCCAAATCAAGATGTGTTTAGTATGTTACCTAACTCATTCTGTTATTATCATTGCTGAGGTTGCCAGGATTATAACCATATCTGTTACTTCAGTCTTTAGTTAGATGAAATATATCAAAGAGCAGTGTCAGTCTGCTCCAAAGTGACTCCTGGTTGACTCCTGGCTCCATTACTTCCCATTCATTGAGTCCTTCAGCTCTTTTTACTCTTAAAGCATAATCATACCATGGGTATCTCTCTCTCTCTCTCTCTCTCTCTTCTCTCTCTCTCTCTCTATATATATATATATATATATATATATATATATATATATATATATATATATATATATCTGTGTGTGTGTGTGTGTGTGCGTCTTCACATAAGGTTGTCCTAGATGTATTGACTACATTAGAACCTTTGTGATAGAGACGGTCAAAGAGAACTGCAGCGGTGGTCAGATGAGGGCAAAGATCTCCTCATCTTTTGCTCTGAAGATGCGTAAATCAATACTTCTCATTCATGCAGCCAGTGTGGCATTTTATTTATTTTCATTTGTTCCCTCTTTTTCCTTTCCACTTGGAGCATTTCAGGAATGACAATCTACTGACAAACACTCCCCAGAGAATCAGCTGAATTTGATCCAAGGGTAAAAGTCATGATGAGGTAGAAAGGAAGAGAGAGGGGAAAGAGTGACATCTCTCTCTCTCTGTCTTACACACACAAGGCATACACATATACATACTCACACACGCACACACACAAATGTGATTGTGCGTGCACACTCACATTTACATAGACACACACACGCACACACACACACAAACGTACACACACACACAGACATCATTAATGCATTCCTTAGACTGTGAAAGCAATTAACGAAATGTGCCTTTTTTAAATAGAGTGGCCCTCTCCAGCACTATTGATTGTTGTTTTAAGATGTGATTAGAGATGACTTATCAAGAGTGACGACAACATGACAGTGCTTAACTCCAGCAGTGCTTGACTCCAGCAAGTCGCTCTGTTTTTGACACATTAAAAACTGTTTGCTGCAAATAGGTCCAGTCAACATCCAAGGGCAGCAGAAAGAGCAAGTGTGTCTTTCAAGCAAGCAAAAAGACCTCAGATTCTTTTTCTGAAGCACATTGGGCTTTTTGCCTTTGGGATAAGGCCAGTTAAAAGACCTAGGGAGGAAGTGAGTGGGGGAGAGAATGGGGCCTTCAGGTTCTGATTGAAACCACTGACACAAACCTTTGACACATAACCCTAGAGAATCATTCCGACCTTTAACTGCATGTGCATGCATGTGAATGAAACAGGAGATTTCGTTTGACCGCCATCTATAAACCAGCACCATTGAATGCACTAACTCATGTAAACCTAATATATTAGCATGTAGTTTTGCAAATGCAGTAATGCAAATCAACCTTGTTTAAAATGTTTTTGTTTAACAATGTTTGGGGAAAAAAGAACATATTCTTCTACAAACCGAAAAAAGTGATATTTAAGCAAAATTTGACTTTTTTTTTCTTTTTTTTTTTTTTAGTTAAAGAATCCAACAGTAGCAGCACACACCTGAAGCATTGTGTGTGTCTGGAGGTGCAACTAATTTTTAGTTTTTTAGAAATACAGTCAGTAGCGATAGCGTTGGCTTGGCTCACGGAGACAGAGATATTTAAGACATGCAAAGAATATCAAAGACCGGGAAAAAAAAACACCCTACGGGGAGTGGATGTTGGAAGTCCCTGTAGTCTCCCTCCTCTTTAGGCCAGATCCAGTATGAATGTATTTA
>PYXC01002508.1:3357500-3370000 GCA_015244755.2 Tenualosa ilisha | reverse complement strand
CATTCAGCTTTACCATGACCATGAAGCTGCCTGGATTCGTGTTATTGCTTTCATTTATTCTAATTGCTCATAAGATTATGTGGTCATACAGATGAGTAAGATAATCTTGTATTTTGTTAGCCCATTTCTATCAGCACTACCAGTTAACACATAGATAGTAAAAGAACATCAATCACATCGATTTGAGTGGGAGACGTTTGAGGCCAAATTTTCAGTTTTCAGTTAGGTCCAGTGTGTACTGCACATATTCCTAACCAGCATAGCCACGTTGATCTGACGAGCCCAAACACAGTAACTTGGTTAGGAGATGTAGCAACAGATATGACATACGAAAATCCTCTACTATCTATGAAACATGGCCGTCCTTAAGTGTTCCTAAGTGTTGTCTTCAAATAACTTTAAATGCTAGTGTCATATACTGTATCTACAATGAAATAACTAACATACCTGGACTCTCAAAGTATGAAATAACTAGCATACCTGAATTCCCCAAAACGGAACACTATTGTGCCATTCTGTGCTTCCGGCACCAGTCTACAGACATCCTTTCAGTGTTAGGATGTATGGTGTTCCAGGATGACCTGGACTTCACTGTGTACACATGCCAAGGGGTAGTGTGCATTAGAATATAATCACTTTTCTATGCTTTGTCTGTATTTTGTTGCTCTGTCTGTGTTTTGTCTGAAGGATTTTTCCTGGGCAACCTAGCTCTGAAAGGACAGAGCGACTATTGAACACAGGGTCCAGATGAAAGAGAGAGAGCGAGCGAGACAGAGAGAGAGAGAAAGAGTATGAGGGTTTGTGTGTGTGTGAGTGTGTGTGTGTGTGTGTGTGTGTGTATGTGTGTGTGTTTGTGTGTGTGTGTAAAGGGTCCTTGTGCAATCCAGAAACAGCACTCCCACAGCAGTGTGCAATGCAAGAATGGCCCTCATGTAGACAAGAACATATGTGGGGAACAGCAGCAGAATAATGCAAACAATGCCTCAATGCTAGTGTCAGTAAAAACATTTTTTGAATAGGCCCTCCAATGTCATTTGCTTGAGTCCCATATTAGTGTCTGAAATTAGCAATCAGGGGCGTGTCAAGATGCATGTACACACACACACACACACACACACACATACATACACGCACACACACACATGCACACATACCCAAACACACATGCGCACACACACACATGCCCTGCCCTGTCAGCTTCACTCAGCCATGGCTCCGTCAGTCACAGCAAGTGCCGCCTCTTCAGCCCTGACGGGCAGCCAATGATTAACCACTTGGGGCAACAGCCCATGGAGGGAGAGAAAGAGGAGAGAGAGAGAGAGAGAGAGAGAGAATTGTGTTGAGTGACAGAAAGTGGGGGAGACAGTAAAAAGAGAGAAGTGGATGAATTGACAGAACAAGAAAGGCTTTTGAAAGTCAGAACGAGTGCAAGGGAGAGAGACAGAAGGAAAGAGAGAAGGAGAGAATGGGGAATAGTGGAAGGAAGAAAGAACATCACTAGACAGTGAATAAAAAGCTTTAATTGGAAGACAGAAAGCGTGAGAGCAAAGAGAAATGAAGAGTACCAGAGTATAAAGAGAAACAACTGAGAGAATGAGATAACAGATAGAGAGGGATAGCTGGTTAGAGAGAGAGAGAGAGAGAAGGAAAAAGAGATGCATGAAGGATGAAGGCAAGAGAGAGATGGATGTCTGATAGGAGTGAAGATGCTCAGATGAAACCAAATGCTACTTCTCCTCCCGTTAATTACGATATATATTGGCAGGCATGACACGCACATACACACACACACACACACACACACAAACACACACACACACACAGCTTTAGTACAGTAATAGAGGCATGGTGTGAGGTGCATGGACGAGGCCACTGTCAGAGCTTGTCAGCTCTGTAGCGAAGAGTAGCGAAATAGCCTGTGATTTACGAGGGAGGGGTGCACAAGATGGCTGCACTTAACACCTGACCCCATTTCTGGTGCCATGTGTTCCCCTCTATCCCGGAGGAGAGGTCACCTTAATTAAGTTGGAGACAAAAGGGCCGCTGACACGCTGGAGTCTTACAGGAGGTGATTTATGTAAACTTTAACGCCAGCCAGCATGGAGACACTGCTGAATCTGGGTGGGGGGAGTTGCAACCCAGTGCGTTTAAAACCTGTTTTTTTTTTTTTAATCTCTCTCTCTCTCTCTCTCTCTCTCTCTATGTTTCACTCTCTTTCCTTTCTGTCTCTCTCCTTAGATAAACACCAGTGGATTGATCCCACCGTAACAAATACGCTTTTGTGATTCACTCGAGCTAATCAGCTGCTTTTTTTTTATCATTAATCTGAGCTCCATTCTCCACACTTGTATGACTCCATGTTGTTTTTCCTCCTTCCTCATCTGCGTCTTTTTTTGTTTTTCACTCATTTGACTCTTGTTCTTTTGATGCAAATTCACCATTTTCCAAAAGGAGACTCGGAGAAAAACAACGTCTTCAAAAAGATACAAAATGTCAGCTGGCCTGCTGTTCATTTTTTATTTTCATATTTCACACACACACACACACACACACACACACACACACACACACACACACACACACACGCCTCGATTCCTCATGCTCTGGCATATGATTTAGTTCATTTTCCCCAGCGGGGGGATCTTGACAGCTCTGTTGTCTCATATTCACCTTTTCCTGTAAGTGAGTGTTAAAATGATAGCCACGCGTTTTTGTGTGTTCATTTTTTAATCCCCCCATCGTTCAGTGGGAAAAAGGATACTTCAAAGGGAACATAAGCCAGAAGGAAGCAAAGTGCAAATTCTGTGTGTGTATATGTGTGTGTGCGTGTGTATTTGTATATGTGTGTGTGTACATGTGTGTGTGTGTGTCTGTGTGTGTGTGTGTGTGTATATATATGTGTGTGTATGTGTGTGTGATATAAACATTGCTTTCATTGCTTTTTCTTATTCCTGCAGACTCATCCAGCTCTGCTCACCCAGCCTTCCATCTCTTTTACTCAACGCTGCAAGACCCCCACCTCCAGACCAGAAGCACAGGATTCTGGGATATGACCTCTGACTCTACGCCAGGTGTACCCTACTCACTGCGATAAGGGGACGGCAAAGTTCACCAGCTCATCTGGCAGGTAGGCTTGACCCTGCAGCTCTTTGTGCCACAGAGACCCCCAAAAAAAAAACCGGGGTTTAACCAGTTCCTAATTCATCTTAAACTGGTCCCGCATCAGCGCCTAATCTGTCAGATTGAACTGAACCGCATCAGGCTGTCGGGAGTGAGGACCTCTGGAGGCCTGACTGGAGGTCATTGTGATGCATCTGTAAGCGCTGATAGCCACATGCTGTGCAGATGGAGCAGTGTGCTAATGGGGAACATGTGGGTGGAGAAGGGAGTGGTTTCAGTGGTGTCCGATGGGGAGGGCCAGGGGGTCCTTGGCCCTCTCGGTTGGAGTTGATGGGGCAAGGCATGGAGGAAATGGAAGAGTTGAACTTTTCTGCCAGTTTCCCCACAGGAGTTGTTTGGAAGAGAGATCTTTGATAGATGGGGGTGAGGAGGAGGAAGAGGAGGAGGAGGAGGAGCAGGAGGAGGAGGAGGACGATGTGTGTGATTTGAAGCTGATCATAAAAGTTGTCAGATTGATGAGTTGTAACTGGTGTCTGTGTGTCCATGAAGCGCCTCCTGAGCAATCCAACTGCAAAAAACTGAAAGAGCTCTCTCTCTTTCTCTCTCTCTCTCTTTCTCTCTCTCTCTCCCTCTCTCTCACACACTTCATCTGTCTCTCTTGTCTGTCTCTCCTGTGTGTGCAATGTATTTTGAGAGTTGTTTTTTTTTACTCATCTCTCCTCTGTTAGCTGATGATACAGGTATATGAAAAAGGAAAGTCTTTCTTTCACTGTTCTGTTTTGTAACACATGCTGGATACACTTACACACCATCTCTATGTTTAAGGCACACTCCCACTCCCTCCTCTCACTCCCAGTACATGTTTCTTCTCCCACTGTGTGTGTGTATGTATGTGTGTGTGTGTGTGTGTGTGTTTATGAGAGAGAGAGAGAGAGTTAGAGAGAGAGAGAGAGAGAGAGAGAGAGAGAGAGACCATGCCTGCTCTCTCCAGAGATGAGGCTTAGGTGGGTGAGTTCAAATGCTCTGACCACATCTCTCCAGTCCAGACTGCAGGAGCTCCTCCACGCCGCATTGCCTTTGACTGAAGGGTAGCCAACGCCAGCCTAGAATACCAACTCTCTCTTCTCTCCTCTTCTCCTCTTTCTTCCCTTTTCTCCACTTCCGCTCCCATCCTCTTTTCTCTTCTCTTCTCCTTCTCTCTTACCTCCTCTCTAATTTCCAAATCTCTCCTTTCATTTACTTTTCTGTCCTCTTTTTTTGCACTTCTCTGTTCCTCTCCACTCTTTCTCTCTCTTTTTGTTTATCTCCTTGTCTCCCTCTTCCCTCTCTTTCCTCCCTGATTAGTGATCCCATGTTTTCTCCTTTTTTGAATTATTTTTTTACCTCATCATGTCAAAACAACATTCATTGACCATCTTGCTTGTTATTCATCTGAAAAAGGGAAAATCGAGAGGGAGAAAAAGAGAGAGAGAGAGAGAGGGCAACACGGCTGGTTGATCTAGTCATTTGCTGAGCAAAGCTCCTCTATTTGCTGTCTGGTGCCGGTGGGAGTGCCCCTGAGACTTCAATCAAACCGAGCATCGCCGTGCCAACCCGGCTGCTCAAACCATAATCATCCATAGTTTCACTCAACCACAACACACATCAGAGCATCGCAGAAGATATGGTGAGAGGAACAGAAAGAGAGAGAGAGAGACAGACAGAGAGAGAGAGAGAGAGAAAAAATAGAGAGACAGATAGAGAGAGAGAGAGAATTGGGGGAAGACAGAGAATAAGACAGTGCTCTCATCCTCCTGTCACTCATCCCTCACTTTGTTGTGATGGAAAATAGAAATGTGTAAGCAAGATATTCCTCTACCTATTGATAGGCCGTTTTTTTGTTGTTGTTGTTTTGTTTTTGTTGTTGTTGTTTGTTTTTTGTTTTTTCATCCTTGCAGCAAGTCTTTAACATTCCAAAGAGGCTTAACTGTCTTTAAGGACCCTTGGCCAAGCCTGCTGCCTGCCAGGGAGCTGCGTTGCCAATAATTCCCCATTAAGAAATGATCACTGGTGTTTCTCGGCTTCCTCCACAGGCACAATACAACTACCAATTAGACAGCGGCATCTCTGGGCACACTGGCCGCTTGTCAGCGTGTTAAGTAATTATGCTTTCGTTCGCCCCTATTTTTCTTACCCTCCATTTATGTTTCCTTCCGTTTGTGCATTTCATTTTGCCTCAAGATTTCCTTTCCCTCCCCCCTCCAATACATAATGAATTAGAATACAGGCATGAAAAGAGGCTTTTTTCCTTTGATTAAGCTTTTAAGGCCAAGGCACTGGGTACGGACAGCCATCAGTCCCTCTGAGCTCCTGGTGGAATTAACTGCCGTTCCCCACTGTTGTTGTAATAGGCCATGATTCATATCCCCATTAGAGAGCCAATGGGAAAGACTGTAAGTGGAGAAAAGAAAGGGTGAGGAACGAAAGAAAAGAAAGAGGGAAAAATAGAGGTAGGGGGTGGAAGTGGGATGTGAAAAAAAAATGTTCTAGCATTTTTAGTGCTCTGTGATCTGTAGTGTATGTGTGTGTCTGTGCGTGTGTGTGTATGGTGATGGTGAGGTGTTTATATGTGAGTGTGTGTGTAATGTTAAAGATAATGTTGATGGTGATGCAGTTCTGCCGTACAATGACATGGCTCAAAGGACTGTGGGGGGACTGAGATCATCAAATTAAGGGATGGCAACAATTACAGTAAAAACCTTGGGGGCAAGGAGTAATCTCTCTCTCTTCCTCAGTTTGGTGTGTATGGATGTGTGTGTATGTGTATGTGTATGTTGATGTGTATGTCTATGTGTGTGTATGTGTGTGTGTGTGTGTGTGTGCACGTGCATGCATACACATGTGTGTGTGTTTGTATGTGTATGTATGCGTGTGTGTGTGTGTGTGTGTGTGGTTGGGTGCACAAATGAGATCATCATGTTCTGTTCTGTCACATGGGGCATGTCACTGACAAATAGCGTGGTGCATCAGACTGAGCAACGTCTGGCCTTTACCCTACAGAACCACCTCAAGGTCACTGATCACCATGGCACTTCTGTATCTCTGTCCGTGACTCCGTGGTGAAGAGGAGGAGGAGGAGGAGGGGTGTAAATACACAACAGAAAAAGAGAAAGAACAGAATCCCTCCCCCATCCCTCTTTTTTGTGTGGATGTGTAAAATGGTGAAAAGTAGGACAATTGATTGTGGAGATACTTGTGGGTGATTAGACGCATCAGTCAGTGTCAGACTTATCGGTGTCACCAGTCCCTGCCAGCAGATGTTCTCTCATCTCCTTCAAACAGTGGGGACAATCTGCGCCATCTCTCTCTCTCTCTCTCTCTCTCTCTCTCTCTCTCTTTCTCTGTCTCCCCCTCTCCTTTTTTTCCAATTACTCAAGCTGATTGAATATATGCAAATCGCCATAGAAATTAAAAGCACACCTGCAAAGAGACACAGTGTGGGAGGGAGAGGGAGGGGACGGGGTAACCTCTCCAACAACCTCCAAACTGCCCAACTGTTCCTGCCACTCTGCCCCCAGTCTCAGAGCCTTTGTTTGGGACACAAGCAGTCATCTCCTCCTACCTCCCTGGGTCTCGTGCATACACACTTATCCATGTTTATAAGTGACAACCAATGTTATCAAGCATGTTACTGTATAGAACATTTTCCATAATTGATTTCGGGATCAAAGTTTTTAATGCAAGTGTTCTATTTTTCAGGTGATTCTGTTGTTGTTATGCCATTCAGTTTCATTTGATGTTATTCATAAAGTCTCATCAGATCTCATATGACACCCAGCCTGTGCATGTCTGGAAGCATGCTCTTGTGTTTTAAGAGCAGATGTAATATGTCCAAAAACTATTTTCCTTCTGGGCAATACACAGTGGTATCTCATTTTCTTATATCTTACTTTCATTAATGGCTGTCCAAAAAGGGTTATAAAAAGTGCACGGTTGCTATCGAAGATTCTTCCATTATCATGTGTTCTCCTCCTTCATTCACACATTTATGTCTTTCATCCTGCCACGCTCTTTCTTTATCCACCCATTCTTCTCTATCTCTCCCTCTCTCCAACTTGTCTCGTGTCTGACCTTCATGTCTTCACTATTCATCTTTGATCTCCTATCTACCACCTTCTCCATCCCCCACCATCACCTCTCCATCACCTCACACCTCTGTTATTCATCTTTCTCTCTCTCTTTCTCTCTCCCTCTGTCTCTCTCTCTCTGCCTAAGCCCATGGACTGATTGTTTTCACTGCAGGAGCGGGGGTGGGTCAGAGAGGTCACAGCCTTACCCTTCTCCTTCATCACACCTCTCTGTGCCTCCTCATCCTCTTCCTCCTCCTTCCCTTTTTCTCTCTCCCCTTCTTCTCTCTTCCTCCCCTCGGTCTATGCGTTTCCTTTTAATCCGCCTCCTTTTCTCACCCCTCTTTTCATCCCTTTACCCCATGTGTTACACTGTGGAGATCCGACAGCATGACTGGGCTTCTAAAAAAAGGGCAAATCATTTTTTTTTCTTATGAAAATTTTCGAGTTCTCAAGTCTTTCTTTCTCTCTGTTGCCCATGCTCTCTTGGTCTTTCTCTGCCAGTGTGTGAGTGTGTGTGTGTGTGTGTGTGTGTGTGTGTGTGTGTGTGTGTGTGTAGGTATATGCACATATGTGCATGTGTTAGAGAGGAAGAAAGCGAAGGCAAGACAATTACAGTATACCAAAAGGCAAAAAGGCATTTCTATCTCCCACTCTAGCATTTGTCTCACTATCGCTGCAACCAATTTTCCAGGAAGTAGCAAGGTAAGCACTAGTGATAGCCAATAAGATTCTAATTCAGTGTAGCAGAATTAGATCCTTATTGGATGTCATGAAGATGTTATTAGTAACGCCTATGGTTAATTTGCTACTTCCTGGAAAATGGGCTGCTGTGACATGGGTCTATTTTGTGGGGAGTTAAACTGTACTAGAGCAAAGTTATGGGCAGAATGTGTCATCCTGGGCATGAGCAGTGAAAACCGAGGCAGAGATCAGTGTGTAATCCAACACACACTTCCTGTTCAGTGTTCACAGTTTTGTGTGTGAACGTGTCCCTGACTGTGACGCAAGACCCAGAGGCCTAGTGTGGTTGTATCTGTGAATTCATTATTAGTGCAGCCAGGCTGTTGCTTCTGCTAATGACATTGGATGTCTGGCAGGGGGGCAATGATACACAACAAAATCATATGATAGACTTTGCTGGAGCTGCTCTGTTAACAATGGTGTATGTGTATGTGTGTTCACGTGTTTTTGTTGTGGTTTTATTTGTAAGTCAATCCTGCAATCGTGTGCTATTGTTAGTGTGTGTGTGTGCGTGTGTGTGTGTGTGTGTGTGTGTGTGTGTGTGTGTGTGTGTGGTTGTGGCTGTATTGAAATCAGACCCTCTCTGCTTAAACTGAGATGCTTTGGGGTATCATTTTGCCCAATCCCTCTATCGTCCACCAGTCCACACAATCCTTCCCCACAGTGCACACACACACACACACAAACACTCACAAAGCCATCATCACACTACCTTCACAAACAACTTCACAGAAGGTCACATCCAATGCTGGGAGATGGCGGCGGTCAGACTCTCGCTGTCCACTTCGGATTGGCTTACCCATGGGCATGTGTGTCGGATCACAGCCCCACATCCTGCCCTCTCGCTGGGCATAACGATGGCAAGAGGCAGGAGTGGTAGAAGGGGACCAGGAGGAGGTGGCTGTAGACATGTGGTTTCCGGCTCTTTCTCATCGATCGTCTCTCAAGCCTGATCCAGTTACTAAATACCCCGTGCCCCAAACTCTATGGCACGCCAAACAGGGGATGGAGGTAGGGAGAAAGAGGGATAGAGTGAGAGAAAAAGGTAGAGAGAGAGAGAGATAGAAGGAGAGAGAAAAAAAGAGACACAGTAGGAAAGCCATAAAGTGAGAGATAGAGGAGAAGTCATCCGCTCCCCTCCGGTTTTCTGAGTTTGTTTGTTTTTCTCACAGTTTGATAAGCGCCCGCTGTCAGTGGTTGGTTTTGGCCGGGATGCTTCAGTCGCCTCGCTCCCATCACGAGTCCCCTTCCCCCAGGGGAAAATCACAAATCCAAAAAAGCCCCTCGGCAAGCCTGCCAGAGGCATCTGGGGAGTTTCGACCCAGCCACGTTCGTTCCCACCGACCCCCTGCACGACATGGTGTGTTTTGATCTGCGGGGGATCACACGGAGAGAAGACATGATCCATGACTTGAAGACTGAATGTCCTGTTAGTGGTTTGTCTCTTAGGGGATCTACCAACTGCAGACAACTGCAGTATGTCCAAAGTGACCTAACACCAAATTCTGTGGATCACACAGGCACAGTGGCAGCAACAGTGTTGTAGTGCCTGCGACTCTGACCATAAACACCATAGACAAAAGTCCTTGATCCCCTAAACCCTAACTAGCGGTAGGAATTGATAAGATTTTATCTAAATCCATGGCATTGTCAAGTCTGCTTATTAGCCCAATTCTTTATCAACTCACTTACCAATTCCTTACTGTACTCTACAGGTGTTCTACACAGGTTTTCAGTATCAACATATGCAGTCTGTACAACTGTGGAGGCCATAACAGCTGATTTAAATGAGATAAACCATGTAGAACTTTGTTTTCTATTTCAGTTTGTATTCAAAGACCCATTGACCATGGTCTCAAAAACATGCTGCCACTGATAAGAGGAGTTGTTAATGTCAGAGGGATACAATTCCAGTGAATTGATTTCTGGATTCCCACCCCTAGGTCAATGCCTGAACCCTGGAAGACCTAATTAGGATGAATTGAGTAGTGTATTTGAGAGTTCACTGCTCAGGGTAAGGGGGGAGATTTGGATTCAGTCTTTATGAAGCGAAGCAGTAGGTCATGGCTTCCTCCAGCTCTGGACTAATCCTGTGTGTAATCTTGTTTGTCTCAATACTCCCATAGGCCATAGAGTAATTGTAAAATAATAAGTATGAATGCCGCTATGATATCAAAGAGGAAAAAGACACATATATTGTGTGGGCGAGACGGCAGTGCCTCACAGCTCAGTGAGCAGTGAGCAGGTTTTTTTTTTTCTTTTTTTACAGGATAATGAATTCAAATGAAGTTGAACTCTTTGATTCAAAAGGACTTCCCCTGAGGACATTTTATTTAAGGCTAGGCAAAGTCCCACGATAAGAAGTCCTCAATAAACATACATCAGTAAAAAGAAGGTAGACAGGTCTTGCTGGCTATTAAGGTTGTGATTTCGGAGGGCTAATTGTGAGACGCGAGTTTCCTTTCCTATGGCTAATTTCTCATACAGTGTATGGCAGAGTGTGTGTGTGTGTGTGTGTTGGGGGGGTTCTATAGTGTTCTCCAAGGCCACTGCATTCTTCATTCCTCTCCATTCAAGCCGCCCCTGCTGATGTATGCGTTTGCTTTTGAACTCGTTAAAATGTGGGCCTCTGTGTCAGGCCTGCCTCAACTGTCAATCATCCGGTGGTGTGCTGGAAGTTTGGTTATACAGTATTGCACGTGTCAGCATCTTAACATCGACTGAGCCAACATTAGCTTAGGTTAAACTTGTCTTACTAGGAGGCAGAAAAATAAAAGACAGGAAATCAATAGTGGAAATCATCAATTTTAAGAACCAGTTGTGGAATGGAAGATAGAGTGAGTTTTTTTTTACACTATTTGGGAGCTTCTAAGTCCCAAAATGAAAATTGACCTTGCTGATATTGATACCAGTGCAGACATGTTTTAGATGCTATTTTCTTCTATATATGTGAGGTAAAAAGGCAGAGTGGTTTTGTCTATACCCAAAGCTGAGATGCAGCTGTAGGTAAGAATGGATCTCAATGCAGTTAATAGGGGGTCTAAACATTATTTCTATTGGTCACCTGGTATAGTGTGGTGCTGATCATACAGTCAACACACACTGAATAGTTAGAGAGCCCTTATACAGATTTCTGCTCCACTCCAAGTTTTGGTTTAAGTGTCATGAATGAGAGTAAATCTGTCAGCTAATCAAGCATGCTGAGAGGTGAGTGTTGATAGATGCTGAGTTAAATCACCTGTTTCATACTATCAGCTCTAAGCATATCATAATAGATATGATAAACTGACACATTTTAATTAATGCCCTGATTAGTTATCAAGTTATCAGATCTTGGCGTAATTTCAGAATGTTAGGAAATGAGTTTGAAATTAGCTTTATACTTTCTCCAGGTGATTTATTATTGTCAAGTGTTCATTACATGGCTTCCATTCCAAACCATGCCCATCATGTCCTGTAAGTATCAGCTCTGCCAAAGAGGATTGGGTCTGGCTGTTTGTCTGTCTGTTTTTTTTGGTTTTTTTTTTGTTTTTTTTTGTTTTGTTATTAATGTTTATAATATATATCATGTCATGTCAACAGGTTCATGTCACCCTTATGTAGACCCCTTTAAATAAAGTGTTACCCTACAATAAAACCATGCTAAAAGTATTTAAAATAATGGAAAAGGGTCTTGTTTTTAAATAAAGTTTAAATAAAATTAAATAAAGTTGTTAAATACAACTTCTTGGGCACATCAATGTATTCATTCTCAAAAGGAAATTGTAAGGAAGGACAAAGTGGGTAGACCCATGTGCTTTAGTTGTACTGCTGGAGATTGCATTAGAAACTAAGCCTATCATCCTTTGTTTATTTGACTGAACTTGTATGTAATTGAAAAGTCCTTGTGCTCAGTCACATATCTGTCTGCAAAACATCCTTTCAGACAGGCTTCACAGTCTCTTTTGTCTACTTACCTTGACACTGATTGGTGCTTAACTGGTTGTGCACACTACTGACAATTATAAGTGCCAAAATATAGCCTTAAGATAGAAAGCTTCTAACTGAATAGATTATATTAAATGCATTTGACTGATGTGAAGGACAGTGGCATGTGTTCCCGGACGCCAAGGGAGGCATGATCTCCTCATAAAAACACTGTAATACAGAAAACAAAATGTATTCACAAATGCATATTTTACTTCGCTGTTTCTCTCGTTCACATCATCATGTCAGGGTTTCTTCTAAAGGTAACGTAGAGAGTGAAACAGCGCCCCTGTCACACTGTGCATACCACTGCATTACTCCGTGAACGCTAGTCATACACTGTCATCTAAGAAGGCACAGTTTGTGGAGTTCCTTGGTACCAATCAGATTGAAACATGGCTTGGTGCTCAGCAGATATCACAGTCAAGTCAAAATCAGAGAAAAAAATAGCTAGCTTGAATCAGCCTCCAGGTGAACGTCACTGTGAATGAAAACAAGATGAAACTGCTATCCAGTCACACTGCTGGTGTTCCAACTCGAGCTAGAGAGTCAGCGTTAGAAGAT
>PYXC01002508.1:3335000-3347500 GCA_015244755.2 Tenualosa ilisha | reverse complement strand
CATAGTCCCCTATGAATGGAACACGTCAGTTACTTGCCCAGTGCAACCTAGCTGTCAGGAAAGGGTTATCAGTGGTTTATTAGTACACAAGAAAGTTGTGCAGACTGTTGGGCAACATGTGTAATTAAGCAGTGGGGGAATAGAAAACTAAGAGGAAGACAAGAGATCAAGTATTAGGTAGGAGCAGTAACAGATAGTTCTGAATGATTGATCAGATGAGGCAAATCTCACATCAATGAATGACTGTTGAGCAGCTGTGTTGCTTAAAGCTTCATCACACACATAAACAAACACATTCGATTAAAAATGTATAGCTTACAAACAATCCAAACAACACCAAACATCAAAATAGCTTGTTATTGCTTTCTGCACATGCATCAATCCTTGTGGACCAGAATCACTTCGCTTTACTTTGTGCACTTTGTTAGACTGTATTAACTTCATGGTGGGCAGGCAGGCAACCTATTAATTCTACCTTCGATTTCGGTTTGCTGATCGGATGCTAAGAAATTTAGTCGGGGAAACCAACGTCTTTGGAGAGAACCCTGACTAGTACTGTTGTGAGGTACTAGGTAGTGCAAGGCTGGCTATGTATTCTCCAGAAATTTCAAGTGTAAGAACTGAGAAAACAAGGCATTTGACTAACAGACTCACAAATTACGCAGATCACATGAGCAGCCATGGTCTCCGCTTCGTGACCAAAAGATGGCTGGTTTGACCCCTGACTATGGAAAAATGTGGGGGTGGGGATTGGGGGGCGGTCATTGTACATTGCTCTCCCATGTCCACATCCTTGAGCAAGGCACCTAATCCCTAATTTCTCCCTGGGCGGCTGTGATCCAGGAGAGTGTGTTCAATAAACTACTCGTTATGTGTGTGGGGGAACTCACGGATGGGTACAATGCAACACACAAATTTCCCTCAGGGATCCATATAACTATGTATAAAGTACATACACTTGTTCTTCTTTTCTCTCTATCCCCGTTGTACAGCCAGACTTTAAATGAAGTCCTAATAAACCAAGACTGAAAGCAGACACCGCTCCCATTGAGACATTTCCAGTCTGTGTCCAGAGGTCATTGTTAGTGCAGGCTAAGCCAAGACCTGCTGAGTGACAACATTACGCCCAAGAACAGGAACCTTGAGAATATTTGGCCCCCAAGTAAGATGGAGGACACTTTTTTTATGTGACACCAGCAGGGACCTGTGGTTCAACACCGCCTGTGGGAGCATAGCGAAACTGGGGACTGTTGCCCCTGTCATCTCCAGTCTCCGCCGGGGTCAGTCAGCATAGTGACTGAGGCCCCATAATGCTGTGCGGCAATCTCCTAATTAAAGCTATTCAGCCAAAGCCCTCAGGGAGAGAGAGGAAGAGTGAGAGAGAGTAAGAGAGAGAGAGAGAGAGAAGAGAGAGAGATTGTTCCCCTTGGAAATGAAAACTAGCAGGAGTCACAAGCAATGCCAAGTTGGCAGAATTGCATTTTTCCTCCCCCCCCCCCCACACTTTCATTTTGGCATAATTTTTGCAATCTCTCTCTCTCATTCTCTTTCTCTCTCTCTCAGTATGATATGCTGAGGTGCAGTGAGCCCCACCTGCTTGGCTATCACAGCTCGGAAACTGTGTCTCTTTGCCCTCGAGCGAAAGAGACAGCCTGAAACATGCTAATTAAAACAGCATGTCACAGCAATCCGGCAGAAAAAAAGGAGTGAGTGAGTGAGTGAGTGAGTGAGTGAGTGAGTGAGTGAGCGAGATTGTGAGCCAACGAGTGAGAGAGCCAGGCATGTGCGTGTGTGTGCAGAGTTTACAAGTAAACGAGAAAAGGTTAGGAGTTCATCTCTTTCAGACATGCTCTTTCTCCACTACTGAGAAAAAACTCAAATGGACATGTTTCAAATATCACCGTAAGAAGCTGTACTGGGGGTGCTAAATGATTCGTATGCTATTGACTTTGGGCTCAGTTGTGAGGATCTGCCAGTTCAACTGGTTTAACCTCTCTGTGGATGTTTTTTTATCACTTAAGATGGGAGAGAAGCAAAGAGAATAAGTGGCAGATGGACAAGAGTGAGAGTCAGGGACAGAGAGACTGAAAGATAGGGGAAGAAAGTTTGTGAAATGAGAGATTTTTACATTAGAGAACAGTAACAGTAAAAACATCCAGGACACATCCAAAATATGACATCTGCATGTATGTGGCCTTGATATGACAGAGTGTGTGTGTGTGTAGAAGAGAGAAAAAAAGGACAAAATCAGAGAGAGAGAGAGAGACAACGTGTGTGTGTGTGTGTGTGTGTGTGTCGGGGGGTTCAGTTGATTGATAGATCAACAACTGTCTATCCATCTCTCTAGCTGCAGAGAGAGTTTTGGTGTAATACTGCTGCTGTCCTCAATTCTGATGCATTACTACCATCAAAAGCATACAGTAAAGTACTGATCCTTTCTGGCTCTGGAAAGATGGGATCTAAACTGCACTGAGCAGCTTCCTAAACCGCACTGCATTGTGGACGTCAAATTTTAGATGTAACTAGCTATTGCTGTCTCCATTTATGAGTACAGCCCTATAAGCTTTTCCTGACAGAAGCAGTGTAATGGGAGTTACGTTAAGCCAGTGTTCACACTGAGAATGTAATGGTCTCCTGATTTATTGATGATCTATGTTAGATCAGTGTTAGCTTTATGGTATATGGATAGCACGCTGTGTATATCTGTAACTAATTCAGTGCTCTACTGGAAGATTAGACTCTAAACTCATCCTGTAGGCTGCCGTCCCTGTTGGCAAGGCAGAGCTATAAGGCTAAATGATTAATTACAGATAAAAGAAAAAAAGGTAAGAGCAACCAGTTGGACAATTTTTGAGTCTTGACTATTACGGTTAGCAGGTCCTGTGTTGTGACCTTAATGCACGCCAGCTATTTTACTACTTACCTTAGCTATTTTAGCAACTTGTGACAGGATATTTTGCTTTTAATTGGCACATTTGCCCTCACAAATACACAAATGCATTGGTGATGTTAGACTTACGACACACAAATGTACACACACTATGCTGTTTTGTAAAGTAAACAATGGGGAGAACTTCTATTAGCTGTGACACTATGTGCCAGAAATCGGAATTATGACAAATAAAAATTAAATGCAGATTATGTGGGACCCTCAAAGCAGGCGAGAGTGACAGTGACTCAGTACAAATGGCCATGAAGGACAACAAATGTACATTTGATTTACAAACAAGCAATTAGAGTGACTAGCTGCAAGCCAGTTTTTGACCACGAGCAACCATGCGTGCATATGTGTGTGTGTGCATGTGCGCGTGTGCGTGTGTGTGTGTGTGTAAAAGACGGCGGACTGCAAAACAGATCCTCATCAGACACACTTAGCTGCCATGTTTCATGCTAATTATCCACCTCCAGTAGCTATGTACCATAGCGCTGCATATATGTGGCAGGCTCACATAATTACTGTAATGACAGATAGAGGAGATCTATGCTATTTCAGTTTATGGACACTGAAGGAGTGTTTCTTCAATCCTTTAAAGAATTTTCTAGAACATATTATTAGTATTTCATTTCATTAGAAGCAGCTTTGATAATTGGCATGTTTGTGCCCAGATATACAGTACATGTATATACAGAAATGAACACACAGAAACACACACACACACTCAAACACTGAAAAGCATGAACAAGTTCACATGCAGACTTTCACAGGCACGCACACAGGTATACGTACACGCACACACACAGACACACGCACACACACACACACACACACACACACACGCAGTTGGATTGTGCTTCCCTCCTCCCCACTAATCAACAGGATTTGGTATTGAGGGTGACACCTTTGGCAAATTAAGGCAAGGGAGTTTGACAGGTTTAATTGTTTCCCCTTAGATTGAGCCAGAGTTTGGTTCTGATGAGCTCACTCACGGATCAGAGGTGGTGTCACTTGAATGTGCAGGTGCAGGATTAGTGTCTTTGCACAGCGAATAGGGAGGAAGAGTGAAACAGACTAAATAGAGATGAGAAAGTGCGATGGAGAGAGGTGCTATAGAAGAAGAGAGAGAGTGAGAAAGAGAGAGAGACTTTGTTTACAGAAGTGTTTTTGGGGGGAAAAAAACTGTATGCAGGGTCTTCATACTTTTTTTTAATCAGTTGCAGGAAAGACAGGGCATGCAATACTCTGGTGCGTGAAAGTTATTGGAAGTTGTGAATGTTTCTTTCTCTGTCTGGGGGTATCAGGGGCCCCGTTATGGGTGCACTCCACTGAAAGGGACTCTTGTGAGGAACTTAATGAGTGCCATAATGATCACTGGGAGGGCTCAGGATTGTTTTCATTTATAGGTCCACACTTCCTAGCGGTAGCCCTGCTGCTTGTGTTATGTATCCATGAATATCTTTCTCTCCCCCCCCCCCCCCACACACACACACACACACACATACACACCACCTTTCTGTGTATGTTTGTGTGTGTGTGGTGTGTGTGCCAAAAACACAGCTGGAAGAGGAGAAAGACGAGACAGTAAAACAATAGAGGGGGGTAGGAGTGAGTGTGTGTCTGTGTGCACGTTAGCCTGGCCGTGCCTTCCTATGCACTTCCGCTTGATTACCATTTCCCCACAGTGCTAGGCTGGATTTGATCACATTTGATCATTTGATTTGAGCTTGTTGTCTCAAGAGGCATTTTAACCTGTCCAATCAGCGAAAATGAGGGAGTGGTTGTGAATCCAGCGCTGGAATGCTATCAGTCAAGGCAAGCTGTCACTCACGGGCTGATCCAATCTTTTTAAACTTAAACCTCCAGCAAGTAATCAAATGTCACTACCAAATGTCCAGACCCTCTGTATAAAACAAAGTGGAGAACAAGGGGCAGATTTTATTGTCAGGCTATGTGTGTGTGTGTGTGGTCTGTGCGTGCACACATGTGCTAATTTCTATCATAGGCTGTGCTTTCACTCCTCTCTCTCTCTCTCTCTCTCTCTCTCTCTATCTCTTTCTATGTCTCTCTATCTGATGGTGATGTCCCACCTTGTCATGGCCCGTTTGCCCGTCTGCCCTCCTTGGCACAGTTAGCATTAGGGCCACATCCCCAGACTACTGACTGAGCATGCTCAGAAGGAGACAGGGACACTTCAGGCAGATGAAGAGACAAAACAGGACAGGGAAAACAAACAGAGGAACATGGTATGTGTGTATGTGTGTGTGTGTGTGTGTGTGTGTGTGGTGAAAAGAAAGAGGTGTAACCTGGAGACAAAATGAAAAAAAATAGTTGTCCTTGAGATATGAATTTTTGTATTAAGTGTATTAAGAATAAGAGGAAATTAAATGATCCTTGCATCACATCTACATGGTGAAGTAATGTGCCTGCTTCAAGGGCAAGGCCATTACCGCTTTCAGTCAAATTACACTGGGAGAGCAAAAGCATGGTCACATACTGTACTGAGACTTTGTATACCGTTATACTGGAACAGTAGCGACTGTAATAGTTAATAACAGGATCTGATAACTTACGTGAGTGCACTTGGTTCAGCAGGTAGCCCTAAAAGAATGATCGATCATTCATTGATTGGAATAGGAGAGGAGAACAGAAATTACAAAGAAAGAGAGATAGTCGGACAGAGAGAGAGAGAGAGAGGGAAGGAGGGAGAGAAAGAGATTTAGTGGCAGTGAAAGAGGCAGGAACAAGGCGTGTGAGTTTTGAAAGGCGGCGTAGGAAGGCAGAGTAAAACCGTACAAGCGTGAATATGCCACTGGGCTAGACTGAGGTGTTGAAACTCTGACATGATTGTGTGAAATCTAAATCAAGTGCAAGAAGGAAAAGGAAGGGAAGACAAAAAGTTTAATAATATACTCTTTTGTCTTTCCCAAAGCTGTTCCTATGCGAGTGAGAGGGGAAGCGATGCGTCTTGTAGACCTTAAAGTGAAGACAGCCAGAGAGGTTTTTGTCTGGTACACACCGCAGACCTCAGGATGTAATTGAAACACACCTTCTGGCAGGGTATGGTTATCTCCACTCCTGAAAAACAATAGTGCACGAGGCTTCAAAGAAACCCCCCATAGCTTCAGGGGAGATTGGTTTGAATCAGTGTTTAATACGAGGTCTGACCTTGCTGCTAATCACAAACTATCCATTCAGCAGTCAATCTGGCACCTCCGACAACCTAGCACCGGTGAAATTAGTGGGGCCGGGGTTGCCCGTATGATGGATTTCATCTCAGTTGTAATTGATTTTTTCTTTGTAACAATGGATGGTTTGAAATGGTTTTGATTTTTTTTTTTTTTTTTTGTTTGGCGGCTTTAATTTCCTACTTGGCATCCTCTCGGGGTTTTAATACTAATTGAATGTGTTTGTTGTCCTCTACCTGTTGCTGTAGTAGGCTTCATGGTTGATTAAAAAGTATAGTAGTCGACAGTACAATTCTCTCCTCTGCCAGCCTGCTGAACCAGCCTGTTGTAGCCAGCCTGTTTATCCAACAGATCAAAGTTTTAAAATTATCCAGAGTGTGGTTCAAAGTTCTCTTCCTTCTCTTCGCCTCTGGCTTTTCCTGTTTTTATCTCTCTTTAAAGTCTTATTCTCTATCTCTCAGTTATAGTACCTCCCATCTATTTGGTTATAAATGTATTCATGTTCACTTAAGGCAATGTCACCTTTTATAAGGTCCTGTACAAGTGCCACTGTACATTTTCATAGCATTTTTATTTTCTATGTTCTGAAACTTTAAAACAGTGACATTAAGACATTCATAAAGACAGAGGTTGGGAAATTGTCTTTAACTCTGTGGTGGTGTGGAACACATGTAGTAGTCTCCTTTTGATCCTGTATTGTCTGTAGAATGGTTCTTATGTAGTAGCTCTGTATGTGGTGTCTGTACAGTAGTATGGTTCTTATGAAGTAGCTCTGTCTGTGGTGTCTGTAGTATGGTTTGTATGTCATAGTTCTATCTGTGGCATGGTTCTTTTGTAGTAGCTCTGTCTGTGATGTCTATAGTATGGTTGGTATGTCGTAGTTCTATCTGTGGCATGGTTCTTATGTAGTAACTTTATCTGTGGTGTCTGTAGTATGGTTCTTTTGTAGTAACTCTGTCTGTGGTGTCTGTAGTATGGTTCTTATGTAGTAGCTCTGTCTGTGGTGTCTGTAGTATGGTTCTTATGTAGTAGCTCTGTCTATGGTGTCTGCAGCATGGTTCTTTTGTAGTAGCTCTGTCTGTGGTGTCTGTAGTATGGTTCTTATGAGGCAGTTCCATATGTGGTGTGGTTCTTATGTAGTAGTAGTAGAAGTTCTGATGGTTGGTGGTTCAGCTGGGCTGTACTAATTTTTGGGCCCAACCTGGTGAAGTCTGTGAGGTTCGCAGGTGGAGACAACTTGGAGCTTGTCAGCACTTCGGTCCCCTAGAGCCAGAGGTAATACCACTGTCTGTCTTGACTTGCTATGTGTGTGTGTGTGTGTGTGTGTGTGTGTGTGTGTGTGTGTGTATTTCTAAAGATTTCTTGTAAATGACAATGTAGGTACGGGGTATTCATTCACTGTTAGAAAAGAAGAAAAAGACTATTGAAAAAGATCGGGAGTTATGAGAGAGAGAGAGAGAGAATGCTCTGAGATGGAGGGCAAATATTTAGAGCACAGAGGACAAGAAAGAAAAAGATACCAAGGCGGACTAAGAGAGAGAGAGAGAGGAAGAGAAAGGGAGAGTGTACAAGAATCAGACAGAGAATAAAAATAAAAGCAGGAGCACATGTGTAGTTTCTTGCCCTCCATCAAGCGATTCTTTACAAAGATGAATCCAGGGAGCTGTGGGAGAATACTGGCCTTCGAGTCGATGATGAATGAGGAGAGATGGGACACAACCCCTGAGAGAGAGAAAGAGAGAGAGAGAAATAAAGAGATGTAGCTATAATAACATTGTGCACACTGAAGATGCTTGCACCTGGAAATCATTCCTGTGACGCACATACACACACACACAAACACACATAGGGTATATTTAAACACTCATTCTCATATGCTCAGTTAAGCAAGTATGGACACCAATACACATGCATGCATGCATAAATACATGTACACACACACACACACACACACACACACCAATCCCATTCCCCAATCCTCCAGTGCCTCTAACTCCACACCCCTGTGCTGCCTAGTATGATTAATCACCCAATCCCTGTGCCGTCTCTGTTATACATTTAATAGCCCCCTATTTACCAGGACATGCTGTTGGTGCCTGTAGTCAGCCGATGTATAAATCATGCGCCTGGGCTCACCTGGACCCTCTGTTTGCACTGCACCTCTCCTCTGCTTACCTCTCCACTCCTCTCCCTGTGTCTGTGAGGGGCTGCAGTGCACCGCTAAATTACTAGATCACGCACACCTCTCCTGTTTTTCTTTTCATTTCTGTTCATCTTTTCCTTTCCTTCTATTCTATTGTGTCTTGAATGAGATGAGTGTTACCATCTTCTTCCGTTCTTTTTATATTTGTTGGTTTGCCTGTGTGTGATTTGAGAGGCTGTTATTTCTTGTTTAGGTTATTAAGAGAGAATTCCTGCTGTGTATGAATATCATTGACTGTGTCTGTGGGTGGTTGAGTTTTCTAGGTATGTACACTTAGTTCTTTTTTCACCTGTGGCATATATTCAGGTGCTTTGTGTGTGTGTGTGTGTGTGTGTGTAGTTTTTTTCCTTATTTGTAGTCTTGCTTGTTTGATCAAGCAAGGTCAGGTCTTGCTTGTTTGATCAAGCAAACAGTGACAGGTGTCCATATTTTCAAAACAGACAAAGCTCCTCGACCTCTAGGTCATTCTTCCGGCAGCGAGACACATCATCAGGGTCCTGTTAACACACCAGTCCTCCTAGTAGGAGATGGAAGCCAAGCAATGCAGAGAGCACAGGTTCATGTCTGGCTCAGGGGCAGAAACACAAGCATCACTCATGTCCTGGCAAGGAGGCTTGACACGCGGAGTAGAGCTAACAACATGCTCCGTGCCATCTGGATGTTTCCTTTAATGAAGTGGAGAACAGAACTAACACACTCAAAACAGAGGCTCTCACACACAGTGAGATAGACACAAACATGCATGAACACACACACACACACACACACGATATACAGAACACAATATACAGAACTTCTAGTTACTGTACTCACACACACACACACACACACACACACACACACACACACACACACACACACACGATATACAGAACACACAATATACAGAACTTATACTTACTGTACTCTCACACACACACACACACACACACACACACACACAAGGCTCTTGAAAGTAAGAAGAAAAAGCACTAAAAGCTAACTTGAGCCTGAAGAAAAGTTGCCAGATCTTGCCTCTCCCTGCAGACAGCAGTGAAAGGAAAGAGCGGGGAAAAAAGGAGGGAAAAAAGCGAGAGAAGGGTCGGAGGTGAAAACGAAATCCTCGGACGCTGGACTGTGCAAAATAGGCCATTATGAGTCGGCCGGTCAGAGCCTCCTGGGGGGGGACTTTGTGAACAGCTTGTGTGCCGCGGCTGAGCCTGAGGTTTGCCAAGAACGGCCAGGGCAGGATATGAGCGGCTGAAAGCTTTTTATCCAAAAATACCCCACCTCAGCTGCCATGGGCAGGGCTGTGTCAGTTAAGGAGGGGGGGGGGGGGCTTGTTAGGAGCCTTATTACACATGTTCAATGCTGCTTGATTTGCAGAAACACACACACACGTGCACGCACACACACACACACACACACACACACACACACGCTCACTCCTGACTGTGTCTGCGTGAAACTGTTTCTCTCTCTCTCTCTCTCTCTCTCTCTCTCTCTCTCACATACACACAGACACATGCACACACACACACCACACTGCTCTCCAGGATTCCTAAACTAGACAGAGTGCCACTCTCACTACAGTTAGATTCTGTCATTCCTCTGGCATTATTTTTACACTGATCTTCTTCTTTGTGTATGTGTGAGTGTGTGTGTGTGTGTGTGTGTGTGTGTAGGTTTTGCATTTTTCTTCAGAGAGCTCTTTTATCTCTTAATACACATCAACAGTGGCATAGCGCATGGCCTGCCAAGCCTGCTTTTGGAGATTACAGGGGGCTCTCTAAAATTCCTGGCATAAACACACTCATACAAACAAACTTACACACACATACACACACACACACACACACACATACATGTACAAGTACATCCTCTCAACACCCACACAAAATGACATGCATGCATGCACTCACAAACACACACACACACACACACACACACACACACACACACAGACACTGACAGACCCCACCACTGATACCCGCAAAGCAGATGCACTCAGTCCAGATGAGGTCCTCATCTGGCCCACATCCACATGGCTGTATTTGGGTCAGCCTCCTGCCCCTTCCTAAAAAGCTTGTCATGCTCACCTTTCAGGCCTTTCCTCTGGGGGAGGGGTTGGACAAACTGCAGGTAATTCTCTGCCTCGCTTCAACAGCGTCTAGTTTTTTAATGCGCTTACTCGAGCCTGGGAGTGCTGCGATGTGGATCGGATTAACGTGTCCAAGATAATTCATCACTTGGCTTTTATTTAAAGCTGATTGCAGATCAGCTCCACGGTGGACCCAACTACCTCTATGATGTGTCAGTGTGGATTCCAAACAGAAAATGCTCTTAAATGTAACACTCAGTCCAAATGCTAGTATGTTAATGATGGTGGCCATGGGGTTGTGTATGCTATGTCTTTTTACCAAAAGGGGACCAGGAAAGCCGAGGAATTATAGCATGAAGTCCAAATGCATTTTGGTGCATTTCATTCCAGTGTGGTTCGGGCAGCTAAAACACTGAGATTTGGGGTGTAATGGATTATAAATCTATATTTAAGAATATAATACAAGGAAAATCCAATTTGCTGCAGTGCTCTCTGTCCCCATCTCAAGCACACACAGCACACACACACACGTTCACAGAGACAAATACACACGTTCACACACACTGCATGGTTCCCAGATTAATCCGCTTTGTGTAATAAAGTGGTGATGATGACATTATCTGACATTTCTAAAGAAGGCCAGATTTCTACAGTCCCTGTGCTATCTTACTGTGAACCATCACTGCCAGTGAGTTAATCCACACACTGAGGCTAAAGAGAGAGGCTCGCCTCACTCGATGTGTGTCTGTGTCTGTGTGTGTGTGTGTGTGTGCGTGTGCGTGTGTGTGTTTGTGTGAATGTCAGTGTCAATAGGGTGAAGTTATTTGAGTGTGAGAATGAGAGTGTGTTAGAGAGATAGTAAGATAGTCAGAAGACATTCACATTTAAAAACATAATTGAAAATAATTAACATAATTAAAAACAAACAAACAAAAAAAACCCTAAAAATAGTCAGTCTAATCTATCGGTAAAATCCATGAATTTCCTAAAAGAACTGCACTCATTGGAGAGACTGTAGGATGTAGATAGATATAGATTGTCACTGTAATTCAGTGTACGGGTTGTGTTTGTTAGGCATTTGTGTGCTCTGTTTATGCAGCTGGTCTCTCTTCACTATAGCACAGGGTAAAGTGTAACAAATAGGACAATATTTGTCAATCGCGTACACACACACACACACGCACACACACACGCACACGCACACACACACACACACACACACACACACACACACACACTATAATTATTGATAAAGGTCAGCTGTCAAATGTTGGATGGGTTTGACCAGGGATGGCCAAACGTTTCTGTTTTGCAGGCCTCATAATGACAGATCTTAGCTGCCGAGGGCTAATGCAAAATCAAGAACAAGTTTTTAACCAGTTTCAATTGAAAGACTGACTACATGTTCACTCTTAGAACATTCTATGTGACGCTACACTGCATATCACTCAAACAGGACTATGATGTGGGATGCACATATAATATTAGATTAAAGTAACAATGGGCCACATTACATTTTATTTTTCAGACTTTATGGCGGGCCACTTGAAAGAGAGCAGTGGGCCGTTGTTTGGCCACCTCTGGGTTAGACATTAAAATGATGGTGTAGAGTAATTATGATCTGCCTACCCACTAAGATTTATAACTATTTAATAATGATAACAGGATGAGCACCGAGCTGGAGGCTCAGCCGTCATCCCTTATGGTGTCTCTGCAGTTTCAACATCCTAATATCACAAACGTTTTTTTAGATGTTTTTCATTTTTCAGGTATTCAGCCATTGAGTTCCTCAATATAGCTTACATAACATATTGTGTCTTTTTATTCGTTATAAAAGATTAACTCTAAATTTTAAAAGGATCAACTAATTTTTGCAGTATACCCTTGTAAGTGTAATTTAACCACATATGATTAGATATCCACCCAAGGAAAGGAAAATACAATTACAGCCGAGCTTACTTGTGTAAACATTTCTCCAGCTTCTATTCAATGCACAGCATGTCCAATTTATATCATTAAAGACTATCAAAGCCCCAGCTGCTTATAGTAATGAATGTTTGCTGATAAGGAAGCAAAATACACAGAAAAAGAAAT
>PYXC01002508.1:3322500-3330000 GCA_015244755.2 Tenualosa ilisha | reverse complement strand
CGTGTGTGTGTGTGTGTGTGTGTGTGTGTGTGTGCCAACTCCCACCTCTCCTCACACTTACACAGGCACACACACACACACACACACACACACACACACACTTTCTTTTTTACAGCCTCCTCCTCTCCTTGTGAGGCGTCTCTGGAGCCTTGCCTTTCAATTGTAGGAGATTACAGGAGCATTGCAGGACTTAGTCCCACGGAGGATCTTTTTTTATTAATATTTATATGCATATAAAGCATGAAAGGTCCAGGGTAAAGTCAGAGGTGCCTGTCGAACCCATTCTTGTTTGGATTACATGAGTAGAGACGGCCCCCTTTTTCAAACACACACACACACACACACACACTTAGACACATGCATACACACATACACACATTCTTGCATATACATGTGCCCAGACCTCGAGAAATTTAGTATATTCACACAAAAAAGACTCACACACACACACACACACACACACACACACACACACACACACACACACACACACAACAGGTTACATATTTAACGGTTGTGTGTAGCAGTAGAGGTGAATAGTGATGATAATGTATCATGTTGTTTGTAATTGTACGAATGTCTGTTTGTGTGTATAGCTGTGTGACTCATGGTGCAGGGTGTTGGGATGACTGGTACAGTGGGGAGGTGTGTCGGTGTGTGTATGTGTGTGTGGGTATGGGGTGTAGTGCTGCCCATGAGAACACAATACTATTACACCCCTGCAGGAGCGCCTTCGGGGGGAGTACCTAGTCCTCCGTAAATAATAGATAACCAAATCCTCTGAAAACACAGTCATCCACATCACACAGGACCTGCAGATAACACCACACACACACACACACACATACATACACCAATGTCCAGTCATTGTTACCTCTCCATTATGGCACATTGGGGAAGGTTAACACAGGACAGTCATAGACAGAGAAAGAGTAAGAGAGAAAGACAGAGAGAGAGAGAGAGAGTAAGAGAGAAAGACAGAGAGAGAGAGAGAGAGTTTTGGTATCGCTGTTATTCTCATGACTAGAGTGGAATCAGGAGTTGCACACAGGTAATCTACAATGACCAAGAAAACTAGGTTCCATGATATATCTAAATGCCATAAGTGGTCTTATAAACTAGTAATTACATATTAGTTAATGATATTAGTTACAATATGTCACAAATGCATTAAAGTCACTGCCTTTGGTAACTTAGTAAAGACTTAGTAAGCATTCAGAGTATTGCTTTGTTTTTGTTTCTTTTGTTACCTGTTAGATGCAGGAATGTTTTGCTGTGAAATGTGCTTATTATGTAAATGAAAAAATCAGCAAGTTTTCTCCTGAGTGTTAGATGGCTCTGTTAGATGATTGCCTCGTCGCTTATGGCATTCCAATGGGTCAGACATAAAACCTTTTTTTTTTTTTACATATTCACATCACTGTTTCATATTTGCTGTCAAATATCGTCCTTGAGTAATCACAAACAATTCGGTGGCATTTGAAGTGGAATGTTTTCTTTCAGGTGCCCATTCCACCACCACCATCACCAAACAATAGAACAACAGAACCACAAAGATTTTTTTTCTAGTCTCTATACCTGCAGATGCTTTCATAAGCAGGCACTATCTAATTTTGTCATCTGATTACTAATGCTGAGAGCACAATGTGATTATGACAAATAAACCTTCAATTTGTGAGAAAGAAACAAATAAACCAACAGCAAATATTCTTGATTTTTTTTTTTTATAAATTCCAACACAACAGAAAGACATTTATCATGCTCAGTATTCCAGAGTCTTGGGCTTGTTTGCTTTCCTACTTAAATCAAAGGTTTATGTTGTAATGTTTTTAATAGGACATCTTTTTCTACCTCTGTGAGGGAACAAAGTCTCTTTCTGGACTATTGAGATCAATGTGAGTGCGTTAGGAGAGCTTCTGCATGGTGGAGTTCTGCTGATAGTTCCATATGAGTGTGTCTGGAGCCGTGAAGGACCGATGTCCCCAGGACACTCTCTCCCTGATAAACACAAGAGCTCCTTAGAAAGAGAGTGCTTAAAGAGTGAATCCATCAGGACCAAATAACTGCCTGGGAAAACACACACACACACACACATACACACACACACACACACACACACACACACACCTCTGCTATTCTTCCTGTTTTGCTTCATTCTTTTCCCACCCTAATGGTCTCTTTCTCATACTCTCTCTCTCTCTCTCTCTCTCTCTCTCACACACACACACACACACACACAAGGGAGTATCAGTGGACTGATGAACCATACAGGCCTAATTAAGGACAGCCTCTCCCAGTAGACACCAGCTCAGCACCCACATTGCCTCTGTTCACACACACACACACACACACACACACACACACACTAGGACAAACAGAAATATACACAAAACCCACACACACCACACTCATGCACACTCAAACACACCACCCACACTCAAACACACATGCAGCACAAATAACAAACACACTTACACACAGAGATTTGCATATTGTATGCAATAAATGCAGACACATTCACACACTGTGCATACATTTTATAACATCTGACAGCATACATATGCACAAACACACACACAGGCACACAAACACACACACACACACACACACACAAAGGCCCTAGCATGACTGCCCCTGACACAGATAGTCCCAAACAAAGGCAGCATTAGGCACTAACAGTAGCAGATTATAGCTTATTAAACGCTTGGCTGTGCTCGCGTGTTTGCTTTTGTGTGTGTGTTTTTGCCCTATTATCATTCAAGGTATTTATTGTTCTCGCCTTTAAGCTCAAACCTAATTGTGTGTTTAATTATTTTCCCACAAGAGAGTGTGTGTGTGTGTGAGAGAGTGTGTGTGTGTGTTGGGGTGTGTGTTAGTGGGATTCCCATCGAATCTGCGACAGCTAAGCTATTTTGATCACCTCTGCATGCATGCGAGTTGTCAACTTCTCATTAAGAGTTTAGCCGATTACAAGGGAAAATAGAGCAGACAGGAAGACAAATGCCATTTACCCCAATCTAGTTATTCTTCCAGTGACTGGATCAAAAGTGATATGATATTTGCTGGGGGGACAGAACACACAAGGGATTGGTTTGTGGAAAAAGAGCGAATCTGTATCATACTGCTGGTGTTGTGTGTATGGACGTGTTTATGTGTTTGGGACATGACTGTGTTTCTCTCTCTCTCTCTCTCTCTTTTTCTCTCTCTCTCTCTCTCTCTGTGTGTGTGTGTGTGTGCGTGTGTGTGTATCATCTGGATGTTGTTTTTTCTGACCTCTCTCTCTCTCTCTTCTTCTCTCTGCAAGTGAATGCCTTTGTTTACATGATTTTGTGCGGGTGCGAGTTTGTGTTTGTGCAGGGTTTTATTTGAGTGTGTGTGTGTGTGTGTGTGTGTGTGTGTGTGTGTGTGTATGTGTGTGTGCGCATGTGTATGCGTGAGTGTGTGTGTGTGTGTGTGTGTGTGTGTGCGTGTGTGTGTGTAAGTGTCCCCTGTGTGTGCCTAATTAAAGTTGGTCCAGAGCAGAGCAGTTGTAGCAGTGGTGGTGGTGGTGGTGGTGTATTGGAGGCAGTGTGATGGATGGTAGCTACACGCGCTGGTGCTGCTCACACTTGTTCTCCCTGACGTATCGGTAGCCACGGAGACAGGGTGGAAAAAAAAAACATTCCATCACTTTGGATCTGATGGAAGGCCCATATTGTAGTGGGTGTGAGCAATCTGAAATCTTGGAGGATAGAGAAGACATGAAGTTTGGTGTGTGTGTGTGTGTGTGTGTGTGTGTGTGTGTGTGTGTGTGTGTGTGTGGTGTCTCCACACCTGACAGGCCCATAGGCACACTTCCATTTCATCCTGCAATACCTGCAACCCCTCTCTTACCAACAACCACCCCCACTCCCAGTCTGCAGACTGCCAGGTTTGATCAACATCCGCCAAGACACACACACACACACACACACGCACACACACACACATTCACATGTATGTTCGGGCTATACACACACTTCAACCCAAAAGGAACTCCTCACACATCCTCACCTCTCACACTTTCCTTTCATCTTGCTCTAAGCATGTGTGTGTGTGTATGTGTGTTTGTGTGTGTGTGTGTGTGTGTGACAAAGACAGACAGAGGGAGACAGAAAAAGCATGGGGTGGAAGAAGACCCAAGGACCTGAGCTGTCAGCTCCCCTCCCCCCTCCTTCCAGACACACACACACACACACACACACACACACACACACACACACACACACACTCACTCACACTCCACCTCACCATGCTCTTGTGGAATATAGCTTAGGCCTCCGCATTGATTATCAGCACACATGTTGTGCCCTACAAAGCGTGAAAACTGCCAGTGCTGCAGGTGCTCTCTCTCTCCCTCTCTCTTTCTCTCTCTCTCTCTCTCTCCCTCTCTCTCTCTTTCTTTCTCTCTCTCTTTCTCTCTCTCTCTCTCTCTCTCTCTCTCTCTCTTTCACCACCAGCACATCAGCATGTTTGTGTGTAAAAACTGTTTTCCAGATAACCACCATATTAGTTCATGCACCACCATATTACAGCAAACGCCAGCTAGAAGCCAAGCACCATATAGATTATATATATATATATTATATATATATATATATATATATATATATATATATATACAGTAGATAGAGCTCAGTTTTTCCAAAAAAGCAATATCTTGCTCTCTCTCCAAGGATGTCATGCCTCTCCCCTAATTCACCATTTTTATCTGGGTAATACATTTGGCATCAGGCCCTCTGGTCCTTGGCAAAAGGCCTACAGAGAGACAGAGGGGAAAAGTCATATTTGTATAAAGGCATAGGTGGTCTGGAGAGACTGTGTGTTTGCTGTGTCTTATGTAAACCCTCTGATGGATTCCCTTGCACAAGCTGATATATGTGTTGGCATTACCACAGACCAAAGGTCTTTTTCAGTTTGCCAAAATAATGGTAGAAGAATAGAGAATATTTTGGATTTATTTCTTTGTAGCATAGCAACCGGATAGCGTTGACACACACATACACACAGAGACACACACACACACACACACATAGAACAGTCACTTAAGAACTGAAAATTAGTCTTGAGGAAAGATTGGGGAAAGAAGCTGTGTGTATGTGTGTTTCAAGTCCTTGTGTGTTCATGTGAAAACATTCAGTCTAAAAAAGGTGCTGTTGCTGGGAAAAGAAGCAAAAAAAAAAAAAACATCGATGTTGCCAGGGCTCAGTTCAGTTTTAAGGAAAACCTGTTTTTGCCAAAGGCATTAAGCATTAGGCATTAATGTACATTACACTTAAACAGATATCTCTGTTTCAAATCGTTGTGATGGCCCTTTTATTGTTGTTTTGTTTTGTTTTTCGGAGGAAGTGACATAGTGTAAGTCAGTATGGACAAGCTGTCCATTCACATAAGTATATGACTGTGTGGCTGGAAGATGTTTTTTAGAACTGATTCAATCAGCAAATGAGGAATCTGCTGAATGTTGGGACACTGTTGAGTCCAGCTCTTTAAAAACATGATTTGGCATTCTTGAATTCCCCACTGAAAAAAAATATCTGGCACCAAACACACACACACGTACACACACACACACACACATGCATAACACGTGTACACACACACACACACACACACACACGCACACACACACACACACACACACACACACACACACACATACACACACACACACAAGCATTCCTAACGTTCTAACGTTTCCAAGGCTGCCTTCAGTGCCTCTACACACACACACACCACACACACACACACACACACATACACACACACACCTCCCCCAGAGGCTAGTAAAAAAAAAAAGAAAACCCTCTCCCATCTGAGGTGTCCCCACCCCCTCCAGTTTCATTCACAAACACCCAAATGATTCAGCGGTTTCATAAATGGACATGAATCAGCGCTTTCATAAATGCAAGGATGAATCAGCTAAACAAATGAGCTTTTTTACCTCCCGGCGGGGAGAAACAACAAAAAAAAAGCATCTCCACCACCCATCCACCTCCGCATTCTATTCCCAGGTTATGATGCATAAATGCTTTTTCATAACAGTATATACCAGCGCTCTCCCCGCTGGCTTTCCTCCCTCTCGGCAGCCATGGGAAGGGAAGCCTAACAGTTGTTATTTGTTATGCTCTTTATCTCTGTCTGTTCTTTCTCATTCTTCCTTTATTCCTGTCTTTTTTTTTTACTTTTTTTCAACCACTCTCTAGTGATGCAAAAGCAGACAGGGCAACCTACCAGTTGTTGCTCTTTACGCTTTTCATTCATCTGTTCTCTCTCTCTCTCTCTCTCTCTCTCTCGTTCTTTCTTTTTATCTCTCTTTTTTGTCGTTGTTCTTGTTGTCTGGGTAGGCTGAATGCCGACTCGGCAACAGCATATGGCGGCTTGATGTTGTTAGCGTGTAAAGTAATCCCTCGCAGTATTGGGATGAAGACAACAAAGTGAGCGAGCGAGGGAGCGAGGGAGCGAGGGAGCGAGGCAGCGGAGGTGCGGGAGGATGAAGTACGGTCAATTTGCGGAGCGCGAGACCGGCTGGCAGACGCGTTTTCCGAGCCTGACACAGCAGCTGCTGCAGTGAAACATCTGGGTCCAGATGCCTCTGAGCATCCACTCTCAAACCTCATGCTCCCCTACGGGAATAAAAAGGAAGGCAGCTCTCTGGTGTGTGTGTATGTGCGTGTGTGTATGTGGTGTGTGTGTGTGTGTCTCTGTGTGTGTGTTTGTTGTGTGTGTGTGTGTGTGTGTGTGTGTGTCTCTGTGTGTATGTGTGTGTGTGTTTGTTTGTGGGTGTACACCAACATGATGATTACTTTATCAAACTTGTCAATCCATTTAAGGGCATCTACCTTTATATGTCTGTGTGTGTGTGTGTGTGTGTCTGTGTGTGTGTGTGTGTGTGTGTGTGTGTGTGTGTGTGTGTGTGTGTGTGTGTGTGCGTGTGTGTGTGTGTGTGAGTGAGTGTATGCCAACATGATGATTACTTTATCAAACTTGTCAATCCATTTAAGGGCATCTACCTTTATGTGTATGTGTGTGTATTTGTGTGTGTGTGTGTGTGTGTGTGTGTGTGTGTGCACGCGCACGCGTATGCCCTCTAATCTGACTCAGAGCCAGACGAGCAGGTGGAGGGGCACCAGTGTCTCTATTTTTCCCAGGCCAAATTACATCACCTCACACCTGTGTGTGTGTGTGTGTGTGTGTGTGTGTGTGTGCGTGCGTGTGTGTGTGCGTACATATGTGTGTGCGTACGCATGTGTGTGTGCACCTGAGAGAGTATGTGTGCAGTGAGGGGGTTGGACAGAGCTGTCCTCAATGTCTTCTCTGTCACACAGAGTAACGCTCCATGTTACTCATCTACCTTAAGCACTTCCTACCTCCCTCATGCCCCCCCTCTCTCTCTCTTTCTCTCTCTCTTTGTTCAACACACACCCAAAAGGGATAAAATTGTCCCATTTCTGCAATATTAACCACATCACCGCACACACA
>PYXC01002508.1:3307500-3317500 GCA_015244755.2 Tenualosa ilisha | reverse complement strand
TCATTTTCATAGCAATCATAAATGATGTCTTTGTCAGATTACAGACTACACAAAGCCCTTTGTTGCTGCTGTCTGTTACTGAAAAAACCAATGAATACATTCATTAAACTTCTCAAGCTTTTATAAATCGAACATTTTGTAAGTCTTTGATTTTCTATTCATTTCTTACTTGTTCAACTGGCATATGTAGTGTGTACCAGTTATGAATGACTTTGACAAAACCATGTTGATGAACATTCACCTTCGGCTTTGCCCAATAAATGCCACCTGAAAGACATCTGGGATGCCATTGTGTTTATCAAGAGTTTAAAAATCTTCAAAGATGCAAGGTCAATGTGTGTCTTCCTCCATAATAGTGGGAAATATAGGCTGCAGCTTTGAAGGTGTTTTTAAAATGTTTTGTTGGAGTCATTTTTGCCGAGCCTCTGCTGACAGTGTGAATGCATATTGTAACCGCTTTGCAATTTCGCACCCTTAATTTCACTAAAGATATTTTTTTTTCTTTCACAGTCAATGTAACTTAACTGCTGTTTCCATTATAGGCTATGAGTCTCTCTGTGCTTGGTGAGTGTCTCATGGTAATGGCTCTCTATTGCTGTGCATGAGTGGTTTCGAGCACAGCATACCTACCTGGCTCCCAGTGACAGAGGGGAGATTTTCTACACTTAAGGCCCATAAGCCGGCCTAGCATATCCCTCAGCTGAGAGAGATGCACATTAGACACTTTTGGTGTGTGAGTGTGTGTGTGTGTGTGTGTGTGTGTGTGTGATCAATGGTACTTCTGTTGGTAGAAGGATGTATTACTTTAAATCATGAGATTCCCCTTGAAAACTCAAATATATAGTCCTTCATTTAGTTCACTTTGTTTAGTGTGATTTCTCTGGATGTGTTATTTGTGATTTGTCTCTTTCATGTCCTATAGGGATTTTTAGGGATTTCATTATCTTCCTTGTTAGAAAAAATGTTGTCTATATTGTGCATTTTCTTTTGAATGTGATCCAATGTTTATAGGAGGGAAAAAAAGAAAATGTAGAGACAAAACGAAATCACAGAACTTCTACACATAATTAAATTGTTTACTGATTAATTAAACAAACTTAATTGTTCGTAATCAACTTGCTCTTGAAGTTATTGCATCAAGCCAACACTTCACATTAAGTACTTGAAAATAACACTTGCGATTTCACAGTGACATTGTCCTCAACTGATACAGACTGTTTTTTTACGCAAATCAACAACACTGCCACAACTTTCTTATTGTTATCAACCTAGAGTCTGCAAAACCAAGACAACAGCATTGCTGTTCTAAAGCAGTTTAAGATTGTATTTGTTCCTGTAGTCTGTCTGTGTCCCTTTAGTTCTTTTTGTCTGTATAATGCATTTAGTCAAGGGCTTTTTAGCCTGGGTTGGGAGTAGATTTATTGAGAGGTTGGGCTTCATTGACTTAGATCTGACTAAATGGGCCCACAGTGTATTTTTCTTACTTGTGTGTTGTTTTCGGTCCGTATTTATTCTCTGCTAGATTGCCATGGACTTGTTCAGCTGTCATATTATTTTGGGGGACTGTTCTGACAGCTTCATTTTGAGTGGTGTTGTCTGTTTGTGTCTAAATACGGGGTGTTCTTGTTGGTTAGCGCTACTAAAGTTTACTGGCAAGTTTCTCTCTTTGTTTGGAGCATCGGTGACTATCTTACTGCACTTTAACCAAGACATCTATAGAGATGTGCTGTGCTGCATGTATTTGTCATGAGAGATAATTGTCTTTGTTTTCTACACTGGCCTTTCCCACCTCTAAAATTTAAGTTGTGTGTGTGTTTATTGTTTATGTCGTGCATGTCTGTGTGTGTGTGTGTGTGTGTGTGTGTGTGTGTGTGTGTGTGTGTGTGTTTGAGGTCACTGAGAGGTTATTCAGCATGCCTCTAAGTGGGGGGACAAGTCCCAGCCTGCGTGTGTCACTGTGAGTGGTAGATGGCCGTCAGACTGTGATTTGAGTGTGAGAAACTGATAAGAAAAAGGCCAAGCAGGGGGTAGCATTCTGCCAGTAAGAGACCGCTTCAATACAAACACTGCACATACACGTAAACACATATATTCAGACACTGACAGACATTCACACACACACACACACACACACAGACACACCCAGACACACACACACACACACATACTCACAGGTCACAATGCTTTTGAGGGAGTTTTTTATTCCCCCTCTTTTTTTTATTTATGCAATTTCAAAGGCTGTGGATAATGTTTTACCACTTCAAAAGATGTTGCTCACACATACACACAGACTCAAACAGATTTTATTTTCCCCTGAAGTCTTGCGCTTTCAAAGCACTTTCTGAAATGACATACTTTTGAAGGTTAACAGAGAGTCGAGGAAAGCGTTGACTACATGACGGAGCTATAAAGACCAGCTGTACCCAAACATTTCACTAAACAGAACAAGGAAATGATACCCCCTAAGCACACATACACTATAGCATATGTAAACAAGGCCTGGACTGACGGACAGCCTGGCCATTAACTAGTATAGCGCTCTTTTTTGCTTGTCGAATTTTAACTGCGGAGCTGATCAACTACTTGAAGTGTTAAAAAATGAAGGCTGTTGCTGTTTTTCTTGGAGTTATTTGGGATGTGTTAGAAGCCCTGTCTGAGGCCGCTTTTATGTCAGTGTCTTGACGGCTGGGAGCACAGACAAACATATTTTGTCGTGGAACAGCAGTCGTGACTGAAAGAAGCGGGGGAGCGGCGCATGCATGGCATTGGGACTGAACTGGCTTTCTGGCTTGGGAGTAGTCCGAGTAGCCATGAGCCAAAAGAGTGTGTTTGTGTGTGTGTGTGTGTGTGCGTGCCCCTATCACCTCCATTTATCCAGCCTATTGTGGCCTTGCTTTTTAATCACACCCAGACTGGAGCGCTAAGCTGCTAGAAACACTTCAATCAGAGTGTGTTTTTGGTGTCAAATCCACTGGCTGAAAGCCAGAGTGGACACAGGAGAGCAGGAGAGTATGGAGGTAGAGATGACTAGTGTGTGTGTGTGTGTGTGTGTGTGTCTGTGTGGGCTGTTGTGAAGATGTTGTGGAAGATTGGCAGATAACACTGTGTGTGTGTGTGTTTGTGTGTTTGTGTGTGTGTGTGTTTGCATGTGTGTGTGTGTGTGTGTGTCTGTGTGGGCTGTTGTGGAGAGGTTGATGGAAGATTGGCAGATAACGCTGTGTGTGTGTGTGTGTGTGTGTGTGTGTGTGTGTGTGTGTGTGTGTGTGTGTGTGTGTGCGTTGATGAAATAAGAACATAAAAGGAAGAAGGAGAGTCACTAGTAAATTGACAAAATGCCACCAGCACACACAAAGCAGCTCAATTCAATGGGACAATTCTGGTCATTCTTTTTGGTGTGTGTGTGTGTGTGTGTGTGTGTGTGTGTGTGTGATGTATAATGTATATAAGCATGCTGTGATTGACTGGTTATTTCCATAAAGGAATAAGTGGAGAGCAGTGCTAAGGTAGGATCAACAGAGGAAATGCTCCTCTTTCTAGCCTCAGTGTATAGCAGATCTAATTCAATTCAAAGCACTTTACATTGAAAGTAATTTGAAACATCCCTCTCTTAAGAAACTGCCTTTAATGGCCAGATTTTATTCATTATATTCTGTATGAATAATGCTGGAAACCACTGAATTCTCCTCCAGAGTCAAGCACTATTTAATGCTGTTTGTGTCATCAGTAATGGACATCTCTTGCATGAGTGACCACATCTCATTTCTCTGGTATGTTTGCTCTATATTCCTCCATCCTACTCATAGTCCTTGTGGTCTTGTTTTCAAAATGAAAGACTTGGGAATAAGAAAAGGAATGGCACACTTCCGGATGAGATGCTCCTCCTTCATGTTCACCTCTCTCTCTCTCTTTTTTTCCATCTTCTCATCTCCTCCCTCTGCTTACTTTCACAATTTCTCCACCTTCTTCTGGACTCTTCTTTGCATAGACTCTCCACCCATCTCACGTCACATGTGTTATCCATCCTCTAAAGTCCTCATGAGGCTGTCGCTACCTCTTCTCCTCTCCTCACTTCTCTGTCTATTCTCTCATCTCCTTCTCTCCCCTCTCCCTTCCTTTCCTCTCCTCCTCACTCGTTCACTTTTGTCTCCTTTCCTCTCTCCTCTCCTTTCATCTCCCGACTCTCTCCTTTCCTCTCCTCTCCTGACTCTCTCCTCTCCTCTCCTCTCCTCTCCTGACTCTCTCTCCTCCCCTTGGCCTCCGCTTAGTGCGCGCTCAATTACTCTGTTCTTCTGGAGCACGTGCCGCCACTGTCAGACCTGTGTAATGACTTTCTGATTATCTGTCTGTCCATGATGAATTAGATGGAAATGTACCAGTGCGGCCAACCAACAGCGGACGTGTGTTGTATGTGTGTGTGTGTGTGTGTGTGTGTGTGTGTGTGTGTGTGGGAGTGATGAGGTGGGCTGGCGGTGGCAGGGATGGGGGAGGTAGGGGTGTGTGTGTGTGTGTGTCGGGGGTGGGGGTGTCATGTTGGCAGGACTCCAGGTAGCTTCTCCTTTCAGCCCGAGGGGGAAAGTCTGCCCGCAAGGTATAGAGGGAGGGAAGGGGAGGGAGAGCAGTATAAACAGCACTACAGGGCATGCTGAGCATTGGTGTAGCAGGGTGTTGACAGCGCTTAGGGACTGGCTGTGACAGGTAGTGACAAACTTGATTGTGGTGCTGAGGTGGTGGAGAGCAGCACTGTGGCAGGGCCTGTCTACCCTCTTGCACACGCAAGGATATATGGAGACTGAGGAGGCAACAGGCCCGCCCTTTAGACAGGAGCAGACTGCATAGACATATACACATAGGGTTCACATGAAACAACACGTGTGTGTGTGTGTGTGTGTGTGTGTGTGTGTGTGTGTGTGTGTGTGTGTGTGTGTGTGTGTGTGTTTGACAGAGTAAGAGAGTTAGATGTGTGGGTCTGGTCCTGCTGTTTACACAGCCCAGTGTGATCTCCAGGCTCATCCATGTGTGTTTTTTTTTTATTATTAAATCATCCTTACATACATGCAGGCAAGCACACACACACACACACACACACACACACACACACACACACACACGTACACATTGGCATGTGTCTCCTCTGGCTCAGCTGATGCATGGACCAGAGCGGCAGTGACAGTGGCTGTGCCATCCAATTATGGGCAACAGGCACCTCAGTGTCCTACAGTCCCTTGCGATCTGTCAATCAAAGCACTCTCTCTCTCTCTTCTCTTTTCTCTTCTTCACCCTCTCAGAACCACGATGTCCATGCGCACTCTCATTTCAAAGCACTCAACTACACACACACACACACAACGCACAATCACTTCTGAAATCACACAACCAACTTAAAAACACTTCTCACGCTACTCATTTGCCCTGACCACACACTCTTTTACGTACACTCTTTCATGCACACACACACACACACACACACACACACACACACACACAGACACACTGTAATGACATTCTGATTAGCAGCAGAAATGAGTGATGAAATGACTGTGTGTGAAAAAAATGGGAGGACGCACAGAGCCATTTGGCACAAATTGGGGGTGGAAGAACAGAGTGAATGTGTGTGTGTGTGTGTGTGGGGGGGGGGGGGGGGGGTGGCAAGAGAGAGACTGATACATTGTTGAGAAGAGAGGAAATGTTCTGCCAGTGTAAATGCATGAAATTACATTGTTGGCTTTAATTGACCCCATTCAAGCCATCTATTAAAGATGAGACAATAATTGGACAGACCCTGGAAGGGGAAAAAACAAAGCTTATCCACAGACAATTTCCATGAAATCAAGTGGACCCCATTGCCATTAAAACCCTGTTTTGTATCTTCAAAGCCAGCATAATTGGAGTTAGCTGTGCTTTCAAAGGAGACGTTCAACTACTTGGAAGACTGAATGCAAGGGGTTTGTTGCCTGCATTGTCAACATGAGTTTGTCTTTCCTTAATCATGTTTCCTGGGGAGTAGAAGATGAAATGCTGAAAACACGGATTCAGGCGAAGCCGAAAGACTGGATGATAAAGATGTGTAGCCTACGGGACGGTTGAGCGGTCTTCTGTCACGTCTGGTCTGAAGCGTTGAATTGTCTCGTCCATGCGCTCAGAGTTACTTGCTAAATTAAAAATAAATGCCTGTCTAGGTGGCTTGTTACAATGTTATGAGAAAGGAAGACCTTTTAAAAGGAAAAAAAAAGAGGTGAAGAAAAAAGAATGACTTGTAACACTGTTTTAAATAGCCTATTGCATTTAAAAGACATGCTGTCCTTAGACTCATCACTTTTAAATTGTGCTTGAAGGGGTATCTAATTCACTGCTTTCATTTTCTTGCCTAGTCATTAACGGCACCTCAATACCTGGTTTTGACAACCCTCCATAAGGACTACTTGTTTGGAGCTAGAACTGCCCACCATTGTTTGAGGCACAATGGGCTCCTTAATCACAGTCTAAGTCAATGAGAGTATTTTGGAAAGGAGAACAAAAAAAAGAAAGAAAGAAAGAAAGAAAGAAAAGTGCATTGTCACAATAGACGAGTGCGAAGTGACAGCCAAGTCGCTCCTGCACAACCTCTGCTGTTGCTGTCGTCGGCACCATCTATCTCCCATCAGCATGTGCTAGATGGCCTCACTGTTTTCGTTTAATAGAAGACCGGCACTCAGATCCATCACCTTAATTAATATTTTTTAAGCATTAACGCTCTCAAACTTTAACAGATGTCATTGTCAGAGAGGGACGCCGAGCCTCGTAGGCTTTAATTAGCCTGTTATTAATGCTGAGGGGGTGGAGGGTGGACAGATGCAAGTGGTCCATTAGGGGTGGGGGGGGGGTGTTGGAGAGGGTGGAGGGAGAGAGGACGGGGGTGAGAGATTGAGGGAGGGGAGTGGGTGCGAGAAATAAAGAGAGAGAGATAGAAAGAGAGAGATGGGGGAGGGAAAGAGACCGAGTGTGTGAGAGGGAAGAGCCAGTGAGGAGGAGTGGGTGTGTGAGTGTGGACTTTTGGCTGTGTCCATGAATAACTCACACTCACCGAATGTGTGCCAAGAGCTGTTCTATTGTGCTGAAACACCTCGGACTGGGCACAGCTCACAGTTCAGAAGTACTCTTGTGTTTGTATGTGTGTGTGTGTTTGTGTGTGTGTGTGTGTGTGTTGTATATGGCAGTATAAACCCTTTATCTCATTGGATTTGTTATACAATGAAGGTCTATGATTTCACATTTGTGTTTGCACTTTCTGTTGATCACTAGCCAATAGGATTATCTGTTTAAAAAATTATGAAGGGTTAGGCCCATATTTCTTTTGCACATATGTATCCTAAACATCAATAAACATCTTCATCACTAATGCACAGACCTGTCATCAGATTAGGTTTTTTAAGTAAGTTAGTCCCCTGTTTGTCTGCCCTACAGTAGCATTATAGTGCGATCCTAGCTCACCCTCAAACTCTGCTACGCAATAGTAATAGTACATTTAGCTTGCTAAGCTAAGCCTACTGGAGCCATAGCTCTAGCCATATGGCTCTTTATGTTCTGTCATTAGCTCCAGATTCTCTTAAAAAAAAATGCCTTAATTAGACACTCTCAGCCTCTGGCACTCAGCGAGCTGCTCACCCCAGTGTGAGAGTGGTTGCTCACAGGGCCACAACACTATGGTCTCATCATTGGATTTCAATTAGCCTCATCTGGGGGCTGTTTCTGTGTTTCTGTAGGCTACTTAAGTGCAGAGGGTTGTGCTGATAGCTCTGATGATCTGATACAGGGCACTATAATAGGCTACATTATAAGATGAATAAATACATGAATGAATATCTCAGATCAATGATGTAACTCCTCTTTTGTAGTTTTGTAGATATTCTTGATTTGATCACTTTAATCCTGTAGCTAATTAACAAGCTAAATATCAAACATGCTAGTTAATGTCAAAGATTGCAATGGAAAACATAGTTAAAGTATTTCCTTTCTTTGACATTGGAATTATTTACGCCAGCAGTTTTTGAAGGAAATACATTTTTTGGCAAATATAGAACAACAAATTAGATGTTTCAGATAGTCTTTAATTCAACGTAACAGCAGTCTTACGCAACATCCTTGTCATTTGTAACAAAATTATGGATGTTTCATGCGGCAAACAGACGCACCATCTTTCGTTGTGTGTGTGTGTGTGTGTGATAGGGCGAGCAGCACACTGCTGCATGTTCGAAAACAGCCTCATGTTCATTCATTCTACCCTAAAACAGGCTTGAATTAGCGGTACTGAAGTAATCAAAAGTAATGCAAACAAAAGAGACAGACTAAAACGTCGATATGTGTTGGTATCACGTTCCACATTCAGACTAAAAACAGCGTTAATAATTTTCTTTATTAAATGTCCTTGCATTAACTTTCCAAAAGTTCCCATATTAAAATAATGAGTAGCTTACCTAAATCCTTAGCTCTTCCCTGAATCCTATCCAGTTTCAAAGTAGCTTAGCTTACTCTTCTGTTTGATTTTCAGTGGAAGTTCAAGTTTGGTTCATTCCAATAGAAAACTCAAGTTCTGCATCTCTACTCCATCTTCTAACATGGACTCCCTAACTCACTCAAGTCAGGACACCAGCCATTGGGTGGATACAAGTTTAGTTTTTACAGTGACGTTCACCTGCCTCATGACTACAGTCATTAACAAACATTATCAGACTATTATGAACATTATTGTCAGACTTCTAAGGCTTTCTGAATGCAATAAAACCCTTTGAGTGTATTTATAATGGTTAATGAGTACCACGAGTGTTACCCAATCTTTTTTTCTTTGACATCCCTTTCTTTTTTTTCTCCATTTATCAAGAATTTACACAATGAAGTGTCACTTGAGCAGTAATGAAATAAACCGTGATATACCAGCCTAGTCATTCTAGCCCAGCGGTGGCCAAACTTTTCTGGTTACGGCCCACGTCCTAAAACATCTAAGCTGCCAAGGGCCAATGCAAAATTAAGAGCCTAGTTTTTAACCAGTTTCAAGTGAAAGCTCAACAGCAGGCTGTCTAATACTACACTGTTTAATGATATAATTAGCAAACATGTCACACCAGTCCTAAAAATTATGTCAATCAATGGATGTATAATAATAGATTAATGTAACAATAGGCTACTACATCTAATTTCTTGACTTAATGGCAGGCCGCATGAAAGCGAGCAGAGGGCAGCAGTTGGCCCCCAGGCCTTAGTTTGGCCACCCCAGTTCTAGCCTTTTATAAAGGTTATACTGATGTGTTATTTTATGAAGGCTATAGACGTGTTTCAAACCTCATTTTTCATCTTACTGCTTTTGTTTTTCCTTGAAATCCTTCTCATGGTTCTCGAACTCTTTAATCATGTCTCAGTGGCGATACAGGAACTCATATTGTCTCTTATTGACGGTGATGACAGTAACCTTGCAGCCATTGGGCACAGTCTGCTTGGTGTCCTAGAAATGAATGTCATAGTAGCTGTTGCATTCCTGGAAAAGGTTTTAATTCTATTTTCTCTCAATAAAAAAAACAACTATATTTGTCCTGGCCTCAAAATAATCAGGACTCACTCAGCTCTCTTTGTGTGTATGCCTCTGTGTCTGTTTTTGTGTGTGTAGTATTTGCTTGTTTGTGTGTGTGTGTGTGTGTGTGTGTGTGTATTTGTGTTCGTGTGTTCATCTCAGTTCATCTCAGAACTTTCACCTAAAATCTTCCTCTCTCTTTCTTTCTTTCACTTTCTCTCTCTCTCTATTTTTTCCTCATCCATTACAGTTAGTGCCACTCTTCACCTTAGTCTTAAGACATTTATGAAGAAGGCTTTTGAGGGACCCTAAAAAGAGAGAGAGAGAGTGAGAGAGAGAGAAACAGTATGCTCAAGGTTTCAAAGCGAGTCTGTATAAAACACCCTCTCCACAGTCACCTAGCTCTCACAGAGACGAAGCAATGCCTGAAAATGAGGAGAAAGATTCCGTTCAAATCAGGGA
>PYXC01002508.1:3292500-3302500 GCA_015244755.2 Tenualosa ilisha | reverse complement strand
GATACACACACCAAACTCCACTTGCCTGTCGCAGAATATGTAGCTATGTTTTGGTGCATTGATGCGTTAGAGTCAAACTTGTCAAAGTTGTTTCAGTTGTTCTGAAAAAAAAAAACTCAAGAATTTGTCTCTGCCTTGGTCTCACAATATTTGGACTCCTTTTAGAGCCTTTTCTGCTCTTCCAAAAGCCACACAGTTTTTATGGTAACACTTTCTATGAACCCAGTATTCATAAAGCATAAACACATTCATAAAGGGTTATAATGCACTCATAAAGCATCATAACTAATGAAATAAGTGTTCTTAACTGTTTATACATTCTAAAGACTCGCATATGGACTATGCATAAGGAATTATAATGTTATCATATAAGCCTTTACAACTTGAAGTGTCACAAAGCATTATAAGGCTTCAATTTGTTAATTGTCATTTTATATGTCCAACTCCTCATGCCAAATAATGAGGAGTCACAAGTGCTTCATACATACTCTAAGTAAACTGAGATGAACACATAATTGACCTTTTGCCAGAATTTCATTGACGGGCGATCTGACCAATCAGAATGCAAAGTGGCTTCTAGAAAAATGCAACCTTTGATCCAACATCCCTAACAACAGTGAACTGTCATCTGCAGTAACTCTAACTGTAGTAGCTCTAATAACTCTAAACAATCAAGACCAATTTTATTGTTATGAATTTGGACCCCATTCCCAATTAACCTCATTTACAAACTAGGGGGACATGTTTTGGCTTATATCGCTTGATGTGTTTAGTGCATAAATGTGAGACTTGGCGTGAGGATGTACAGCCGGGTCTCTAACATTGCCTGAGTTGTTTCGTCTCATCGGTAATGTTGGTAATGTTGGCAATGTCGCGGCGGGTTCAAGCAGTCACACTTCCACAGTTTCTGCCAAGGAAATGCAGTCTAGTTACTAATGAAAGTCAATTAGGCACCAATACAGAAAGTAAGTAAAGAGGCATGTTTCCCTAGTCTAAAAATTATAAGGCTTTCTGACACTTTCAGACACAAATTTTAAAGGCTTATATAACATCATAATGCCTTGATGATGAGTACATAAATAAGTACAGTCATGAGAATGTATAAACAATTATGAATACTATTGTCATTAGTTATAAAGCGTGATGAATGCATTATAACCCTACATGAATGCATCTATAATGCTTTATGAATAAGGGGTTAGAAACTGTTACATATTTTTTTTTCCTTTGAAAACTGAACTTGAGAGGCTATGTTGGATAGAAAACTTTTGAGAGGGATCCATTTTGTCATTGCAAAACATTCGTAAATGTTATTGATCTCCTAACCCACTTCTTTCAGAATGCTCTTATTTGGCGAATGGACAAGCACAAATCTGAAATAAATAAATAAATAAATGGCATATGAGAGGCTTCATACATCACCGCTCCAATCGCTCAGCTGAGTTCCAGCCCACAACTTCCTCTTTGGCTCTCGAGAAGAAGACAGAGCGTCTGTTGTGGACATGGTTGCCATGGTGACAAGACTGAAGTGTAATGATGCTTCCACAGGCTTTCATTTAGAAATACACCCTATTGTCCAAAAAGCCTCTCTAGAGATAGACAGACAGCAGTGCAAGAGAGAAAAGGGGGGGGGAGGGTAGAGAAGGATAGGCCAAAGATACAGAAATAAGAGTTGATACGGTGGTGGGAGGACAGAGGGGCAAAGAGACGGGCACTTCATAACATGAGGCAGGACATCTTAAGACAAATATGAAGAGGCACTCTGTATCACTGTATCTACTAAAGCATCAAAAATAGCAGGGCCCCCTACCTCCCAAACAATTCAGAGCAGATGTCTCACAAGGACTTTGTTTGTGTGTCTATAAGCAGAGGGCACGGATGCACACGCACACACACAAACACACACACACACACACACACACAAACACACACACCTCCGTGTTCATATCCACATACCCATATCCACTTCCACCTCACTTAATACACCACGCAGGTTCTGCGGTTCTATAAGTTCAGTGATGAAAGAGGATGTAATCGAATGGTTGCCTATGCTCATGCTCCTTGGACGCACTGGCGCAAGAAACTGTAATAATATGCAGCCGTTATAAGCAGGTGTGCGGCGTGAAATGAATAATTAAGTGATCTTGAGCTGTTGTTTTTAGCTCACTCATAGCGTAATAAATGTGGGCCTGAAGTGGTCCCTTGCTGATGCTGTTTTAACATTGTAGTGAAAATGAGCTGTTTGCACTCCCACAGTTTGCACACTGTAGATCATGTGATGAACATGGACTACCAGCACATTTAGCACCTACGTGCGTACGTGCACACACACACACACACATGCTCACACACACACAAGCATACACACATACACATAATAGCATGTACACATGCAGCAACTTCTTAAACAGAGAGCTATGCAATGGGTAGCATATAGATGTTGTAAACACTATCTCATACATGAGCACACAGCTCACTACTACTGCATAGGGCTTTTTTTTAAGCTCTCAAAATGTTACCCATGCTCCATGCCAGTCCCATGGCTCATATAAGTTTTAGTACCCAGGACTTCCAAAGATTGTAAAAAGAGTAGTCGTGGGTCCAAATCTCATCTCACTACCACCCCACACCCACCCTCCACACACACACGCACGCGCACACACAAGCACGCCCACACACACACACATACACACACATGCATATTCCATACACTGTAAGAGGGACCTCAGCTCCTTGTTAAGGCTCTGGAATGTTCTAGCTGCCGACAGACCCCAGTTCTGAAGTGGTGGTGGCAACTCTGACACCAGAGGAGGTGAAAACTGCATGGCCCGACACAGGAAGTTACTGGTGAGAAAAAGCACAGCGGGGCTGATAAGGGAAGGATAAAGGGAGGTGAAGAGAGAAGAGGAGAGGAAGAGAGAGAAAAGAGGAGAGGAGAGGAGAATATAGCAGTGCAGCATGTCATCTCAGGTGTTAAAAGTGTTGGAGAGGAACGGTATTCGTTCAAGCGCAGGACTGGTCCCCAGACACTCAGGGTGGTGCTAGCGACACACCGGTCCTGATACAGACATTACAGATAACACATGTGTGGTGGAGGAATCAGCCTACACAGCTGTTACCACCTGCATGTTGTGGAAGACTGCTAAAACCGAGTCAGGTGCATTAGGTATAGAGCATATCCCTGTACATTACCATGGGAAGCGTTCAGATGACCAGAAAAAAAAAAAAAGAAAGTTACATCCACTTTCAAAAAATATGAAAAAATAATATGTTCCCATTGACCATTCTTGACCAATTTCTTTCATTAGATTGCTGCTTGGGTGTTTTTATTAAGTGTAAATGAATCATAGAGAAACAATCCAACTGGAGTTTGATTCATAAAATGGACCTCATCTGCATCTGTGTGTGCATTAGCATAACTTGAGGATAAAAGAAACCATTATACTGTTCGATTGCAAAAACTATTCCCAGAAATTCATTAAGTCTGGTCCTGGAACTATATTTTTTTTATTCAGTGAAGATCCCTGATAGAGTTCTGTTTTAGTCCATACCCCTTCAACCAGCCTAATCATGTTGTTGAAGTGTACTCTATTAGTGTGTCCATCTTAAATTTAGAGCAGAGTGCATCTTGTAAACCTTGGTCTCTTTGATCCTTTGTCTAATTGTGTTTTTTATGTGTATGGTTCACCAATCAAGCATTAAGAACCATGACAATTAAAGAGGAGAGAGGCAAGGACACTTGTGAAGAGGTAGTATATTACTACTGACCTGCCTCTGGGATTGGAGTGGACAGAGAACAGTAACAGACTGTAGTAGACAGAAAAGTAAGAGTAAAATAAATCTTTTTTTTACCACCAGGGTGGAAAATTGTCTTTGGCTCACCATCACATATAGCAAGCAGGGAGTGCACATTTTGCAAAAACACAGCTTGACAGACAGCAACACAGACAACAGACACAGAACGTTTGTGCAAAATGAAATAAAACAAAATGAAATAGCAACTATCAGTACCTGTGGATTAGTCACTTTATTGAGTTAAGAATGCTGATGGCATGCTGAAGAAAAGCCATCTCTCCATTGGGTATATGCAGCCAGACAGACGGACGGGAGGCAGACGGTGGACGTCAAGCCATAATGACAGAAGACATTCAGTCTCCCTCTCACAAAAGATGAGGGTGACGGCTGGAGAGAGTGACAAAGATAAGTGGACGGAGAAGTGGAGAGAACGGCAGGACGTAAATGGAGAGATGCGGAGCGAGAAAGAATGCGACTCAAAGAGGTAGCGTGAAAGAGAGAAGGCATCAACACAAGGAGGAGAGATTGTGAGAAAGTGAAGAGAGAAAGGGTTTCAAAATGAAAGAGAATAGCCAGAGAGAAGGGAAGGAGAAAAAAGACAGAAAGAATGGCAGAGAGTGAAAGCATAAGAGAGAAAGAAAGGTGACTGACACCACTCAATACAGAGGTAATGGAGACCCAGTCACATGAATGGGCCACTGTCTCTTCCTTCACAGGAGCCCAGCCACTCCTCATCTCTCTTTATATATTTATATAGCTTCCTACTCCGCCACGTCTGCTCCAACTGAATTAGCCAGGGCTGCAAATCAATCTCCAGTGTAATTAGCTGCTATCGACTAGGGCCCGCTCCGCCACACGGCTGGCTACGCTCTGCCCTGCTGCCCTTCCCTTGGCCTTCTGGGAAATGCACTTTTACGCTGCCCGACTAAGTAGGGCTCGGAACTCCGACTGAGGCAGTGGCTGACACATAAAAGTCAACAGGTCTCCTTCTACTCATCCACTCTCACAGTGAGGATAACATTAAGTTCAGGCACATTTAAACCCTAAAGCTGTGTACACGTTGCCAGAAATTCACTCATGACCTGTTGCCTCAAAAAAGATGTTTTGCATTGGAAGTGGTTGCTTTGCTTGCAAATTCTAAATTCCATAAACATTCCATGATCTCTTATCACTCGTCTTGTTTGAATGAGCCTTAAAGTACCAATTAAATTCAATCTGACCTTCAAAGTCACTCTGACATCACACCTACTTCAGCAGAAAATTCAATACCTGACTTTTCCGATGTGCAGCTAGATCTTTGATATTGCACTGTAACATTGTTGATCAGGTAGGTAGATTTGGACTAACTGGGGTCCTCCACCTTAGTACTAAGCTGCATTTAAAGTTGACACCGACAGACGTGAATATGAATTCTACCTTAGAGTTGCTTTAAGCTAGTGGTCCATGTGGGTTTGCTCTCAGCTGTGAAATGGCTTATTTTTAGACCCTCCACGGCAAAAGCAGTTACATTGCCCATGTTATTTTTGTTTTTTTTTTCGAAATTAAGTTATTGTATTCCTATGATAAAGCACAAGAGAAGCTTTCAAATGATGACAACATTGGTGAGCAAACTGCGGAGATAGCAGCGTTCAAAGTGTCAAATTGGGCAAAGGAAATACAGGAGAAATACGGCTGTGAAGTTTACTACCACTGTGATGTTATCTGTCCTTATGTTTGGGCACTGATACATGCTGAACATTACATCTCTGGGCTCAGCATGATCTGTGGACAATTTCTGTCAAACTCTGAGACATTCTAGTAGCCTCACAAGCCAGGCTATAACATCAAAATGTGTAGTCTGATCACAACCTATAGACCGAGCTCAAAGTAAAAAACTATATATATATATATATATATATATATGAATAAGATAAAAAAAAAAAATTAAAAGGAAATGGAAGTCAGCATCTCTTGCTCACTTGCTCATCTATATGGGGAAAAAAATCCTGCACTGTGATTAGATGGCCATCAGGGTTTATTTTTTTCTCTTTTAGTTGGGCTGCAAGGATGACTAAATGATTTGCTATCCTGTGTGATTGTGCTGATGTTCCAGGTACTTCTCCCTCATTAGTGGGGATGACGTGCGTATTACAGGGCCCACATTGGCAGACGAGTAAATTACCCACAACTCCTCCTGATTGGCGTAGCGGAGTCCGACATGAATGCAAAATTGGGTGAATGTCCCTCTCTCTATCTCTCTTACTCTCTCTCCTGCTCTCTCTCTCTTTCCCTCTTTCGCTCTTTCGCTCTCTCCCTCTCTCGATTTCTTTTGCTCTCTCTCTCTCTCTCTCTATTCTCTCTTCATCTCTCTCAACATATAATTGCACGGGTGGAACTGCACAGCTGTCTTTCTCAGTACACACATACAGATACGCACATGTGTACACACAGACACACACACACACACACACACACACACTTGCACACACAAACACACACGCTTGCACATACACACACACACACACACACACACACACACACACTCACACACACGCACGCACACACACACAGACACACAGACACACAGTAGTCTCTCTTTCACTTCATAATCATAATAAGGTATGCAGGCACATAATTATAATAGCCTTGCTTGTCAGAAATACTGCACCGATTTCAAAGCTTAAATTATTCACAAGTCGACTGAACAAACGCTGTTGAAACAATGAGTGGAACTGCAATGTTTGCTTAAAAAAAGAAAGAAAAAGAAAAAAAAAACACAACACACACTCTACCTGTCTACATAAAACAGTTTGCTGTCCAAAGACTCTCTGATTTCATGGCAAATATTTTTTCTCTCACTCTCTCTCCCAATCCTTCACCTGTCCAAGCTATAAATGATAAGTTTGACATCAAAGGGCCTTTGTCCAATATTTGTTTCAGTGTACCACTGATCTGTTCCACTCTGTTTGGCTGATTGTGTGTGTAGGGAGGACAATCAGGGAACTCAATTGCTCCCAAGAGGTGTCTAATTCATTAGATAGTCATTGGATCCAGTGATTTCAGACATTACCTGATTTAAGGGTGAGAAAGAAAGAAGAGGAGAAAGACATAAAGAAAGAAAGAATGAAAAGAAAGAAAGAAAGAAAGTAAAACTCTATCTTCCCCTCTCTGATAACTGAGGCATGAAACTATGGAGGATAGAGGAGAAAGAGAGAGAACAAGCTCTCTCCAAAACCAAGCAAAGTTTCCATTGTCTACCCCAGGGAGCAATGTCCATCAGCTTGGGTCTCATTACATGGGCCCTAGACTGCAGAGATAATGTGCAATTTCAGCCCTGCAGATGAACCCCCATACAGTTGCCCAGTTCAGAGAGGTGTTCAGACAGACTGAAGCAAAGGGGTAGATGTATAATGGAATGAACCACAGAGAACAGACCAAAGATCTATTTGCAATACTATTTTTGGGGGATAAAAAGGAGAAGTTGTTCAGCTTTTGAGTTTCTCTCTTGCAGACATTTGGTGATGTTTCATAGAGCGCGTTCCTCCAAGGCCAGAGAATAGAGAGAGAGAAACACTGTTGGTTTATTAGCTTCTTAAAATGTGCATGCATATGTTTGCTTGAATTTATACATATGTGAGAGTGCGTGTGTGTTTTGGGGGGTAGGGGGGTTGATGTACAGTACATATTTGTCTGTGTGTATGTGTTCCTGTGTGTGTTTGGTTCCCTGTGTGTGTGTGTGTTGTGCGTGTGGGGGTGCTGCAGACTTTGCTGGTCACTCAGCTGGAGGTGTGTGTCAGACTTTCTGATGCAGCTTGTCAGCCATGTTTTGCTGTCACTGGCCTCCCACACCACACCCCAGAGAGCAGCCAGTGACAGTCCCACTGTTGCTTCTGCTCCATTCTTCACTCTTCAGTCCGCTCTGTTATATCTGCTCTGTCGCTTTTGTTTCTTTGTTTCATCTTTTCTTTTTTAAGTTTTGCCATCTCTGTTTGTCTCTGTCAGACATTCTTTCTCACACATTCCTAAACTATTTCTCTGTCTCTTTCTCTTTTTCTCTCTTTTCCAAATACCACTCCCTCTCCCTCAGTTGTCTATCTCCATCTGTTCGTCTGTCTGTATCCTTCTCTCTCACTTTTTCCTCTTCCCCTCCATTCCACTCTTTCACACTCTCTCTATTCTCTTAACCTTTACTTCCTTTACTTTGAATAAATGTAGTGAGTTTTCCAATCACTCTCTCCATCTGTCTGTCTATGTGTCCCCTTCTCCCTTTCTCTCTCCTTTTCTCTCTCTCTTTCTCTCTCTATCTTTTTATATCTTCCCTTGTATAAACATAGTGTGTTTGCATTGTTATTCCTCAGAGGGGCTTACTTCTCCGCAGTCGCCTATCAGACTTTCCATGCATCGAGTGAGTTTTCTCTCCCTCAGTGCTGTCAATTACCTGGCCTGACAATTGTAAACATTCCCTGAGTGCAAGGCTAGAATTAATAAGAATGAAACGCTTATTTATTTATTTATTTATTTATTATTTATTTATTTGTCAACACCACATATACCTGTTGACAGATAGCAGAACAAAGACAGAAGAAGACACAGAGACTGTGGAGGGGGGAGAAAAGCAACGGACAAATGCACAAGCAACAATCACACGTTTGATTTTGCGTAGATCAATTAGTTTCATTCTGACTGCAGGCGAAGCTGTCAAAATGGAAATGAGTTGTTCTAGCGGCCCCGGCCTCCATTACGTTCCTGATTCTGCCATGCCTCTGCCAAAACTAAAATCTATTTTTTTTTTGTCTCCTCTAGTGATTATTATCATTTCCATGGTTCACCCAGGCTCTGCCAACCTTTTTAAGGACTTCTTGTACTCATTGCTGTTTTTCAAAGAAAGAGAGAGAGAGAGAGAGAGAGAAAGAGAAATAACTCTATCCGAGAACAACAGAATATTCTTTAAGCCTTGTATGGTGTTTGGGTCAAATTGACCCATATTTAATTTTAGATGAAAAAATATGCAAGAAAAATATTTTTAGGCCTGATACTTTATTGTCTTAGCTTAATGTCAGTGAAATCCGAAATCATGAAATCAATAAAAAAATGTAAAAAAATTCCCATCATACCATAGACAATTAGATCATTCAGAAGGGATTCAGGTCAAAATGACCCAAATACACATTGAAAAATAGAAAAGTACCCAGAAAACATACTACAGAAAGCTGAAGGAATCCCATAGAACAGTGGTTGTCAAACTGGGGTACGAGTACCCCTGGGGGTACTTGGATCAATTCAAGGGGGTACACAAAAAAAGTCTGTGAATAGATTCTCAGGTCTCACCAACATGAAGTTCAGGTACAGACTATACGTGGACAAAGATCTTGCACTCAAATTGTCCCCAATACAACGCAATTGCCACTACATGGTAGCCTGTACATCAGTATGAGTTCACATTTTGTATATGCAGCAATAATAATTAGAAAAATATTAATTATAATAGCAAGCTCTCTATGGTGCAGGGGGTACGTGGTAGGACATAGAATGTCTCAGGGGGTACATGGCAGTTAAAAGTTTGGGAACCACTGCCCTAGAATGATAGTAATGGAACCTCAAAGCAAGCCAGTAGATGAACCCCACAGCAACCTACTGAAGAAACCTCATTCCAAGCAGGTAGAGCAACACCATAGCATCATTAGAATAAGCACACAGCAAGTTGGAGCCCCACAGAGACCTTTTGGAGGAACCTGCACAGTGTGTTCATTTGCCCTGTTTCAAAGTAGAGCTATCACTGTGTGCACTGTCATTTCCATTGTCCAGGATAAACATCATTTTGGCCATCCAAATCCTTATTACTGTGGAGTTTTATAGAGCTTTTACACCCCCCCCCCCAAAAAAAAAAAAACACACATTGTTGATACACACATTGTTCAATGTCATCTTACAGGGAACAGTTCACACTAATGATCTGATGTTTTATCTGAATTTGTTTGGATCAATATAAGGGCAATATATATTAAATTGTTTTTATGTAAATTTCAATGTCAATTTGACCCGAGCACCACAAAAGGGTTTAAAGACGTCTACTATTCTGTTAAAGTGTTTGATTAAAGTGTGTATGGGTTTGTGTGTGTACCTGCATCTATGCAACTCTATGGTTATGGAAGAAATGTGTGTGTGTGTGTGTGTGTGTGTGTGTGTGTGTGTGTGTAAAAAGCAAAATGTTCTTTAAAAGACTTCT
>PYXC01002508.1:3287500-3290000 GCA_015244755.2 Tenualosa ilisha | reverse complement strand
TCATTTAGTCCTTACGGGAGCACACACAGACACACGCACGCACACATGCACACACACACACACATACACACACACACGCACATACACACACAGACAGATACACATACCAACCCCTAGGAATCCCTAATCATTTATCTATGACAAGCACTGTGTGTATGCTCCATGTGTATTCTTCTGTTCCCTGATATTTAATAACACCCCTGATAGATCCATCACCACGGCAACAAAATAAATCTTGCTGATATTTTTCTCACAAAAAAAAAAAAGACTCAACAAAACACAGAGGCGAGAGATGGAAATGAGAAAAAAAGAAAAATTAGGATGACACAGAAAGGCTTTGTGTTCCTGCAGATTTATTTACTTGTCACGTGCTGTTCAGGAGTGACTGACAGGCGGCTTCGAGAACCGGCGGCGGCGTTACTGTTAGCACACTCTCGCTGTTTCTCTCCGAGGAGCTGTTGCAGCTCGAGTGGCAGGTCCGTCTTATCAGTCTAATTAGAACACAGCTATCAGTTTCACTCCCAGATGATCCATTACACCCGCATTGTGTGAAGCACGTCTTAACGGCTCCTCTGGCGCACCCGTTAGCATTAGCGCAAACATGTACATGGCACTGTATGCTCTTTGCTGCACACTGTCATGTGTCAGAGTCATGTGTTTTGCTTTTTTCTTTCCATGTGTCTTCAACACAACTCTTCTGGCTTTTCAGTTCTCCCCTAACCAGCGAGGCTACTGATGCTGTCTGGCTGTCTGTCTGGCTACTCACTACTAACATTTATCAAAATATTTTTTCAAAATTTGTGTAATTGATGTAGTTCTAGGACAACACACAACTCTAGACTTGGATTGTGGGTTAAGACTAGGACTATAGGCTAATTGCAATACAGACTTACTGTAAAAGGTTTTGCTAGATGCTGAAGCTAGTTTAGGCCTAACTCATGTGTAGGGAGGGACATACTTAGCACTGATTGCCATGACGTCTGGCCATGCATATTGACCCTTGGGGTCTGTGAGTGTCTGTCTGTCTGTCAAGCACAGGTCAAAATGGTACAGAGACATAGAACTGCATGTGTGTGTACCTGTGCACATGCACGTGTGCGTGTGTGTGTGTCTGTGTCTGTGTTTGTGTGTTACTTTGTGGGTATGTATGGGTGCATAAACATTCCTGACTGAGGAAACATGTTCTCACACACACACAAACACACACACACACACACACACAGTAAACTGAGTTTGGCCTGTTTCTGTGTTTCTGATGACCTCTTCACTATAAGACTGTACTGGATGCAACTGCATTATCCCTCCTGATCTTAGATTTCAGACAGAGTTGATTGTGCCGCCAGTTTATGGCCTCTAATGGCGTTAGGAGATTATTAATGGGGGGTTGAGGGAGACTGATGGAGATTTGCAGCGATGCAGCAATTGATACGGTAAGGCCCTGACCAGAAGCCATCATCATTACGTTCAAAAACGTATGCTCTTCCAGGACGGCCATCGAGAATTGCCTGGAAAAGCTCATTTGCTGTTTTCTCATTTTCTTTCTTTCTTTCTTTCTTTTTTTTTTTTTTTTTTGCTGTGGGGCCGCCATCATCACGTTTGACACAAATGGAGTCTGACGTGTTCCAAAGACGGTTGGCATGGAACAGAGTCAAAATGTGTGTGTGTGTGTGTGTGTGTGTGTGTGTGTGTGTGTGTGTGTGTGTGTGTGTGTGTGTGTGGAAGGGTGGGGGGGTGGGGGGGTAGCGATCATGGAGCATCGCTGGCAACATCGTTGGCAATGGATACACCTGCACAGGTGCGTCTTTTATCTCGATTGGGCTCAGACGCAATAGTCTTGGCCCGTGAGGCATTCAGCATGTCCTGAACGAGGATCTGTCAACTCTGATTTGCACCAGTGCCACTAGTGTGGCTGGGTGGGTAGAGGGCGGTTTAGGGTTTGGGTGACGCGTTTGAACTGATTCCAGATCAGTGAAGAAAGGGTACCTCTGGCTGAACGGACAAGCCTGCAACAGTACATTAATTTCCTGCAAAACAGCTGTCTTCTGGGAGGGCAGGGTGTGTGTGTGTGTGTGTGTGTGTCTTTGGGAGGTTAACTGGCCCAGATGTGGCTGGCAGTCACTCCCTGTCCCCTGGCATCATTGGGCTTTAGCCAGTCAAGCTAAATGGGCTGTCTGTCATCACACAATCTCTCATTCAGTGCGTGCCAACTAAAATCTGCTGCCATATGTCCTGAAGTACAATCAAAGGCTGACGTTTTACACTTGGCCTCATCCGCATACATAAAGAACAACTAGGACAGAGAAAACAGGTACACACACAGACACATGTTGCACAGTACACACACACAGCAAATTCCACAAAGATAATTATGATAAAAACATTTTTTTATTATTATTATTTCTGAACAGAGAAAGGAGCCTTTGGTATGACTGACAGCATTCATTCATTTCTCTCAATCTTCTAAGAGACTGAAGCCCACCATATCTGTCCACTGTGCATG
>PYXC01002508.1:3260000-3285000 GCA_015244755.2 Tenualosa ilisha | reverse complement strand
CCACTCTCTGTATTGTCTTGTCAGCATACATGTCTCCTCCTTTACTCCGTGTGTGTGTGTGTGTGTGTGTGTGTGTGTGTGTGTGTGTGTGTGTGTGTGTTTTCTATGGACACTGACCTTCTTACAAGAACACATTATTTCATGCCTGTCTGTGTGTTCTTCTAGTTCCCTCTCTCTCAGTTCAGTTTAATAGAGCTTTACTGGACAGAATACATTTTGTATTGCCAAAGCTTTTAGTTGTACAGGTAATCAGCACATCAAGGAAAAAAGAACAAATAAAATAAATAAGAAACAAAACATCATGTATTCATTTGTGTGTGTGTGTGTGTAAGTGAATGTGTGTGTGTGTGTTTGTGTTTGTTTGTGTGTGTGTGTGTGTGTTTTCATGTGTTTCAATGATAGTGAACTGTTTTTCTATATGACAAGCATCAACAGATCTTGTGCACTTTCTTTTTCCTCCCCCAACAGTATTGGCAGGACTTGGTTTTCAGCACATTTATGAAGGGCCGGGTGTATGGTTTTAAAAATGGGAAAGAATTGATCGCGTATTTCTTTCCATTGGCAGCATTCCTTCAGGAAGTGATCCTCTGCCTGTGACTGCCCTTTTCTATGGCCAGTGCATGGCTGAGCTAATCTGTACCTGTAAGGGCGTTGCACTGTTTGCTGCTGGTCACTGTGGAGAGGTAGTCTGCCACAGTGCATTTTCCATTTAGAGTCAAAAAACATTGAAGTTTTGTTTGTTTTTTGTTGTTATTGTTGTTGTTGTTGTTGTTGTTGTTGTTGTTTAAGTCCAGTATAACTGGTAATTTTGTTCTTTTCTGTATTTCTGCTTGTTAGGCTGGGTCCAAGAGTGGCAAAGTCTTAAGGCTGAATGTTGGTTGTTGAATGGTTGTTTTAGTAGTGTTAAATGGTTGTTTTAGCAGTGCTAATCGTGTTAGTTTCATTAGTCCTTCATTAGTCCTCAGGAGTTTTTAGTTTTTTTTAGTTCACTAGTTTTTAGTTGTTTGAAGAATGTGATGGTTCTTTTTTCTATTTTGATTAATAGTGAATATTGGCCTAAATCAGCCCTGCATGCATTGTTGGGTGTATTCCTCTGCACCTTGAGAATACTCCTGCAGAACTCTGCATGCAGGGTTTCAGCTGGGTGTTTATCCCAGTTTTCAAACCCATTTTGCATAAGAGGACTCCATATTTCACTGCCATAAAGTGCAATTGGTTCCAGGACTGATTGGAATATTTTGAGCCAGATCCTGATTTGGATATCAATTTGGATAGATTTTTTAATGGCATTGAAAGCTCTTCTTACTCTCTCTTTCACATCGCTCACGGCCAAGTTGAAGTGCAAGTTGACTGATTTTCAGCCCAAGGTGGGTGTAATGTTTTGCATATTCAATTGTACTTTTACCAAGGGAGAATTTCTTTCCCTGATGTCTATTTTTTATTTTTTTTTACATTTAGTACATTTTTGTTGGGTTGTGGGTTAATGGTCAGGGCCCAGGTCTGACAGAACTTGTGTAGGACATCTAGGTGTTGCTGTAGAACCTCTGCTGTTGGAGCCAGCTAAACCAAGTCATCTGTAAAAAGAAGAAATTTAATTTCTGTATCACATAAGTTGAGGCCAGATGCTGCTTACTGTTTAAGTCTTTTTGCCAATTCAGTAATGTAAATATTAAAAGTGGTTGGAGAGAGTGGGTAGCCCTCTCTCACCCACATTCTTGAGTGAATTTTGTTTGTTTGTTTCCAATTTTAATTGCGCGCTTTCTATTTGTGGACATTGTTTTTATGATGTTATATGTTTTCCACCCATGCCAGTTTCAATAAGTTTGAAGAATAATTCATCGTGCCAGATTGAATCAAGGCCTGCTTGCCTTTTTGGTTGCAGGCCTTTGAGTTTTCCTTACAATTCTGTCTCTGCGATTGGGTAATCTAAAGGATTTTGATATTTGTAAATTGTGTTTTCCAGTTAGATCTGTTTTTATATCTGGTTTTATTCTGAGTTTATGCCACATTTACCTTATAAGTTTTTAAAGTGGCTTTTCCATATGTGGCAAGTTCCTTATTTTTTTTTTATTCAGTGTGTTTCAGTTATTCCAGAAATGATTCAAATTTAGTGATTCTTCAACTGTTTTAATTTAATTTGATTTTGGGTAACTTGTTCCTTCTTTTCTGAGTGTGCTTTTATATTTTCTAAGCTCATTATAATAGCTAGGGCATAAACTAGGGTCATTAGGTTGTCTGTGTTTTTGGTTTGACAGTAACCTGATGTTATTTCTCTCTCTCGCTCTCTCACTCACTCACTCTCTCTCACACACACATATACACACACAGACACACTGTCACAGACACACACACAGGCATGCACGCACGCACGCACACACACACACACTCCAAAAATCCTGTTCTCTTTCTTCCCCTTTTCTTACATCTTTCTTTCCACTCTCTCTCTCATACACACATTTACATGGTATCACTAAAAGTCAACAACTTGCATAGATAAAAGCTTTAAAAAAGGTTAATTAGGGGAAAAGAGCAAGAAAATGATGATGACGATGATGATGATGATTATTATTATTATTATTATTATTATGGGAATGAAACAAATCTCTCTCTCTCTCTCTCTCTCTCTCTCTTCCTCTCTACCATTGATTCACCCTGCCTCACTCATTCTCCCTATTTCTTCCCCCACTCCAGTATCTCACTGATACTCTCCCCCTTTTCTCCCCATCTTTACCTCACCCATTCCTATCTCCAGACCCCCCCTCACTCCCTCCCTTCCTCTCTCTCTCCCCCCGTCTCTCCATCCCATTCCCCTCCCTCCCTCCATCCCTTCCTCTTCCACCTTCTCTCTATCCCACCTTCCCTCCCTCCCCTTCTCTCGCTCACCTGCCATCTTTCCCTCCCTCCCTCCCTCCCTCCCCTTCTCTCGCTCTCCTGCCATCTTTCCCTCCCTCCCTCTCTCGCTCTCTCTCCACTGGAAGGCGTGTGATGGAGGTGCTGTGTGTCCTCCCTCATCTCTCAGCGGCGCCGTCGGAGCCTCGCACTCATCCCTCACTGCTTCTCTCCATCCCGCCCTCATCCTTCAATGCTTCCCCCCATCCGCGTGCCTCTCCATCACCCAGCTGGTCCGAGGCAGGGAGCAGGGGCAGGAAACAGAAGCAATGCATCTCCCTCCACTCCTCCGCTCACCTGATCTCTCTCTCTTTCTCTCTCTCTGTATCCTCTCTCCCTCTCTCTCTCTCGTGCTTTATCATCTCTCCGATCCTCTCTCTATCTCTCTCACTTTCTTTTCCTCTCTCTTGCTTTATCATCTCCCCTCGTTTCCCTCTCTCCTCCTCTCTTGCTCTACCATCTCTTCCTCCTCTCTATCCCTCCTTCTTTCCCTCTTTCTCTCCATCTGTTTCATTTATCTCTCTCTCTCTCTCTCTGTGTGTGCACTGACTCAGCTCCTCCACCTTTAGCAATATTTCTCTGCCTTCCTGCTTTGCCTCTTGTATTTTGTGTGCATTTGATCACGTCCCGCTGATGTCTTGTGATCTGTTGCATTGCCAGTTAGCTCCCATGGCATTACTTTTGCTCTTTTTTTCTCCCCTCTAGGTCTCTTGTTAGATCTCTCATATCTCTCAGTTCAGCTTCTGGTTCTTTTTTCAAAACGCTTTTTTGTGGCGTGACAGATTTTTACACTCGTCGAGAGAGGAACTCACTCGCTCAAAGCATACGCAAGAACAAGCACGGTCAACAACAAACAAACAATTAACAAAACAAAAGATGTTTCCAGACACAGCACATCTCGCTCTCTCTTTCATTCGCGCTTTTTGTGTCAGTCAAGTCAGATTGAACAAGCTCTCTACATAAAAGCATCCAGAGGATGGACATTATTTTATGTGCAATTAGTGGAACCATTGTACAATATTTTATATGTGCATTAAGTGAGAAAAAATGTGCAATATTTTAAAGAATGTAACAACTAATCAAAACCCCATAAGTGGAACAGTAGTGTCAATCTTGTCTTTTCTCTTTCTTGTTTTCTGCTCTGCATCATTCTCTGTCTCTCTCACACTATCTTTTTTTTTTTTTCCTCTCTCAATCGCCTCTTCTTGGGGACAGGATTCTCCTTGATGTCCCTGCTTCAGCATTGATGATCCAAATCCATTTGTCTTACTGTTGTCAGGGTGTCCAGGTATCAGGAAATTGGACAAATTGAGCGATGAAAAAGCCCAAGGGCACGTTCAGTCCGCTCATTACTGGGCTCCCCCCATTTCAGTGGTGCCCGCCTCACTGAGGGTAGATGCCTGTGCCGTGGAGCTTAACCTAGCAGAAAGAGAGCACATGAGAGAAAGAGAGAGAGAGACAGCGAGAGAGAGAACATCAGATATGAGATCTTGAGTGTGAGGGGAAAGTGAGAGGATGTGTGTGTGTGTGTGTGTGTGTGTGTGTAATCGAGGGAGGGGAGAGGTTGAGGTAAGGGGGTCGGACGGTTAGCTCTATGTTTCGGCTCCAGTTAGGGTCAAGCAGTGAGATGGTGAGAGGGGAGTGGAGGTGTGTCTTTAAGACAATCATGACACATCATGTCACTGGAGGGACCTCTCAAAAGAAAAATAAGCCCTGTGGCCTATCTCTCCAGTCGAACCACTGCACTAGGTGTGTGTGTGTGTGTATGTGTGTGTGTGTGTGTGTGTGTGTGGTGGGAGGATGGGGATGGGCACCACCTCAACCATGACTAGAGGGGGCCAATTTCTGTCCCCCCACACCACACCACCCCCTCCCTTAGGAAGCCAGGAGATTACCGTCACCCGAGGCCCCAGTCCTCTGGAGATGGGAGTTTTCTTCCACCCTGATAAATACACACACACACACACACACACACACAGTAGCCTAGAGGCATAACAGGATGTGGGGGCTTGGCCTACCTGCGTCTGTCCTTATCCTGTCAGTCTGGTGTGTGTGTGCGCTTGTGTGTATCTGTCTGTCTGTCTGTGTGTGTGTGTGTGTGTATGTGTGTGTGTGTGTGTGTGTGTGTGTGTGTGTGTGTATGTTCCCTGGGAATCACTCTGCCAGTCCCTGCTCAGAGACGTATTCTTCACGCTCTGCAGGAAATAGCTATTTCTGTAGCTGAGGGGAAATGGATGGGATTGATTCTTGCTACAAGATGTATGTACAATACATCTTGCTTTAACACACATATTTGTGTGCCTATGTGGGTCTGAATATGTGTGTGTTTGTGTGTGTGAGTGTGTGCACATTCATATTTCTGTGTGTGTATTTATAGTTTTTTGAATATGTGTAGGTGTGTGTCTATGCCTGTTCTTCTCTGTGTTTCATTTTATTGTTCCTTGTGTGGGTAGTATTCAGTATCCAATGGCACTTGAAGCCCTTATTTCTTGTGTGCGTGTGTGTGTGTGTGTGTGTGTGTGTGTGCATGCATCCGTGCGTGCGTGTGTGTGTTTGTGAGCGTGTTGCTTTTCCACACTCTGCCAGCACGCTTCTAAAAATCGAAAAGTCAGCTCAGAGGAAGATTATTTTGAGCGACGTCAGGGGAATCAGTCAGATCTTTATTGAGTCAGTCTCAAAAAACAACAAACAACAAGAATAACTATAGCAACAGCAGCAACAACAATAACAAAGTTAAAGCAATGCAACAAATGGCCTGGGAAGGGAGGAGTGTGTGTGTGGGGGTGGGGGGGCTGGGGGGTGTTAGGTAGGTGAATATGCCAGGTGCAGATCACAGACTCCCCTGAGTTTTAAAAGCGCCAACCCCCGAGCTTTGAAAGCAGACTCGCAAGCCACCACAGCATAGACCCAAACACCCTGAGTTCCACAGCATTCAGTGTGTAAACAAAAAAACACTTTTTTTAAGGCCACACGTAGGAAGAGTTGATATTTATGCCCCTTGACATCTAGTTTCATTTGAGCCAGCCTCACTGTCTTCATCAAGAGAGTCTGGGCACTCTTGATTGGAACATGTTTTCAATCCGGCTTTGTAATGGCCACAGACTACATGTTAACTCAGCATGCCCACCTAACCAATTGCATAGATCATAGATTCCTAATGGTACTTCCTATTTTCATCACTAAAGTATGCAAACTGAAAATAAATTGCTTTTTGCAGAGAGGAAAAATATTTTTACCTTTGCTTTATAAACATGCATATTTTCCCTATTGCAATTCTTTGACGTTTTCCAGGCATTGTAACCAACAAACATCATCCCATCTCATTGCCAAACATCCAGGCTCTGACACCGGACACAGTCAAATGGAACTGAGAGGCTGTGCTAGCCTGGTCATGTGACTTTGTAGAAAGAGTCTGGAACCTCTCAATAGGCACATGTTAGTTTCCTGGTAGGCAGATTCACTTTCTGTGAATTTCAAAACTACCATGAACATAGCCCTCTCTCTGTTCGGCGACTGGTTCGTAGAGTCCTTCGCCGGAGAAAATCTAAGCCTTGGATAGGTACCTGATGTAGCGCTGTAGCAAAATGTGATATTGAGCGGAACAGGCTACTTGGGGTCAAAACTTAATGCAATTTGGGGCTTAAATGGAGTCAACACTTAATGCAATTTAGGGCTAAATTCAATCAAAATACAACTGAAAGTGTCAGGATTCCACCTCACCAACAACATTATATAGAGTAACATAATGAGGGTTCAGGGGCACACGCTGGTAAGTTCAGACACTTTGTCCATACTGTAAATGGCAGAATCAGTTTGCAAACATGATTTTCAGCTAAAATAACTGCTTTGTGTTACATTAAGCCAGATGTAGTATCATTGATGGAGCCTTCAGTGGTTGCAACACATAATAAAGGCAAACAAAACGTACTGCAAAGCATGTAAGGTCAGTCATTAGTATTCAAGCTTGGATTTTCAAGGCTAGAAAGGGGATGAATATATTTCTCAACACCCATGTTAAAAGCAATGCAAAGTTACGCAAGTCGACTCAAATGCAAACAGTGTTAAAGGGCTGGGCAATTAAGGCACTGCAAATATCAAAGTCTTGCATGTTTTTACACATTTCCTACTTCTATGGGAGAGATCTCTGCTTAGACTGAAAGCTTTACTGTCAGGCAAACACTCAGAGAAGCCCAAGTGTCATTTATATTTGCTGCATATGGAGAGGGAGGTGAAAAGAGGCCAATATGACATAGGAATGGACACACACAGAAAAAAAATGCATATGCACCCATACTCTCCCTCTCTCTGTGTGTGTGTGGTATGTGTGTGTGTGTGTGTGTGACACACACACTCATGTGCACATAAACACACACACACACAGGTGTACGAACACACCTAGACAGAGAGACAAAGGTACATACAATTTTTTTTTAAAAATCCAGCAAGATGCAATCGGACATCAGGCCTGTTCACTGTGTGTGTGTGTGTGTGAGTGTGTGTGTGTGTGTGTGTGTATTTTACTTAGCACAGAGTCCTGTGTCATGTTCACAGACCTGAGACCGCATGCCCACATGCCATCTCCTCTATGGTCATGACACTGGAGCAAAGACAGAGAAGCTCCTGACTTTCTTCCCTCTCCTCTCTTTCTTTGGCCTCATTTTTGCTTTTTCTGCTTCTCTGTTCATTCATTTGTTTTTTGTACAGAGGAGAGATTTTAATGGGATGTTTTAAAGTCAGAAATCTCTATGAATCTTTTTCACCCTCATTCCACTTCAGGCAAAACAAGAGGAACCAGATTATTTTTCCCTTTTTACAGAACCACGCATGTGCCCACACACACACACACACATACACAAATATACAGTACATGCACACTCTACTCTACCCCCTGATTCATTCAACTTCAAAGTTCAAAGTGGCGAGCATCCCCTTTAATTACATTCAAATGTGCCTTATGTGCAAGAAATATCATACCTAGTTATATATTCATGGCAAAACTGCAGGCGAGCACAAGAGACAGAGAGAGAAAGAGAGAGAAAGAGGGAGAGAGAGAGAGAGAGAGAGCATCAGAGGCATTCTTAATGCATATACTTTTAGGGCTAATTTCACCTAAGTGGCCAGATTTATGCATTTGGAATAATGAACATCAGCACTCATTACCTCTTCCTCAGATCCTCACACACACACACACACACAGGAGCGAAGCAGGAAGTAGGAAGTAGGCTACTAAACTGCTTCATCATCTCTAGCAGATGCAGTAAAAGAGGCAGAGGACAGAAGAAGAGCAGAAGAGAGGAAAAAAAGGAAGAAAGAAGGGAACTGAAAGGGAGGACAAAAATAGTAAGGAAAGGGGGAAGAAAGGAAATTGAAAGAAATATTCAAGGAAGACCAAGAAGAGAAAAGAATAGAAGAAAATAAAAAAAAATGATGCCAAGTATGTGTTTGGGTTCAGGGACTCCCTACACCACACACACACACACACACACACTCGCACACACATGCACACACACACCTACCCAGAAACATCAAGACTGTTCTGCTCTGCTCTTTCTCAGACTTCACTGGGCATGTTGTGTACTCTCCACCCTCTTGTCCAGCACATCAGATCATATTCATGGGCCCCTGTGTTCTGAGGGGCTGTGTCTGGCATCTGTGTGTGTGTGTGTGTGTGTGTGATCAGTAAGCTATAGCCTAAATGGCCAAGACAGTGTGCCACCATGGTTGGCGAGTGCCCTGGCGCCATAGCTGTTCCACCCAGTGCAGAGAGCTCACACACAAGCAGCGTTGGGCATGGAGTCTCTGTTCAGCTACTGCTGCCATTCACCATCAGCAAGGCCTTGTTATGGCCACTATCCCCCTACCTCTGTCTCTACGCCTGCTTTTGGCTTAGTAATGCATGGGCTGATTCAGTCACTGCTGTGAAGCATGATCTTGGTTTATGGTTTTTGTTCTTTGTACAATTTCATGCCTAGCCACCCACAGACACACATGTGTACGTTTAGACCCTACTACTACTATTATTACTACTGCTACTACTACTACGACTACCACTACTACCACTACTACTTCTGCTACTACTACTACTACTACTACTACTACTATCATGACTACTGCTACTACTGCTATTATTGCTACTTCTGCTACTACTACTACTACCACTACTACTACTACTACTGCTACCACTACTGCTACTACTACTACTACCACTACTGCTACTACTACTGCTACTACCACTACTACTACTACTACTACTGCTACTACCACTACTACTACTACTACTACTACTGCTACTACTACTGTTACTACTACTACTACTACTACGACTTCTGCTACTACTACTACTACTACTACTACTACGACTTCTGCTACTACTACTACTACTACTACTACTACTACTACTACTACTACTACTGCCACTACTACTGCTACTACCAATACTGCTACTACTACTACTACAACTTCTGCTACTACCAATACTGCTACTACTACTACTACAACTTCTGCTACTACTACTACTACTACCACTACTACTACTACTACTACCACTACTACTACTACTGCTACTACTACTACTACTACCACTACTACTACTACTACTACTGCTACTACTACTGCTACTACCACTACTACTACTGCTACCACTACTACTACTACTACTACTACTGCTGCTACTACTACTACTACTACTACTACTGCTGCTACTACTACTACTACCTCACTACTACTACTACTACCACTACTGCTACTACTACTACTACTGCTACTACTACCACTACTACTACTATCACTACTACTACTACTACTGCTACTACTACCACACTACTACTACTACTACTGCTACTACTACCACACTACTGCAACAACTACTACTACTGCTGTTACTACTACTTGAGCCAAATCTTGTTACTCTACAAGGGTAATTTCAGTTTGCTCCAGTTACCACTGAAAACACCATTACAATACCACCCCATTATAACGCACACTTATTCACATACTCACACACACACGCACACACACGCACACACATGCACACATACACACACACACACGCACACACACACACACACACATGCACACATACACACACACACACACACACATACACACACACACTGGTCAGTCACAGTTGCTGACCCCCCCATTACAGAAAGCACCAGGATCTGTCTGCTCCTGTGAAGCAGAGATGCCTGGGCACATGCTGCTCGCCTGTGGCTACTATCCATGGTGCTGAATCACACCGCCCACAGTGGCCCTGAGAGGCTGCTATCCAAGGTGCTGATTGCTTCATGCTCAGCCTGTTCCCGAGGACTCAGTGTCGGTGACCCACTCCCTGGTGAGCAAATAGATTAAATGGCCACTTATCTTTCTTGCCACGATAGAAAAGAAATTATATGGATGGTAAAAGGATGGGGGAGGAGAGAAAGAGAGCGAGAGAGAGAGAGAGAGAGAAATGAAAGTAATTATCATCAGAGAAACATAACATTTACATATTGCAAATATGGCAGATATTTCCCACTGAAATATTGTTTCTGCCTTTAATCTGAGCAGGCGGAGGCATTTCCTATTAAAATGATCTAATACTGAAGTCTCATAAGATGTAGGATACCGCAGCCTCTGATGACGACAGATAAACTCAACTCTGTGAGTCATATCTTTGAGTGACAATAGATTAATTCAGCGGGATTAATCAATCACACACAGCTCACACACACATATACACAAACACACATACACACACAGACACAGACACTCTCTCTCTCTCTCTCTCTCTCACACACACACACACACACACACACACACACACACACAGCAGGGATCCAGCGGAATGTGTGATGTGTGATGATTCACATGCAGGAAAGCAAATTTCCCACTTCCTTTCCGCTCTCATCCTCTCATTCCTTCACTCTCTCTCCTCATCCTCTCATTCCTTCACTCTCCCTCCTCATCCTCTCATTCCTTCACTCTCTCCCGCCTCCTCCTTTTCGCTCTCATCCTCTCATTCCTTCACTCTCCTGCCTCCTTCTCTTCATTTCTACACTACAAATACCTGGGGAGGATCCTCTGTCTGTTTTCTGCTAAGGTGTGTCTGTGTGTGTGTGTGTGTGTGTGTGTGTGTGTGTGTGTGTGTGTGTGTGTGTGTGTGTGTGTGTGTGTGTGTGTGTGTATGTATTTCTCCTTTCACATGAGAGGGTGGAAGGGATAAGACAGTTTGATAGCCAGTGCATTCTGGAAACTTCATGAGACTTAAATTTAATACCTTTTAATACCTTTTTTTAATATCTTCTGATTGTGGCCCACACAGTAATGGCATTTGTGATGTATTGAAACTGTGTCTCATGAGAAGGGTCATGCATTCGTTTTTGTTTTTTTTTTCAGTTCATACACTTGTTTACATTTATGTGTAGCATAGTTTAGGTTTAAGCTAGACCTGGTTATACAAATACAAATATTACATAAATACAAATATATAAATACAAAATATGGCAAGGATAGTATAGTCTACCATTTCAGTAACCTAAGGTAAAGGAAGAGGATAGTATAGTCTACCATTTCAGTAACCTAAGGTAAAGGCAGAGGATAGTATAGTCTACCATTTCAGTAGCCTAAAGTAAAGGAAGAAGTAATGACAATGCTGGCAACAATGATGGTTACCATGCATGCATTTGAAAATCTGATGATATTACTGTGTGAGAGTAACACAGTCTATGGTAGGCTACATTCATTTTGAGCAACATTTCAATTGATAGGACTACTCTGATATCAGATGACTTCAGCTGCATGGCTCTCTTAAAATTACATTGTACCGAGCTTCACTGACAGAAAATAAGACATTATAAAATGGCAATTGTTACTTTTTTTACTTTTAATGGCCCTAATTTTCACAAATTTGATTTATAACTTTTTAATACTTTTGAAAACCCTGCAGACACCCTGGTGTGTGTGTCTATGTGTGTCTGTGTGCCATTGTATGTCTGACACAGTGTTGTAAGTGTGAGAGTGTGAGAGACTGGGACTGTTTGTTGGCATGATGACAAAGGCAATGCTGCAGAGTGACTTGATTGCATGCATGTGTATGTGTCCGTGTGTGTGTGCATGTCTGTGTGTGTGTGTGTGTGTGTGTGTGTGTGTGTGTGTGTGTTGTAATGAGGCATTCAGAGGAGCCCTTTGAAGTAGTTTGATGTTCCTACACCACTCTCTTGCCAGGCTCAGAAATAGGTCAGACACTGCTGGCCTTCACAGGACTCATTCCTCCTCTTCCACACACACACACACACACACACACACACACACACACACCACAACAAACAATATCCATACATGCATACTCTTAGAATAACATAAATACATCATTTTCTTCCTCTCTCTTGAACACACACACACACTCAGACATTCACACACACAAACACACATCACAACAAACAATGTCCATACATGCATACTCTTAGAATAACATAAATACACCATTTTCTTCCTCTCTCTTGAACACACACACACACTCAGACATTCACACACACACACACACACACACACACCCTTACTAACGCTTCCTCTGGCATCCTCTGCAGGTGCTGGGGTATGGTATGTGTGGTTTGGGGGAGGCTCTACTTCCCATTCTTTCTGATTAGTTTGCTTCTATGTCACATCACAACCACACCCTGAACAAACAGAGAGTGAGAGAGAGAGAGAGAGAGAGAGAGGGTGAGAGAGAGAGGGTGAGAGAGAGAGAGAGAGAGAGGGTGAGAGAGTAAAGAGAGAGATCTTTCAAGGCAGAGTGAGCCTTATTGAGTAGGCAGTGATTACAGTCTGTCATAGTTAAGCACTGCCATGAAACCCTTTTTTTCTGTTGCAAGGCCCTGCCAGTTAGCACTCCCATCTTCATCAATGGATCCCTTCCTTCTCTTTTATGTCTTTTCCTGAGGAGTGAAAGCAGTGGCCTAGACTGATCCTTCATCCTTTGCTTTGGCTCCTTGAAATGGATACTGCCACTGGTGATTGAGAGACTCTCTCTCTCTCTATGAGTGAAAGAGTGTCCTTGTAGGTGTGTTTGGAGGTGACTCATGGTGTCATGTCTTAAATCTTATTTTCATGTACTCATAAGTAAGCGTTTATCAGTAAAGGCATTTCTTATGCTCAAGAGGCAGTTCAACTTGAAGTTAAAAAGTAATATTTAAAAAGGAATATGAGTTCATATTTCAAAGCTCATAACGCACTGAGTAAGGCAAGAAGTGAGTGTGAGGAAAAAAAAGGAAAAGAAGGTTGTGGAAGATGGATCTCTTATACACGGATCACACTGAGAGTGTTGACGTGTTGTGACAGTTCAGCATCCTGACAACTTGTGGATAAAAGCTGGTCCCTGAATCTGGTGGTACAAGTCTTGGAGTGTTTCAGGTCCCACAAAGTGTGCGTGTGTGTGTGTGTGTGTGTGTGTGTGTGTGTGTGTGTGTGTGTGTGCGTGCATGTGTTTGTGTGTATGTGTATATGTGTGTGGTCGAAGCCCCAGTGCCATCTGCTTGCAGATCTCGGAGCCATGGCAGCTACAGTGCTGTTAAGTCCATGTAGGCCAGTCATTTGCATCTGTTTCTGACTGCAGATTGATTCAGTGTGGAGGATCCTCACCCTCGGGGACTTTGTGGGGGTCGAGGTGGGGGTGTGTCTTCAGCTACCTCTCTTCTTTCTCTGGATCTGAGACTTTTTACAAATCTTACTCTACCTTCCTCTGTCCTCCTCATCTCCATCTCACCTCTCTCTCTCTCTCTCTCTCTGTCTCCTCTCTCTCTGTCTCTTTCTCTGTCTCATACACACACAAACGCACACTTTTGTTTTTTCTCTCTGTTGTCTATCTATCTATCTATCTATCTATCTATCTATCTATCTATCTATCTATCTATCTATCTATCTATCCCTTTCTGTGCCCTTTCTCTTCCTCCTCCACTCTTTTCCTTGAAGTGCACATGTAGTCTGGCCCAGCTGTCAGCTCATGTAGCCCTGTACTCTCCCCCTCTCTTTCTCTCTCCCTCTCTTCCCTCTCTCCCTCTCCTCCCTCCACCTCTCTTCCTCTCCTCCATTCCCTCTCCCTTCCCTGCTCTCTGCCAGGCTGTCAGCCAGCCAAGGCAACCTCTGGCCTGCCCACAGCGAGGGCCCCTGTAAAGCCAGATCCTCCCCAGCACGCCGAGCACATTCTGGGCCACGCTCAGCCTTTAAGAAGCCTCTTCCCCCTGGAGCACATCAATTGGATCAGGCTCTGCCATCTGGTCCTCATCTCAGCGCTGGCTGGCTGAGTGATGGCTGCTGCCCCCATCCAGGGCTGGTCCCCCATACACCCACCCCAATCCCCCACACAAAGCACCACCACTACCACCACTACCACCACCCAAAATGATGGTTTACATATGGGGGATTTCACACTGGTCCTCCACAGTCAAAAATCACATTTGCAGTCTGCTTGCATGTGTGTGTGTGTGTGTGTGTGTGTGTGTGTGCATGTGTATGTGTGCAACAAATGGGAAGACAGTCCTTTCATGAGTGGTTTCTAAGCAGGCAGGTAGGCAGGAAGCTCTGACCACTCTGGAGAGCTGTGTCTGGGTTTACACACTGAAAAAAAAAAAACTCAACACACACACACACACACACACACACACACACATACATACTGGGACATTGCACAGTGGAAAAACTACTTTTCTCTTTCAGCAGTCCATCTGGTCATCACCACTTTCCTCCCAAACGAGCCTGTCCACTGAGCCACACTCTCCTCTCCCTGTCACTCCGTGGAACAAAGGCTATCCAGAAAGAATGGACTGTCGTTTTTTTGTGTGTGTCATCTTTTTTTTTCTCATCTTTCATTCTCTCTTCTGTTGCTCCACTGTTGGCTGTCTGGCTTCCCTTTTACTCCCCCACCCGTCTCGCGTTGCGTTTGGGGGCCTTGCGGAGATCAACTCGCTCGTTCCCGCTGTTTCTCCGCCGACGTCGTCTGCGCCACATTAGCATTGTCTCGGCGTCCCTGAGGAGATTGTTAGCATCTCGTCTGCACAAGAGGCGAAATAATTCAGAACGAGCAAAGAGCTGGCTTCCACTCATCTCGGGCCTTGCTGCCTTACGCAAACTGTTGCAGGGCGGACACACTGATGCCCTGCCAGACCGCAGCAATAAGGAGTGTCAGACAACTCATGAGAAAAATGAATAGGGACTAACCCACATCGGAATATAAATAATACTGCATACAGTATAGGAACTTCCATCATCCTTGTTTTATTATGTTAGGACACAGAAGAATCATCATGTATTTCAATAGTATTTTTCTACCATATGGGAAAACACACAAACACAAAGGTGCAAATAGGGAGAAACCAAGAGGATGAATCCCATAAATGACAACTCCATTCTGACTGATTCCCATAGGCAGAATCGCTAGCAGGACTGCATAGCCTGCTGTCTAGTGTTGCACTGAGCCAGGCCTCATGGATGTGGGGGCCAAGGGTTGCTGAGCAGCTACACCATGGACTTCTTTAAAAGGATACAGTCTTTAATTGCTGCTACATGGCGTTTACATAGGAAACGTTGTGGTTTCAAGCCATCTTGCTGTTGTTTCTAGCATGCATTGATCGTAGTTGTTGCGTTGTCTTGTCATGATTTTGTTACTTTTTAGTATGTATCTAGTTGAGGTGGCAACAATAGTAGTGTATGTATTGTGCATATTGTTTGTTTGTTTGTTTTTTAGTTCCTGCCCAGGGACCACAGATGCAAATTAGCTGTATAGGTAACTCTGGTATAGGATTTGTTCTGCACATGTCCCCTGTTAAATAAAAATAAACTATTAAACTAACTAATTAAACTAATCTTGAATGCAGCTAGCACACCTAGTAGAATATGATGTCATAAGAAAGCAGGCGCTGCCCTGGATCATTTTCATGCCAACTTTAGAGGATATCTGGACAAATATGGTGCTTAAGCACTTTTGACAATACATCAATACAGTTGTTTTCTTCTTATAGTGTGGCTGTTTCTAAGTCAATTGAGAATCTATTGACCTTAAAGTACTAAACATAAGATGTTTAATTGCTGGCCCTCAGCACTAATGAGTGCTCATCTTTCCACCTCAGCAATACTAGCCCCTTCTCTGCTGGATCTGGAGTCCCAGTCAAGAGGCCTGGGTTTGGGTCACGTGCTGATACCCGCTCCTCTTCCTCCCCCTCATCCCCCTGGGTCTTTCCACCTGTGAGCGCCTCCTCGAGTCTGCTTTAGGAGCTCTGCTTTTATGAGAAGATCTACTGTAATCCTCACCACGACAACAAGCTCTCTGCTCTTTCTACACACACCATGGTTATGCCACGGCAGCAAGCTCTGAGCGAGTGAGAGGAAGAATGTGTGTGTGTGTGTGGTGTGTGTGTGATTCAATGTGCGAGAAAGAGAGAGAGAGAAAGACACAGAGGGAGATTCACTGAACCGTGCATTAAGAGTGTGGATTTGTGTCTATTGATATGTGTGGGCATGTGTGTGTGTGTGTGTGTGTGTGTGTGTGTGTGTGGAGAGAGAGAGAGACAGGGAGACAATCACACTCCTAGCCAAAGCAGTGGCGTGTCAGTGGGTGAGCCAGTCATGTATGAACCAAACAGGCAAAAAAAAAAGTAATAAATAAATATAGAGAAATCAAATAAAACAAAGAAAAACGCCTCGTTAAATCTCTCTGACTGGAATGAGCCAGTTAAAAAAATGACATCAGTGGATGAGAAAATGAAGACACAGAGATTTGTCAGACTCTGAATATCGCTTCTTGGCAATCTCTGCTCTTCTGTAGCAATCCTGTCGTGTTGCGGAAAGGATTAAGCGGGCTTTAATGGCAGACTTGTTTCAGTATTTCCTCAAGAGTGTTTTAATCTCTTGGAATATCCCTTTTTTGATACGGAGGAATTATGTCAGATTTGCCCACTGTTTTTTTTTTTTTTTTTTTTTCATGAGATTTGGAGAGTCGGAGAGTCGTAGAGAGATCAGGAATGCCTGACGGAAGAGCAGGTGCTGAGCGGCGGATGAGGAGAACAGAGTCAGCATGACGACGAGTTAGTAACACGCCACCACCTCAATCGTTTTTTTCTTTCATCCTCCTCCTTGAGTGCACTAACACTCCTTTATCTTGTTCTGTCTCTCTCTCTCTCTCTGTCTGTCTCTCTCTTTGTGACTCTCAAAAGGTTATATGTGACTGAGTCCCTCTCAGAGTGGCTGTGCATACCCAGCCACTGACTAAGCCCAGCCTGCTGGATATGCTTGAACACTGAACTGACAAAGAGACCAACATGCAGGGGAATGACACAAATGCATGTGTTGTTTATGTGGTTTGTTTCTTCTTCTCTTCCTAGAGTCAAGGTTGTCACTGCTGTCATTCACCAAGAGGTGGCTCATTTTGAAGATTTTGTCCTTCACTAACAAAGCCAAATATGTACCAGTTCTCTCGTACATTCACACATTTACACACACACACACACACACACACACACACACACACACCTGCTCACTCTTTCTCTCCTTTCTGCCTTAATTCCTCTAAATTTTTCTTGCCTTTCCATCTAAGCATCATGGTCATCATTTTATTTACTCCATAAGTGAACTTGCTTGTTGAAAGGGATATATATATATAATACAATACTATATATAGTAACTATATTTGAATCTGTCATTTTGATTTTATGGTAATTTAGCTTTACACTGAACACAAGCAAGCAGTCTTTTATATTTGACGAGTGGAGACAAATGTTGAGTTTTCCCATTAGGGTTATGCAGGTACCATAGACTTGAGTGTATGGAGGGTGTAACTTTTGCAGCTCAAACAACAGTGCTGCATTTGGCTTTGTCTCCCATTCAATATACTTTCTAGAATACCAGGCAAAACCCATTGGCAGAGTCAATGTTGCCGTTACATCAAGGTTAATAACACTTTTATACTTCAGATATTTTTACACAAAGCACAGGAAAAGATGTACTTTCTGCAAATCAAGCATTGTGAATCTCCACTTGAACTACAGAAACAGGAATATTCCTGAATATTAGACATAAGACAGAGCTTAATGTGAATTATACAGACAGTCACATCAAAGTGCAGCTGTCAGATCTCAAGTCATGCATTCAATTCAGTTTTGACAGACACTAAAAAATTGTCCTTAATCAATCCTGCCAACCCATTTACCACACATACCCACACACAGATACATGCACGCAAACACACACACACACACACACACACACACACACACACACCGAGTGCCAGTGTTGCTTATTAGCCTGTGAGGGTCATTACTGTGCCAAAGCTCATTCAGTCATCCCTTCACATAGGGAGCAGGCTTTCTATCTGTGAATGGTGAGAAATGGTAAATTATACAAATTGAGCGCAGCAAAGACCTCGTTGTTGCGACGAGCGCCGGAAACAAAAACAGCCACTCATTTACATTTTCATTTCATTTTCGCCCTGGCCCCACGGCGTCACCGGGCAAAATCAATCTCTCTAACTCTGTCTCCAATATATTTGCCAGGGAATGCTGGACAAAAAAGAAAGGAAGACGAGGAACGTATTGACTGGTATGTGTTCATTGAGCCTCTGACACCGAGATGGCACACTTCATAGGAATGAACACTAAACTGGTGTTTTTTTCTTTTCATGACAGGGGTTAGAATGGGGGGCGGGGTGTGTGTGTGTGTGTGTGTGTGTGTGTGTGTGTGTGTGTGTGTGTGTGTGTGTGTGTAAGGGGGGTTTGGAGGTGCTGGTGGTGGCAGAGAATGATGACGTGTAATTTCATTACCGTAAGCCCAGGCTCACCGCAGCAGCCTCGTCCCGACGCACACAAGGGGGAACGCCATGCCGCATCAGTCATTGTCAGGACTCCTGTGGACGCCCTGCTCTGATTGGCTGTTGTTTAATTCTGTCATTTATTATGCTTTAACGGTATGCTAATGGGACTCAGGAGAGACCTGGGCATTGATCAAACTTTGGGGAGTCAGTGGGATGTGTGTGTGTGTGTGTGTGTGTGTGTGTGTGTGTATGTATGTGTGTGTGTTTGTGTGCGCATATGCTGAGCGAAAAAAGCTGTTGCATGATTCCACCTGTCTCCTCTCAGCAGTTCAGACTCCAGAGAGCACACACACACACACACACACACACACACTCAGAGAGAGAGAGAGAGAGAAAACAAGCTAATGGCACTTGTGTCTATCTGTGCACATTGTAATTTATGGGGGAGACATGCATCATTGCCTTTGTAAGCCAGAACATTTTGGAAACTTACTCTTCTTTCACAGAGTAACCAAAGTAATGATTCCATACAAATAACTAGTCTAATAACACAAACAGATAAAACACACACACACACACACATGCAAGTGGGCTGTGTGTGTTTGCAGTGAGAGATGGCAGTCAGTCGCTCAAGCCTAATTATAATTTGTTCATCACAGCTCCTCTGTTTACTCAGACGCCTCAGTCATTCTCCTCATGCTCATGTTTTTGTGCACTGGTATTTTGTGCAAAACTTATAGTGCCATCTATGATGTGTTTGTGTGTATGTGTGTGTGTGTCGTGTGTGTGTGTATGTGTGTGTGTGTCGTGTATGTGTGTGTGTGATGGACAAATGAGGACAAAAACAGTCATCATCATGAGGGGAACATCTCCCTCATGCAATGCACAAATCCTCTTCCTCTTTTTCTTTTCCACAGGTGTGTAAGTGACATGCTGACTCCCTAAATGGCATTTATGGAAAGTAATAGCCAGTCATCCCATAGCCCTATTGTTTGCCGAGCGCTGTCAGTGGGAATAAGAATGATATTTGGTACAAGACTGAATAGTGAAACGGAAGCCAATGCCAACTGATGAGGGCAAGGTTTCATAGTATGCTTGACAGAGCTACCATGCAAAATAACAATGAAATCCAATGGTGACTTGGTGTCCCATTATATGAACTAGTGACCTCTTCAGCCAATCAGAAAACAGTATTTCTTTCTTCGATGGGAAAAAAAATAATACTACATTTATAAGGCCTCTTTGTGGCTGTCAAGTAGAATTCTACATCCATGTTCTGGAAAAAAAAAAAAAAACTCCCGAAGGGTTAGCACGTTATCAATCTACTTATTAACCTCTGTAATTAGGGGTCATGACCTCTGACCTTTCACCCCCTGTGACATAGACACTGTGTCCCCAATTATGTCTAAACTGTCACTTCTGGTCTGGATGACACTCGGAGAGGCCTCATACTCTGAGCCCATTCTTCCTGGATATTATAGACTGTGCGTGTGTGGAAGGGAGCATCGCCATGATCTCCCATTCACCTGACAAGCACTGTCACCCTGCCACACAATTTCACACAACTCACAGCTATTCCCGATTTTCCATTTTCACACAGCTTGTCAATAGAAAAATCTGCCAAAGGCATTTTATTTTTTTCTCTTATTTATATGGGAAATGAAAAAAAAAAAAAAAAAAAATATATATATATATATATACATATCTCCAGTTTCCCCGTCTTTGTCTTGTGAAAGAAATGTACAGAGACCTGGGGAAGGGGAAGTGGAAAACAAATGCAGATGCTATGTAGTCATAGATAATTAGATTGCCTTGTGTGTGGCTTGTGTTGTTACACAAACTGCACGTTAACTGAGCACATGTAAATTGAAGCAGTCATACTTTACTAATTAATGTATTTTTCCATTAATAAGATGTAATTTGCCAGTTTTGTGTGTGTGTGTGTGTGTTTGTGTGTGTGTGTTTCTACCCTCCCGTGTGTGGTGTGATGGATGTGTGATTTTTCCCATTTGAATTTTGGCACGGGCCGCAGCATGGCAGAATGTTGTGTTATGTTATCTCTTCCCGAACACCAGAACATAGATGCTATCAACTGGAGATGAAAGAGGGGGAAAACATTATGTTTGGCAAACATTAACATGGCATCACTGTTCAAAAAATATACTGTTCGATGACAGAGAATGTGTCACCGGTTTTGGCTGAATACCTTCCCATTCATGCACAAACAGCTGGCATCAGCCTTGAATTTCTGTCTGCCACAACCTGAACATTTTTGCTTTGATCTATTATAATTACACCAAAAATTACATCAGTTCTCTGCTTTGTTGACATACACAGCTTGAATGTTCTGTTCAGTGAAATGTTATAACATAACATGACCTGACTGTAGATATGTAGTATGACATTATAAAAATAGACAACTAAAACATAAATAATGTTACTGTGTCATTGTCACTAGCTAACAGTAATGAGGTGAGTTTGTAGCTATTGGTAAAACTGATCTCTGCTCCTGTTTGACTGGCTGTTTAGTGCAAAATTGGATGCGTTATCTAATAGAGATTGTGACATAAATTCAACCTCACCACATATGTGCTGTACACAATTTATTTTTTTGCTCCAGATCAGTGAAGTACACAAAGGAACTGCCTTTACCATCAAAAACATGGAAATTGCAACTCTGGAACGTGTGCATAGGCTTGAGAAAGTAGTTATTTATTATTGAGCCACAGCTGAACAAACAAGGTTCTCTCAGTCTGATTCACACCATCATGAACCAGTGTCACATTTTTATCTTGAGGCCTGGCTCTTTACGGAGAGAGCGGGAGGGAGGGAGAAATAGAGAGAGAGAGAGAGAGAGAGAGAGAGAGGAAAAGAGAGAGCGCTTCCTTATTGCCTCGCTATCTTTGAAGACAAACACTCAGACGCACACAGGGCTGCCTGGGGTGTTTCTGCATGGCTTGGCTAAGCTCTGGCAGCCTGCGTGTCTAACACAACGCTCAAGTTTAGCTAACAGAGATGCTCCAGCCACTAATGAACTGGCCTTCTGATCTTAGCGGGATGGGGAGATGGGAGTAGGGGCAGAGGAGAGGAAAGGAAAGGAGAGGAGAGAGTGACTGGGAGCGGCGAAGTGAGAGAGGGCGCCCATTAAGATATTGCATGCGTTTGTAGTCTTATATAAACATTTCTCCAGCGAGGGCTGTTTGTGTGTGTGTGTGTGTGTGTGTGTGGGTGCGTAAAAGTGCTGCTTGTTCTCCCGTGAGGATGATTGTGACGGAAGGCCGGGTGCTGAGAGACGAATGAGCGGGAAAAGAAAAGATGAGAGGAAAGGAAAAGGAAGGGAGGAGAGGGGAGAAAGGAGGAGAGCAGAGGCATAACGAGTGCCCAAATGCAGAGGGCCGCATCTGGGCATAAACACATTTTCCAGTCTGTGGATTTTTACGGTCCTCTTCCAAGGTTTATCCCCCAGCCCTTGTTATGCTGGAAAGAGCATTCAAACACACACAGAAACAGTCACACTGAAAGAGAGTGAAAGAAAGACAGAGAGAGAGAGAGAGAAATTGAAAGGAAGGAGGGAGGAAAAAGAAAGAAGGGAGCAGACAAGAAAAAAGAGTGTAAACTCAGGAGAAATGAGGTAGAGAAGGAGAAGGAGTGTTAAATGGAGGACAGATAAGAGCCAAGAGCGGTGTCAGAGTGCTCTCCTGGATGAGGCCCTGGGCACCTCTGGGGACGGCTCTATCAGTGACGCGTATCTGTCTATCTCAACACTCTGCCTCATGGTCTCTGCCGCGCTGCACTGTTATCGGGTCCCCCTCTCCTGTTCCTTCCCCTCTGTGCTGTGGGAGCGAACTTGGCCTCTCCCGGAGAGATCAAGAGCTGTTGTTGACCAGTGACTCTTCCCCACCCGCTAGCTCCACGCTGGGGAACTGCTTCCCAGCGGATGCTGTAGCCGTGCCCCAGAAAATAGAACCACCAACTCCAGGCTCCCTGCTAGGTTAATAAATACCCAGGGCTCCTAAAACATCCGACAGGCACTTACCTCCTCCAGTTCTCCCCTTCTGACCCCCTTTCTACGAGTGTGCCTCATGAAAGTAATTGGAAAGACCAGCAAATAGCCACCCATAGACAGACCTTTTTTTTTCTAAGTGCTCTTGTTGTTGTTATTGTTATTGTTTGTTGTGATTAGGATAATGATTAGCTGGATAGCAGTGGGAGGAGGTCTCTTGCCTCTCTCTCTTTCGCTCTCTCTCTTGCTCTCTCTCTGGCTGCCCCTGGGCTCTCAGGGGCTAAAGCACCCTAATGGGGTTGCTTTCATTGGTTGTCAAGTCCACTGTGAAGGAATCACTCAAATCAGGCGGAAGGCCAGCGTAATTCGAGGCACCCAGAGGGGAAGAGGCCTGACAGGGCGCATGTGTGGTCGAGAATAGCCAAGTAGGACAGCAGGAGTCCAACAAATGGGCAGGGCTAAATGCGTTGTTTACTACTGTAGCCTGCAGTTAGCAATTGAATCAACAACAACAACAACAATGAATTGCTGGAAATTGTTGCAATTGGGAGTACCTGTGCCTATTGTTAGGTTAATTTACCAGCTTTGTAGTCACTAAGATGATTAAATGACTCATTACAGGGTGATTGAAGACTCTCTCAGCTGCCTCTAGTGTAGATTCTGCGGTTATTATACTTGCAGGATCTTAAACGGCCAGGTGGTGAAAACGAAACTAAAACTGATTAAAACCAAAATCATTCATTACCGGCTTGTGAGTCAAGGTAATGCAACGAAAATCACTGCTGGTTCCTACTCTTTGGTTTGTAAAGAAATCCACATGGATTGGTGAGAATGTACAATTTTTTTTTCTACTGTAGGGGGGGCTCCAGAGGTAAAAAAAAATCTTTTGCCAGGTACCCAGGTATTTGCCAGGTATTCCTTTAATTTGATAATAGATGCATATTATCACAAATTTTGAACAGATATGATCTAATGTAACCTGCGTGTGGTAAATGCCCTGGGGTGCTTTCTCACCTACTGGCAAACTATAATGACAACAGCATTTGCAACGATATTGTTGGGATCACTTTCAGAGCTATTTTTACAACAATAAAAGGTTGACAGCCAATCAGAAACCATGGAATTTCAGACATTAGTTAATTCACATGAGAGCAGACTTATGCTATTGTTGTAGGCTATTGTTGATAACATTGCAAAAACAGAGCACAGAACTTAACAAACGTTTGTGCCTCTCACTCCACTTTTACCCTCTCTGGTATAGTCATGGTGCTGGTTAAAGCATAGACTACATCATGGAATAAGACATTACACTAGGGCCTCGTCAGAGTAACACAGACGTCAGCTGGCAGCAGAACAGAAGTCAAATAAGGGGACAGGTTTACAGAGTGTAGGCGCCTGGTTTGGGAACAGTAATCCATACAGGTGAGTGGGTGGATGCTCACGCGAAGCTTACAAAACACTGCTTAGCATCTTGCTTCAGGTTAAAGAGATACATATTTGGAGGTGTGTGTGTGTGTGTGTGTGTGTGTTTCTGCAAAGGTATGGATGGCATCCAGAATGGCGTGGGCATGTTCTGTGAATGCTCCTCCTCCACCTCTGTTCTTGACAGTGGCAGAGCAAAACTGCAAACTGCATCCTCCTCCCAGGGCTGCTGAGTATCAGCCAAGTTTTTGCCACAGTAGGCAGGCTCTTTTTCCCACTGTCTCTCTCTCTCTCTCTCTCTCTCTCTGTTGTGTTGCCTTGTTAAAATGTTAATCTGGGTTTTCAGCTGAGAACCAGCCATCCTGGCAGCGAGACGCCCAAGTCTGCTCCGTGAAGGACGACAATGACTCTACTACATTACAGCGAGCGCGAGGGAGAGCAGAAAGAGTGTGCTTGCGATGTATGTGTGTGTCTGTGTGTGCTTGACTGGCATGGATCAGCGATATGACTGAAACGGATGGGTGAGTGGATGTGGTGGGTGGGTGGGTGGGCACCCATGTGGGCGCTGCATGGGCATCACGGCGGTGGTGGGTCTGTGGGCTACTCACTGGGCTCCAGCGCTACCATCTCTCAGAGGCACAGCTGGCAAACTGCTGAGTTACTGCAGAAACACAAAAGAGGAGAAAAGGGGTTTAAATAGAAAAGAAATCTCATTTAAGAACCAGCTGTGTAGATTTCCCCTCACATCTCCTTCCAGCTACCACCCTCAGCTACCAACCCCATCCCCCATCCCTCGCTCTCTCTCTCTCTCTCTCTCTCACTCCCTCTCTCTCTCATTCTCTATTGTCATGTCATCTTTCCCTCCTATACTCACTACCCCAATCACACACTCACCCCCACACACCATATCC
>PYXC01002508.1:3245000-3250000 GCA_015244755.2 Tenualosa ilisha | reverse complement strand
CTCTGTGTCTGTTGCCAGATGCAGACATCCATTCCCCCGGCTTCAGCAGATTAGGGGATTATGGCGGTGTGAGGGGCTTTGGACAATGACTTTAATGCATTGGCACCGCCACAGACGGCGGGTTTGGTGTGTGTGTGTGTGTGTGGGGGGGGGGGAATAAGGCTCTAAAGTGTCATCTTTTTCACACCCTGTCTGTTAAACACTCTGATTAACACACCCCCACCGCTGGGCGGGCTTTGACCCCCTCTCTGCCAAGCCATGTGTCGCGCCCACCTCTCCATTGCCCCCGCCAAGGAGGTTATCTTTCATTGCCGTCTGCTTGTCCGTCTGTCTCGCTCGTCTTTGTCTCTCTGTGTGTCTGTTTGACCGTTTTACTGTTTTACTTGAACATGGGACAAAGAGAAGACCATCTAGTTCAGATAGATAGATAGATAGATAGATAGATAGATAGATAGATAGATAGATAGATAGATAGTTATATTATTGTAGGAAGCTCTGGTATCTTTAAGCTTCCACAACATGGCATACACATGACATACGTACTTATAAAAGTACAGACAATTTAGGGCACGAAGTTGTTTGGTGTGGAAGAAGTGTAGAATGTGCAGGAGGATGCTATGGTAACGTTGCACAAGGGTCAGTACATTTCCAGTGCAGATTCTGTTCCAGGCAGAATATATGTAGGCTGAATATGATAAGACACAGCAATAAAAATAATAATAATAAAAAAAAAACAATATAAGCAATTAAGAGAGCAGTGCAAAACCTTACTCCAGTCCTTGATATATAGAAAAGAGTAAAAGAAATGAAAAGATGTTGTAATAGAATGAGGTGAAGGGGGGTGGCATGTGTGCGAAAGGCTAATATAGCCAGCTAGCAGTAGTCCAGTCCAGTCCCTAGTAAGAAAAAGAGTAGACCAGATGAGGTTAAGCCCTGGACATGGGGTCACTGTGCGATGCAGAATCAAGCACACCAGTCTATCTCACTCCTCCTCTGGCTGCTAGATCTAGGAATCGATGCAGAAGTATTTATTCATTGATTGATTGGCTTCAACTAAGGCCAGAGAGTCTTTATGGGTTATATCAAAACACACACATATCATTTGATTAGCTTTGTTCCCATTCTCCATTGACTGAACGTTTCGTCATCAAATAGATTTAGGATGGTGAACCCATAAATTTGAGGTCAATACATGTCATGTGACTCCATCTCTGTAATACTATGTTATTGAAGATTACAGGAAGGCAAACTATATGAAATAGACTTACTTGCCTATCTCTCAATGAAAGGCCTTACTAGGCCATCATCTTTGTGTGCGTGTGTGTGTGTTCCTGGTATGTAGGTTAAGGTGTTGACCGTTCCACCCCAGTTAAGGGAAGCCTTTAATCCCAGAGCGTTTGGCGGAAGAGACCGTTGAGGCCCGGTCGGATTTGCCGGAGAGATCGGCACAACCTCCTCTCAGACGGCTAAACTTGGCAAAGCTTGTGTGAGCTCCTCACCTGAGCCAACCTCTCAACACACTCACACGTACGCACACACCCACACACACACACACACACACAGAAGGGTGGAATTAGCCTCAGGGCAGCCCTGGTGTGATGTGATGAGATGGGATAGTGGCTAACAGGAGACTGCAGCTTCGCTGGCAGGGGAGCAGTGAGGAACTAGTAAGGCCTTGTGCTCGAGAGAAAGAGAGAGAGAGAGAGAGAGAAAGAATGTGTGTGTGTGTGTGTGTGTTCTGTGCTGTCCAAGAGCAGGTTTAAGGACAGAAGTAGCAGGAATCGTGACCTACTATTGGGCTGGCACATACTTTGCATGTGTGTTTGTGTGTGTGCATTTGTATGTGTGTTCTGTGTGTGTGTGTGTGTGTGTGCTGTCCATGTTACAGTTTAAAGACAGGAGTAATAGGGATCCTGACCTACTATTGGGCTGGCACATACTTATCACGTTGTGTGTGTGTGTGTGTGTGTGTGTGTGTGTGTGTAAGAGAGAGTGCTGAAATTTCTGACCCTGTGTGTGTGTGTGCGTGTGTGTGTGTGTGTGTGTGTGTGTGTGTGTGGCGGTTTGTGTATCGAGCAGTGGCTCCCCTGATTGATGGCCCCTATTGTGTGAGTAAACATTATGTCTGCTGGAGCACTGCCCAAGCGTCTATCTCGGCTCTCCATCTCTGTGGAAGGAGGAAGAGGATGAGGAAGAGGCAGCGGCAGAGTCAGTCTCGCCTGACCTCGTGCTTGAACCCCCAGCCACCGCTGCAGAAGGAGTTGTGGTGCGTGTTCAGCAGGGACCGTGACCTTCAGACGGAGGCACGGCAGTCTCCCATCTGAAAGTGCTTTGGGTGTGCAATAACGGCCAAGTGTGTGCATATTGGCATAAGGGCACAGGATGATAGGGGACAATAGGCAGGCTTTTTGATTTTGATTCCAGCTGGATTGCAACTTCTATATCTCCGCCTGCACGCAACCCCCCCCATACACACACACACACACACACACATACACACACACACACACACATACACACACACACACAAACGCACAATGATACACACCTCTCTCTGCCCATTGTGTGTTACTGTCATTTCAATCTCTTCCTTTCTTTTCATCCTCGGGCCCTCTCCCTCTGTCTCTCCCTCCCTCTCTTTCTCCCTCTTTCTTCCTCCCCCCCTTTTCTCTCTCAGCTGGTTGCAACTCTTGCCTTGTCCTTGTGCTTTGGAGTGTTTGCTCCAGTGTGGAGTGTCTGGATGGCTTTGTGGTAATTGCAGTGCTTAAGGCCTTACCTCTTCACCTTGGATAACACTTGTGTGTTCTGCTTGTGCCACCCCCACCCCCACCCCCACTGCCCACCAGACACCCCTCCTTCACTCTCTCATTCTTCCTCCCCCTTGTCTCTGTCTCTTCTCATCTCTCTCTTTCTGTCTCTCTCTCTCCCTCTCTCCCTCCTTATAGTTTTCATGAGAGATAGAAGAGACTGATAGAGCCTCACTATTACTATGGTAATAAACAGTCTTTCCCTCAAATTTGTTAAACAGCCCTTGCAAAGCCAGAGGTGATGGACTCTAATAGCCTTGTGCGTGTGAGACAGGTAGCCCTGCCTGAGCTGTGTGTGTGTGTGTCTGTGTGTGTGTTTGGCTTCTGTGTTTGTGTGTGTGTGTGTGTGTGTGTGTGTGGGTGTGTGCATCACTAGCGTGTGACATTTGTGCGGCGGTGATAGCTTAGCTTTTGTGATATGTGTAGTTCCAGTTTTATGTATGTGTGTGTGTGCGTGCCTGTGTGTGTGTGTGAGAGAGAGTGTGTGTGTGTGAGACATACATTATCTGAATGCCCAGGAGAGAGAGAGAGAAAGAGAGAGAGAAAGAAAGAGAATGAGAACACAGTTAGAAAAGAGGGCGTGGAGGTGAGACACCTGAGGCGTAAGTTGCCCTTTCTGACAGAGAGACTGAGGTCACATGGATGCCTTTGATGTCAAGCAATTAAACACTGCTCTGATATCACCATGTCTGCCTGATGCAGCAATGACAGTCACAGCTGTTATTCATATACAGACTATTATTCCTTAAAGCTCAGTTAAATCCAGGTGACAGTTGACATGCTCACTCCCCGTCTGCCTGAGCACAAAGAAAGTAATGAAAGATAAGATCAATACTATATCATACTATACTATTATATACTATATACTATATATATAATTTATCAACAGCAACTGCACTTGGATAATCTTGGGAAAGTATGTTATCATTTGCAATTCTGTGGTATTCAGGCTTAAGTAAACCACCCTGGAAGGAAAAAAAAATCTCAATCACGAATAGGGTCATAAGTTATATAAGGCCCTTTCCAGTGATGAGCTCTGATGCTTAACTAGAAAAGCAAAGACATCAAATTTCAGTCTTTTAGTGCAATCCCCCCTACACACACACACACACACCAACACCATCATTGTACTAGACAATATTGTGCACTTCCTGTAATCCATTACATGTAATATCTGTTTATCCTCCCCTCTGTCCTCCCTGTTGTGTAGCACCCACACCTGCGTCAGCCGCCATGCACAGTGAATCAGCTCGGAAAAGGAAACGATTCGCTTCATAAGACAGAAAGCCAGGAGAGAAAAATATGTCACAAACCAGCAGGGGCTCGAGAAAGGGGGTCTCACCCCAGCCATTTATACTGCGGCGTGGTGGTGGTGGTAGTGGCATGCTGCTGCCTCCCCCATCTCCCTCCTGTGCTTCTTCGTGCCTGTTCCTGAGCGCGGGGGCGGACATTTTGAGTGGTGTCAGAGGTTTAGTGGCCCGGAGATGTTTCCGGTGCCTCTGACATCCTTGAGTTTGTCATTGGGAATCTGCTGACAGAGGAGGATTGAAATGAACCTGTTTATTGGTGACCGGCACCGCAGTGATGGGCGGGCGGGGTTTGTGTGTGTGTGTATGTGTGCTAGTGTGTGTGTGTTTGTGTGTGTGTGTGTGTGTGTGTGTGTGTGTGTGTGTGTGTGTGTGTGTGTGTGTGGTGTGTGTGTGTGTGTGTGTGTGTGTGTGTTTGTGTGTGTGCATCGTGGAGGGCTGTGATAAAAATGATAGATTAGCATGGGCAGGATTAGTTTGTGTGAGGACAACGGCCGCTGACGTGATTTGCGACGGACTTGCCGGGCCGAACGAGAGTGAGTCTGTGCTTTGTGGAGCGAAACAAGTTTGAGCGGCGTATTGATCTTGGTCGAATTTGGTGTAATGGATATGATCATGTGATGTCATTGCTCTGGTCCTTTGATGGGGGCGTATTGTTGAGGTCCCTGAAGAATACACTGGCAGCGGTACACTGGTATTCATTTATAGTGTACTGTCAATGACATGACTTGCACACAACGGAAAAAAAATAAATAAAATAAAAGAGGTGTGATTAAATTGATCCAAAATGAACTCTGATTCAGTTAGCTTGTTAATGAATTTTTCGGGCTTTCATAATTAAGTCAATGTCACTAATGACACTAATGATTTTTTCAGTCCTTGAATA
>PYXC01002508.1:3237500-3242500 GCA_015244755.2 Tenualosa ilisha | reverse complement strand
ACCTACTCTCCATTTCCCTCTATCTGTCTGCTTTTCTGTTTGTCTCTGGCCCTATTCTCATTCCTGTATTACCTCTCCTCTCTCTGTCTTTCTCTCTTTTTTCTTTCTCTCTCTCTCTCTCTCTCTCTCTCTCTCTCTCACACACACACACACACGCACACACACACACACACACCACTGTCACACATACACACTAAGCTGCTGTTAGCCAGTGCTTCCTGGCTAACTGCTCTCATGAATGCTTCATATATTATGGATGATTGTCTTGTGGCTGGCCTGCTGCTGCAGTGCTTTATTAGATCCTATGAAGGCCCCTCAACCTGTCTCAGACTAATGCCAGGACTGTCCCACAGCAGAGAGGGAGGGAGGGAGAGAGAGAGTCGGCACCTACTGATGAGAGAGAGAGAGAGAGAGAGAGAGAGAAAAGAACGAAAGAAAGAAAAGACACAGTGATAAAGGAGGATGAAAAAAGGCTAAAGAACATTACTGTTAGTGTTTGAAGAGCATGATTTTCCCTTAAAAGCGCCACAGTTAAAAAATATATTGATTTATGAAGTGGATCTATAAAAACATGCTTAAAATTTGCATTATGTTCCTGCGTGGCTTAATCAGTGTCAGCTAAAGTGTCAATGTGTTGGGTGTGACTTAGGAATAGGGAAATGGCTTCTGTTTGTGTATGAGTGCTGACTAGCCCCCAGAGCAGAGGCCAGCAGGTTAAGCAGGGTGAGTTCAGCCGAAGTCAGCGGAGAAATGAACTCTGCTTTGCCTAAATCTCATTTACTGGTGCATGAGTGCATTTAGTCATTTAGCATTCCCCAGTGGCTTTTAGCTTCATTGCTAATACTGCTTGTAAGTTTGTAAGGCTACTGTGGGTAGGTTATGCTAACTCCTTGCTGTGCCGTGTCTGTGCAGCGCTTCTCTCTGTATTGTCGGTACCTTCCCATTCCTCTCCAGTGGAGGCCATGCAAAGGTAATCGCCTCATTGAAATTCCCTCAAGTGCCGTCGGGGTTGTTGCATCTCTGTTTTCTCGTAATCGCATATATTTACATCGAAAACATCCAAACGAGACGGCGCAGCGCGCGGGGAGGACAGGGGTGTTAATGGTCGACGGCAGGTTTCTTTTTTTTTCTGCACCTGTTCGTTTTCTCTGCCTCTCTTCCTCCTCGTCTCCCTTCCTCCCTCTCTCTCCCACCCACCTCTCTCTGTGAGTGGCTTCCATTATGGAACAGGGCAACGTTAAACAGGAGATTGGTATCATTAAATGCACATTAAGCTGCCCAGTGAAATATTGATATGGCAGAGAGCGCGGGCAGTTTGATTTTGCAGCGGCAAAAGGTAAAGAGAATTTTACGGAGATGGGGCAGGAGTTTGTGTGTGTGTGTGTGGTAACTTGAAGTGTGTGTGTGTGTGGTGTGTGTGTGTGTGTGTGTGTGTGTGTGTGTGTGTGTGTGTGTGTGTGTGTGTGTGTGTGTGTGTGAGTGAATGCTAATGCCTGTATTACCTCAGATGATGGTGCGTGTGTGCGTGGAGAGGAAATTGTTTTTGGCTTCTTGTCATCTCGTCACTTTGCTTTGTGGTTCTGTCTGAGTGCTTCCCTCCTCAGTAGCCACTGGTTTGCTTGTTGTTGTTTTTGAGTGTGATGGTGATGATCCTGCAGCAAGGAGTGTTAATGTTGTTTAAACCTTGGCTCATTACAGCTGACTCTCTCTTACAGATAGAGATTAAGGCCTGTGATTTGGGACTTCATCTTACCCTACAGTGAGGCTCAGTGTGTGTGTGTGTGTGTGTGTGTGTGTGTTTGTGTGTGTGTTGGGGAAGATTGGTTGTGTGAGTTTGGATAGTGTCTGGAATGGGAGAATATCAGTGCTGTACCATGCTGTGCTGCCCTTTCCCCAGCTTCAGCTCTGCCCTTGCCAAAACCCTCCTACCTACACACACACATACACACACACACACACACACACACACACACACTCTACCTACACACACACAAACACACACACACACACCCTGCCTACACACACACGCACGTCTCTAACTTACTTGTTTTTTCTGTCACATATGGACATGCATTCTCTCCCAGTCTCACACAAATACACACACACACACACACACACACACTCACACAAACTCCATACTCTGTACTGCTAGTTTAATACCTACAGTCCCCCACATCACATTTGCAGAAAAGCTCACTGTCTTTTAACAAATCAGCCATTTGCAGAAAGAATGGGGAAAATCTAATCCCGTTTGAACGCACCATCACAGCAGACTGACCTCTCTGCTCACCCGTGCTGTCCGGAGAGAGAATAGATTAAATACTGCAGCTTGTTATAATCTGATTTTAGGGGCAAAGGCCAAGCCATTGAGATTATATGAGAATACAGAGAGATGATTGGGGGCATTCAAGGAGGTCATGTGTTGCCTCATATGATAAACATTACTGTAGGATGATGTGCAGGTAATGCTAAATGATGTCACGTTAGTGTCAGTGGTACAAGTAAAGGATTGAAAGCATGCGTGTGTGTATGTATGTGTGTGTGTGTGTGTGTGTGTGTGTGTGTGTGTGTGTGTGTGTATCTGTATGTGTATGTGTGTGTGTGTATCTGTATGTGTATGTGTGTTACTGTATGTGTATGTGTGTGTGTGCGTGTGCATCTGTGTGTGTGTGTGTGTGTGTGTGTGTGTGTGTGTGTGTGTGTGTGTGTTGTCTTGCTTAAACAAAAAAGAAACGGAGAGGAGGGGTGAGAGACTGCATGTGTGAGATGTGGGGGGCGTTGTTGACCGTGAGCTGAGATTAATGATGTGTTTAATAAAGTGCTTTTTCATGGTGTACTGCATAGCTTTGAAGAGAGAGCATCTCCTCCTTGCATTTCATTTCACACACTTTGGTATTTACATGCTGTAAAAGCAAACACCAGCATCCATGTAAAATCCCACTCTGCATATTACATGCACACACACACACACAAAAACACACACACACACACACACACTCTAGCATACACACAAGCACACACACAAACATAGCTGTAGGTGAGTATAGGCAAAAATATATGGCTTTATCAAGGCATCATTCTACTATCCTGCTACGCTGTGCTACACACAATATATTCTGTCCTCTTCAGTTGGATGGAAGGACAGTGATGTAGCCTTCTGTGTGTCGGAGGTTTGCAATTTCACATGGCCTTGAGTTTGCACCCTGTGTTTTTGAAGCGCAACCCCTCTATTTGCATTTAAGACTCTGGAGATGACTGAGATTCTGAAGAAAATACAGCTAGGAGAGGAAAAAAAAAAATTATTTTATGAGATGAGACTGTCGTGTGTGTGTGTGTGTGTGTGTTTATTTGGTGTGTGGTCCAGTCCAAAAAAACTGCCATATCTTACCTCCAAATTCTCTCTGACGATAAATCGTGGTGCAGAAATGTGTGTGTTTCCGTGAATCTGTGTGTTTGTGTATGTGTGTGTGTGTGTGTGTGTGTGTGTGTGTGTATCAGTTGGAAAGAGAGAGAGCAAGAGCTATACAGTGTCACTGTGAATTTTCATCCTCGACGAGAGGAAAAGGGATGTCATGACACATCACGAAGCTGACCCCCCTGTCGCTCGGTGGCTGGCCGCTCTGAAGTGAAATTAAAAATTAATCCATGCAGCCCCGTCGCCCAAGGTTAATGAGTTAGACGCTGCTGCCAATCTATACGGGATCAAATTGAAAACTATTGTCAACGCACTCCCCGCGTTAATTGTGTTTTAATGCAGTCTCCGGAAATTTTTGCTGACCCCGTTGGCGGTCGGACTTGCCAGGATCTTTGGCTGTGTTCCAAGATGGGGATGGAGCACAGGCACTTCCTCATGTGCCTTTTTGTTTTACTGAAGGGTTTAACTTGAGGTTGGACTGATTAGGTTTCATACAAGCTTGTCAAGCTCATGTTGGAAAGTTCTGGAAGGCACTTCAGCTCAAACAATTGGCCGTCATCATGCTGAAAGCCTTTGCCTGCTGATTTGCGGACGTTTAATTACACGACTAACAGGACAGTGGTTTTGTTACTGCAGACTGGTTTGTGTGTGTGTGTGTGTGTGTGTGTGCGTGTGTGTGTGTGTGTATTCTGATGTTGTGGTTGTCGAGGTAAATGCTGTTGTTGTTGTCGTTGACAAGCTGCAGAGGCGAGGAGGGAAGGAATGTGGTGGACGGTGAGACTGACACTCCAGAACACTCGAGAATCGTGGCTTGTGTTCTGACACTGTTGCTTCTGTTTGCCACCTGAACCTAACAACACACAGCCTCTGACAGTGACCCAGAAAGCTTCCCTTCCTCTAGTTACTCTTCCACGCTCCTTGATTACATACATTTTAAAAATAGTCCCTCTCTCCTCACCGCTGAAGATAGCAGCTCTCATTCACGCTAGGCTGTACTGTTAATAAAACACACACTGACTTACTCATGTGTTGTAAATGGTCTTTGTTTCCCTCGTGAGAGAGCGAGAGAGTGAGAAAAAAAAGTTAGCTCACTGAGTCTTTTGTTAGTTATTTAGTTCTTCTTTCCTTATTAGTGACTTTGGTTTTAGCACGATAGCTATTTGTGGTGTGGCACCGATGTTTGTGAGTCATTGGCTATGGAGCACTGCAAGAGGGTGTCATTGGTCCTTCTTGTTCGGCTCTGTGGCATGGCTAATGCGTGTGTGTGTGTGTGTGTGTGTGTGTGTGTGTGTTCTTATTTTAGAGGTTTGTCTGCAATGTGCAAAGGAGTTAGTGGTCCCTCTTGTTTTTGCACTGTGGCATAGTTAATGTCTATGTGTGTTTCTTTGCTTGTGTGTGCGTGTGTGTTTGTGTGTGTGTGTGTGTGTGTGTGGTGTCAGTGATGTGTGAGGGTGTCAGTGGTCTTTCTGTGGCCATGACAGCAAGAGCCCTTTGTTCCCCCTGCAATCCCTTTAGTGGCATTAGAGGCCTCTGCACAGACAGACACGGCTCGCCACATCAAAATCCAATTTCCCCCTCCCCCCCT